>CM060958.1:132005102-132478235 GCA_030765055.1 Mantis religiosa
GTGGGCGGCTTAATAGTCTCTAGGTCTTGCCCTATGGAAAGCCCCACGGAGGCGCCGGGCGCCCTTTCGGGACAGCTCGGTTGATTTTTTTTTGTTTTTTTTTTATTTTCAATTTTTACTTTACTTATTTTTTTGTTATTTACGTACTCCAACGCTAAGTCATATCGGATCATGAATGGAATGGATGAAATGATGCTCAAATGAGTCCGGAGTCCATGGAGCTTAGAGTTACCCAGGTAACCCACCCTGACCGAGATTCGAACTCGGGACCTCTTGAACGTGAGGCAGACATGCTACCACCACGGTACCGTGGCGGGCCGGGCAGCTCGGTAACTCCCTGGTCGTTAGAGGGGCAGTCACTCTTCACTCTGTGAGGATGTGCCCTGGTAGATACTGTGACTTTGTGGGTTGGTGAAATTAAAATTCCAATTGCAAAAACTCAAAATGTTCTTTATTTCCACCGAATTGCAGTTGGAACACTTGCCGATTACACAGAATCACGTAATGCACACAATTACAGTTCGTCAGTTCGTCTCTCACAGGTCCACTGCACGCTCACAATTACGTACAACTCCTCTGATACACGTACACTTTCTTGCAGTCCGTGCGCTCACTCGGCGCTCCTCACGCTGCTCGCCAAGAACTGTACTGACTCGCCAAACTGCAGACCTTATATAGGGAAGATCGCCGTTTCTGGAAGGTTCGCGGCGCGCACAATTATCCCGAGGTTTCCAGACGTCTGGTGGGAGGGGAAAGAGACGGTACAGGGCCCGTGCCGCTCTCCTAATCATCCCTTCAGTTATAGTGACACGAGACAAATGGGTAGGCGTTGTCTGAACGCTTCCCGTCTGGCCCTACTGCCGGCCGGTTCTATCGGGAGTTCCGACGTTCGGGGACAATGCCCTCAGGTTTATATAGTCCTGCAACACTATTGGAAATAAAATTATAAAGCCCTGCGACAGCTTAGTAATATTGTCACGTTACCTATTTCTAGGGCAGCAAGAACTATGGCAGGCATAGTAGATTACAGAAGGTAGAGACTAATTGAACTGATAATTCATTTACTACAAATGTTAGTTACCCTAGGATGGTAGAAATACTAACTCTTAACTAAGGGGTCACCAAGCGTTACACTGGCATAATCTAGCTATGGGTGTACGTAGACCCTCGTGTTGACAACACATACAGAAACAGGTTCATCTCACCCTGGGCTGATGCGTCTCATATGCCTGAGGGTGCCGTCGGTAATGGGCAACGGTCGTCCGTTGAGCGAGGAGGCCCCGCGCTGGAGGAGCGAGCAGAGCACGATCGGGTAGCAGGAGAGAAGAGAAGAAGACGAGGGTCGAGTATTGAACTCGGCCGCTTATATAGGCACTCCAAGTGACGTCCGTTCTCCCAAATATGGGGAACCCAGCCCATCCTGGAAGCTTCTAGAACATCCGGGTATAGACTCTAGACTCAGTCAGAGAAACAGAATTACCATACTTGCACGTTCAGCTCTACACTGACGCCGTCTGCACAGCTGTTTCATGAAGATCTCTACTAACACCATCTTGCATGATAACCCTGCACTACGTCTACGAGTGGCGGCGCTTCGCCGTGTGTAGGCTAAGGTTCAAATGAATAGAGCCAGACTGAAGAATTCAATGCCATAGCCGGAATTTCTACCACGGATCTCCCGCTTTCCGTGCGGTTCCATCAATCCACTCAGCTACTATGGCTAACGTGCCGACATGACATTAAATTCTCCAATTCTCTATTAGTTGTGTGATCGTGTAACATATCAAAATTTGGATATTAATCCATATTAACGATATGTTACTTCACATTTGAACCATCTCTGTCTGAAATACACTAAATTAAATCAATGCTACAAATTTCAGACTCATCTGTAAAAGTTATACTTTGGTTTGCAGTTGTCTGTGTTGGAGGGTTACCAGAGTATTATTTCAGAGCTGTAAGTGGGTTAGCGTGCAACCCCACACTCTTCTTCCTTATAGCTCCCGCCGCCTAGGGTCAATCTAGAGCAGCTGCTGCATGCTAAAAAACATATCAGGGACAAAACACAATGGCAATGACCCACCTCCAGTTTACTGGGAACATAATGACATTTGATCCAAAACTGAAATCCTGTCAATTCTGTGGATTGTTTAAAACCCAAGTTAAATATTGCCACATACACTAGCCGTGTGTAGGCTAAGATTTGGATGGATAGAATAAGACTGAAAAAATTAATGCCATGGCCGGAATTTGAACCACGGCTAGTGTGGAAGAACGATTGAATTTGCTTTGATAACGACCAGCTTGGTCAAATACAACGGTCGTCCAGAATGTAAGTTCTGTTCCAATTTATCTCCGCTGCAGCGCTGCGATCGCACTTCCGCACATGTGCGGTAGACGCTCTGTATCAATGAGAAGAAACGTGCGCCATTATGAGATCGCTGTCAGCCACGTACGCTTTGTTGTGCTTGTTTACAATGTCGGTGTTGATTGAAAATCCCGCCGCTTGTGAAATCAGATCTGTGATTTGTTTTCTGAATGCTAGGAAAGTGAAACCAATTGAAATTTATCGGCAAATGTGCGATGTTTACGGACAAAATGCGTTGAGCGATACAATGATGATAAGATGGGTCCGACAGATCAATGAAGGACGTAGTGAAGTGCAGGATGAAGAACGAAATGAGTGTCCATCTTTGGTTACAGAAGAACTGGTTCACGCGATTGATGACAAGATTGACTGGGATGTGTTTGACCACCCTCCGTACAGCCCTGACCTCGCTCCTAGTGACTTTCATTTTTGTTGCATCTCAAATCTTTCCTTGGCGGTCAACACTTCAACAATGACGAAAAGGCTGAAAGAAAATGTTTCCAACTGGTTGAAGACACAGGCAGAAACTTCTATGAAGCAGATATACAAAAATTTTTGCCTCGCTATGATAAATGCCTGCAAAATTTCGAAAGATATGTGGAAGAGTAGTTTAAGAGTTGTAGAATTTTGTTCAATAAATTATTTTTCTGTATCTGCACAATTTAATTTTATTACCAAACATAACTTACTTTCTGGACGTACCTCGTACAGCAGTTACTGGGAGCGGAGAGTTAAGGAGGCTTTTGCCATTTCCTCCGATAGGAGCACGCTTAATCGTGATGCATGTTCAGTTGAGCTCCTCTTTGAAACCGGCTTTTAAAATGGAAATCAGTCGGCTTAGGGAGCACAAATCTACACAGCTATATAATCAAATTAAGTAGTTACGATTCTTTGGCCTAATTAAATTTCAACGCTCTCGCCATCTCCTGACCTGGCATTTAATTCACTGCAAACAGTCTTTTGTTCAGTGATGTGAGTATTGGTGTTGTTTTGTCTTTGCCGATATTTGCTATATCTATTTTGTGGCTATAACATTTCTTAAAAATATCCTGATGATGGGAACGATGTAAGCTTATGAAACATTTATTTCTAATCGGCTTTTCACCTTACTTGCTTCCCGAGAACATCTTGAACGATTAAATTTATTCAATAAACTTAATAGTGGCAACGATAAAGCCTGGGATGATGATGATGTGTAGTGTTTAACGCCCGCTTTTACTACATATGGCATCGCAGGCGATGACACTGATGATACATGGGATGAAAATGGAGCACCGGTGGAATGCGATGGCGGGGGAAACCGGAGATCCCGGAGAAAACCCGCCCCAGCGCCGTGTTGTCCACCACAAATCTCACTTTGCGGTCACCTGGGATCGAACCCGGGCCGCCTTGGTGAGAGCCAAGCGGTCTAACCACTGAGCTACGGCGCGGTCCATAAAGCCTTGGACATAAGTACTTACAGCATAATAAGTCGCCACAAAGGCTGCGTATCTCATTGTATATGAGAGCTCCTAGTGGTTTACCGAGAAACATACGAGTCTGTTGGAGAATTAATGTCATGATGGCATGTTGGCCATGGTAGCTCAATGCTTTAGAGCAACCGGATGGAGACCGGTATATCCGTGTCTCAGATCCAGGCCATGGCATTCAATTTTTCAGTCTGGCTCTAAGTGTAACACGTTTTTGAGCAGAATATTGGGACAGGAATTTGTGTCTATTCGTCGTTAATTTATCTTAGTTTTCATCAGCCGTTCGGGCGTAAGTTGGGACAGGATTTCTATGTTGGACGCACAAATCTTTCTCTTCTCGTGTGAGTTTCTGCGGCTATCTATTTCCTCTGGTCACCAATTGTATCATCTTATTCTAAATATGAGTCATGAGACATCTGTGTTTCAAGGCGTGGTTCGGAATAAACAAGTCAAATTCTGTAATTGGTTATATTCATACAGATTCAAATTATAACTTAAAATGTCCCTGATCTAGTACCAGTATTTATCACACTCCACCATTACAACAAAAGTCTCTCTCTCTTTAAAACGAGATTATTGATTTATCTCTTACCATTCAAAACTTTTATCTTCTCCGCGTCATTTTTCCACCATGACGCTAGATTATTGATTTATCGTCACTATCGTTACTTCTCTCTTATTTTTGTGATTGGCCGATCCAATGGCACGTCATCACATTACGTCATATTACGTCATACCATTACTACTTCGGCCAATCGCACAACTACATATATTTTTATAAATTCATAATCCCTTCATAATTCCTCCGAATATAACCCAAAAATACTGTTAGAAATGCCCCTCTTTGAGATATATGGAAAATAACCAAATAAAGAATTAACAATCTATTTCCATATATTTCGAAGAACGGCCCCAATTAACAATTTCGTTTACAACAATGAGCTGTAACATAAATATAACATACATCAAATATAAAAATAAACATACATTGAATGAAATATAATAATAAATGAACATTTAACAACCGCTTAGCATTATTATAACACATTTTTTTTTAAATATATATCTTTGATTTCATGTGGGGGCGTGCCCCGCCCCAACTTTGCATTAAAGTATTTTATAATTAACATTTTAATTATTAACTGTGCACAAACATGCTATAACAATATAAAAATATTTTAACAACTATTTGTAAACGAATGTATATACAATTAAAATGAAACAACTGAATTTTAACCAATTTATATGCAATTTATATGCAAAAGTATTCTCTGTTTAGTCATTCATGTTGGGTGATTTGCCCACATAATTAATTTTTCTAGCTGTCCTGTATCAATATTCGTAACTTTTGAACAGTTAGTGTGATACATTTTTCTCAGTTGGCTAGCCTGATCTTTGCAAGCATCCAGAAATTGGTAAATCCATCTTTTGTTTTTATGTACATCATAACGTTGTTTGAAGGTTAGGTTAGTTGTGTGTTCAAATCTTTTATAAAACATTAACAACATTATTTTGTGTGGTGTATCATACATGTGACCACTATGACCTTCATTGTGTATTTGTGTTTGTGTGAACATTTCGTGTACAATATACATTACAGTTCACATCAAAATACCTGTTGGTTGAACTTACAACATACATATTCTGATAATAACCTGTATTGAAACATTAATTGTTTGGTAAGTCAACATTTGTCTGTAAATTTCTTATTTCCTGTTTCACAATGTCCTGACCTAACCTAGTTTCCTGAATTATTTCTCTTAATTCCATAATTTCCTGTATATCTTCATTCTTATTCTGTTCTATTGTTTGCAATAACCTTTCCATATTCTCTTTATATTCTTTTATTCCCTCTCTAATTTCTTGTGCTATCTCACCTTTCAATTCCTGTTTCAACTTTTGTGACAAACTAACCTCTAAATTGCATACACCTTCTGCCAATTCCTGTCTTACATTAACATCTAAATTGCACATACTTTGTTCCACATCTTTAATATTGTCTTTATTCTGAGTTAATTCTTCCCTCAATTCATTTACATTTTGTTCAAGATCTTGTTTTAATTCTGATTTTACATCACTCAACTCTGATTTTACATTACTCAGCTCTGATATTGCATCACTCAACTCTGATTTTAAATCTCCTATTTTAGCATCTAAAATATTCAACATTTTCGTTATAATTTCTAAAATTAACTCGTTATCTTTACTTAAAGCTACTTATTCCCTACTCATTTCTACACCATCACTAGCTTCTCCTTCCACTATTATCTTTTTTCTGCTCGCCATATTTTTAACTAATTTTTCTGATTTCTTAGCAACATAAATCTACTACTATTATTATTTTTTTTTAATTTCACTCACTTAAACAAGTTTTCTTTTTCTTCTTTCTTCTCTCTTCTTTCTCCTTTCCTTTTATATTCCCACGGAGCTGTACGATGTTTTAATCTCCTCTTATTTATCCTATTCGGCCACACGTTGCGGCGCCATTTGGAACAGGAATTTGCGTCCGTAGTTAATTCTGATTTCTTACTTGGATCCTCCTATACAAGGCATCCACGCCAACATCCGGTCCAAAATTATGTTCATATGTTCACTTTCATGATTTATCTTTATTATTTACCTTCGTCTTCATCAGTCGTTCGGATGCAATTTGGGACAGGATTTCTATGTTGGACGCACAATTCTTTCTCTTATCGTTTGAGTTTTTGCGGCTATCTATTTCCTCTGGTCACCAATTGTATCATCGTATTCTAAATAAGAGTCAGGAGACATCTGTGTTTCAAGGCGTGGTTCGGAATAAAGAAGTCAAATTCTGTAATTGGTTATATTTATACAGATTCAAATTATAACTTAAAATGTTCCTGATCTAGTATCAGTATTTATCACACTCCATCATTACAACAAAAATCTTTCTCTCTTTAAAACGAGATTATTGCTTTATCTCTTACCATTCAAAACTTTTATCTTCTCCGCGTCATTTTTCCACCATGAAGCTAGATTGTTGACTTATCCTAACTATCGTTACTTCTCTTAATTTTGTGATTGGCCGATCCCATGGCACGTCACCACATTACGTCATACCATTACTGCTTCGGCCAATCACACAACTACATATATTTTTATAAATTCATCCCTTCATAATTCCTCCGAACATAACCCAAAATTACTGTTACAACATTTAAACTGTATAAAACCTAGTAATTAATTTAAGTAATGTTGAGCTCTTCAGGATGATGTTAACATTTTTAAAGTTTGTGTAGTGATATATATATATACGAGGGTGGGTCAAAAAATAATGCCTCCTTTTTTCCCCCCTCTTTTAACTGCAAGAAAATTCAATCCAATTTACACAGCTTGAAAAATACAACATTGACGATTAATTTGTCACTATTCAATATAATCTCCGCCCTTTTCCACAGTTTCGGTCCACCTTTTAACTAGGGCATGTATTCCAGTGTGGTAAAACACACGGTCTTGCCTCCTAAGCCATTGACGCACCGACGTTTTCACAGCCTCCTCATCTTCAAAATGAATACCACGATGAGCTTCCTTTAGTGACCCGAACAGATGGAAGTCTGATGGTGCCAGGTCAGTGAGGTAAGACTTGCCATCCCAATTTCTCAATTTCTGCAGTGGTGTAACGGCTGCTGTGTGGCCTTGCCTTGTCATGCAAAAGAAGAACATCCGCCATAGTTTTTGTTGGGCGAACTCGGCGAAGACGAGATTTCAGCTTTTTGAGAGTTCTGACGTATTGTACCAAACTTATTGTGCATCCCTGCTCCAAAAAGTCAATCATAAGCACACCCTCTGCATCCCAAAACACTGTCGCCACAACTTTGCCTGCCGACCGCTGAGTTTTGTATTTTTGTTTTTTTCGGTGGCTTTGTGTGATGCCATTCCATTGACTGCCTCTTTGATTCAGGTACAAAAACATGAATTCACGTTTCGTCTCCAGTAAAAATTTTTTGCAGAAACTCCTCTCCCTCCAAATTGAAGTGCTGCAAGTGTTCCTTTGTGAACAAAGTTTCGAGTAACCCAGTTGTTGAATAATCCTCATCACACTGCCTTTACTGAGGGAGGTAATGCGACACAGTTCACCTGTTGTTACTCGGCGATCACCACGAATGATGCCATCGACTCGCTGAATGTTGCATGGAGACATTGCAGTCACCGGCCTGCCGCTTCGCTTTTCATCTGCCAATGGTGTTTGCCCTTCAGCTTCGTTACAGCGACGAAACCATCGTCTAACAGTGCTGACCTCCACCGCTGCATCACCATACACATTTTTTAGCCTTTCGTGAATACGAATTGGCGTTTCACCTTCCAAAGTTCAAAAATTCAATCACATAACGCTGTCTAATACGAATGTCAATGTCAGCCATTTTGCAAGAGGATGCACTGCTGCCATCTGTTGAGTTAGGAAGCTACTACTGCAGGGGATTGGAGAAGAGGGTTTGAGGAATTGCGCCAAATTCAAAGATATCACATAACTTACTTGTTTAAGGAAAAACAAAATAGGAGGCATAATATTTTGACCCAACCTCGTAATTTTTACATAGACATTACATGTGTACCAACTTAAGGAGCAAAAAAAAAAAAATGCAAGTAGTGATGCGATCTCTGGGTGAGGCCGAGAACTTTCAGAAATTCTTCCCCTAGTACAATAAAGTTTACTTGAACTAAAAAAATTTTCGTTTATGTGTTGTACTCTAAAACGTACACACGATAAACGGACATTTATCAAATAATTGAACCTGGGAAAGGGTGGGGAGTCAGCATTGACCAGTGCGAGCGCTAACGTTACAAACACCACACCATATTTTATTGTAAGGTGTCATGCGTAATCTAATCGTACCGTGTATGAAGAATCAGTAAGTTCGTGAGGGAATTTAGCTTTCTCCATCGCCTATGATGGCTGTTGATTATGTTATATTTCCGAGGACACTGAACTTTATGCACGAATTCACACATTCCTGTAAGAAACCTCATTTGTTTACTAAAATTGCTTTCGGCTTTACAGAATGGATGCTAAAAATAGGATTACTGCATTGAATAAAAAATAAAGGAAGTTAGTAAAAAATGGGCTCATTCCTATAGGAAAGCTTCTGCTAAAAGTCACCACAAAAAATCTGTGATTATTTACGTGATTTTGTTTACTAACTCTTATACAAACTAAAATAAGTCCTGAAGCTTTCCTGTCGACGAATACGCTCACTTACTTCTCGGGTAGCCAGCCAGGTGGAAAGATGATTAGATATCAATGTTTCGGGAGTGTACATCTCTCCCATCATCAGGATATTTATAAAATGTTATAACCACAAATAAAATACTGGATATAACACAACTATAAACAAAGACAAAACACTATCAAAATTCGCATTACTGAACAAAAGACTTTTTTCAGTAAATTAAATTCCAGGTCAGGAAATGGCGTGAGTTTATAGCATTGTGTCCGAAAAACCTAACTACTTAACTTGATTATCAAGCTGTATTGATTTTTGCTTCTTAATTCGACGGATTTCTATTTTTAAGGCCGATTTCCAAGAGGAGCTGAACTGAAATCCAGCATCAAGATTAGGCATGTTCCTTTCAGAGGAAATCGCCAAAGCCACCTTAATTCTCCGCCCCCAGTAACTGTTTCATTTTGCCAAGATGGTCGTCTCCCGAAAATTGGCTCTATGATCGTTATCAAAACAATGCTCTGCCAGCCCAGACTTTTCAGGTTGCATTAAACGAATCTTCCGTTCATGTTCGAGTATTCTAGTAGCCATGGTCCTTCTGATTTGTCCTATATACGGTGTCCCACATTCACAGGGAATGTGGTATACTCCCGGAACTTGGAAGTCCAGTTTGTTTTTCACTGGTCTCAACAGATGGTTAGTCTTTTCGCCAAATACATCAGGACCATCTACAAGCCACCTCCGAAGATTAAACATTTGTTGAGACCAGTGAAAGACAAACTGGACTTCGAAGTACCAGGAGTGTACCGCATTCCCTGTGAGTGGGACACCGTATACAGGACAAACCGGAAGGACCATCGCTACTCGAACAAACGAACATAAACGGAGCATTCGTTTAAAGCAACATGAGAAGTCTGGGCTCACAGAGCATTGTTTTGATAACGACCATAGAGCCAATTTTCGGGAGACGACCATCTTGGCAAAATGAAACAGTTACTGGGAGCGGAGAATTAAGGAGGCTTTGGCGATTTCCTCTGAAAGGAGCACGCTTAGTCGTGATACTGGATTTCAGTTCGGCCCCTCTTGGAAACCGGCCTTAAAAATGGAAATACGTCGATTTAAAAAGCAAAGATCAATACAGCTGGATAATCAAGTTAAGTAGTTATGTTTTTTTGACACAAATTGCTATACTCACGCCATCTCCTGACCTGGCATTTAATTTACTGAAAACAGTCTTTTGTTCAGTAATGCGAATTTTGATAGTGTTTTGTCTTGTTTTTACTTGTGTTATATCCAGTATTTTATTTGTGGTTATAACATTTTATAAATATCCTGATGCTGTGAGAGATGCACGCTCCCGAAACGTCCATTTCTAATCGTCTTCACACCTGGCTTGCTTCCGGAGAAGAACTTGAGGAGTATCCTCGTGTGGTTACTTAAAAAACACTAAAATAAATAATAATCCTGTGCCACGACAGTTTATACTGATTTATGGATGCTAACCTTATTTCCAGCCTCACGTCCCCGTAGCGTGGCAGATACACGCCATCAATCATCCAGCGGAAACGGTTCTTGCGTGAATGGGACCAGCAGCACTCACTCCAGTCGCAATGTTGGTGAGATCGCTGTCTATCGCAGCCCCTCATTTTTGTCACGATGTTGAGTATGCATCGACCCTATTACCGGAACCGAAAATCCGCACTTATCATTTGCTTATATTCAATACGGAAATTAGCTAATTACCCTTTCTCATGACAGAATATAACGATTGCTACCATGCTAATTTATTTTAACACACGAAGATTATTTATTGCTATTATTGATCTGTTCCTCTATATTTTATTTATAAAATTATCAATTTTGCAGCTAAATAATTCTCATATCACTTTCAAATTTGTATTACTTGCATTCAGGTAAATCGAGCGATGGAATCATATTAATAATTAAAATCTAAATTTCTTTTCTCGCTTGCATAGATAGAGTGTATGTGAGTAATTTTATTATAATCAGGATTTTCAATGAATATTTAAATTAACTGTTCTTAAACGCTACATTAATTTGCATTGTTGTTAACGCAATCTCACTGACTTTCGACACTACGCCCTAAGAGGAGACTCATAACCAACAAGCACACGAATATTTATAGAAATAATTTAATCACTAAAAGCTTATTTTGTTTTAATACGAGGGGTTGCTGTAAATTTTTAATTACCACCCTTTAGAAAATGTGATACTTTGTGTTGATATGTGTTTGTTAGTCCTTCTCTTTGTGGCCACAATCCAGATTTACACATTTTTCCCAGAGTTTCTGGACTTTCCGAATACCTTGATTGTAGAACTCTGCAGAATTCGCTTTAAACCTATCTTCCACGTCATTAATGACGTCATTTGTGTCATCCAATCGGTGACCACGTAACAGATTCTACATTTCCGGGAACAAGAAAAAGTCACTTAATGCAAGATCGGGTGAATTAGGCGGAAGCTGTAAGGTCTGTAAGCCACATTCTCTTGTTTTGTCAACTGCAACTTGAGATGAATGAGCTGGTGCATTGTCAGACATTAAATGTGAGGATCTACTCCTATTAGTCCTGGACCCGTAGGATCAGAACCCGGGCCTCTCGGGTATATTTACCGTAGGACAGTACATATTTTATAAATTGCCCCCCCCCCCGCTGCACACGGCAGACGGGACGGAAGTGGATACGCCACTTACGCGCCAGTCCTTAAGGAGCAAGCTACCAAAAACCTTGGTAGGGCCACCGGTGGTCTAGCACACCAACTACTAGCTCTGCAGGCTAGCACCCGGGGTTATGAGGCAACCCTCTACCCCCTCCGGGCGGCCGAAACCTGGCTGGAGGTACGCAATTTCCCGTGGGTGGCTGGAACACACTGCCCCCTCGAGTCCAACCCAATCCGAATAGCTCCCAAAGGGAGGGGCTCGAATGTTCGGACCGAGGTTTCTGTAGTAACGTCAGAGGTACCACGAGTGCCTGGGGTCCACAGCGCCCGCACCTTGGCAGCTGAAAGGGACGAATCCCTCCCCCTATGGGGGGGCATTGTCAGACATACTCGCCGAGGTCTACTTCCCATAAGCCCCAGCCCCGTAGGACCGGGAACCCGGGCCTCGTCTGTTATTTCCATTAGGACAGCACCTATTTTATAAGCTGCCCCCCCCCGTCTGCCTTACGGCAAACAGGACGGATGTGGATACGCCACATACGCGCCAGTCCTTAATGAACCAGCTACCAAATAACCTTGGTAGGGCCGCCAGTGTCTAGCTCACCAGCTACTAGCTCTGCAGGCTAGTCCCCGGGACTTATAAGACAACCCTCTGCCCCCTCCGGGCGGCCCTGGCGACCTGGCCGGAGGTACCCAATTGCCCGTGGGTGACGGGAACCAACTGCCCCCTCGAGACCAACCCAATCCGAACAACTCCCAGGGCATTGTCAGACAAAAAAATAAAAAAATAAAAAAATAAAAAATAAAAAAAATAAAAAATAAACTCTGTATAACTTTGTCCTGGCGTCTGGAGTCTATACCAGGACATCGTTTACATATTTATTTCTTTTTATACCTTTATTAGTTATTCAAGTTTTACAATGATTTACAGATGAAGTCTAATACTAATTTACTAATCTACTCTAACTAGACCTACGCTGCTGTTCCCAGCAGCTTACATTGAATAAGTTTTCTTCCTATTCAGCAGTATTTACATATATTACATAGATATAAACACAAGTTATTTTTCCATAAAGGATTACAATGTTTCACTTTGAGTTACTACTGCTGAACCTACACTAATATTACTATATTTATACTAAGTTCAGGATTGAGGATCCTCCTACTGTGGATGTCTTGATTATTGTTCCACTTCTTCACGTCCTCTATCGGATACCCAGTAGTGTCGTCTACGGTTCATCGGTACTCGTAAGGTTGCTGGATGAATTTCTGTCAGTTGCCCTTCTTCTGAACCTTCCATAATGTTTGTTTGCCTATTACGCGTCCTTACTCTCTCTGATCTTCGCACCTCCTCCTGTTGTCTGGTTCCAACCTCCTCTTCTGGGTGTACTCTTTCCTTGTCCTTACGACTATTGTATTCCTCCATAACCTTCGCAGATATCTTTGCCGTCATTTGTTGTACCACTTCAAAGTGTTGTTTTTCCCTAACAATGTTCCATAGTGCTTTACCCTGTAGTGTTTCTCTTTCTTGAAGTATTAGGTTTACATATTTGTGACATTCAAACACTACGTGTTCCGGCGTGCCAATTTCCTTACACTGTTCACATTTATCGTCGTTCTTTTTCCTGATCTTCTTAAAATAGGTATCGAAAGGCCCGTGTCCGGTCAAAAACTGTATACCGTTATTATTTGGTTTAATCTGCTCTAGTTTTAATCTTTCTCTGATGTTGGGGAAGAGTTGATACGTCCGACGACCTGTCTCAATAGAATTCCACTCTTTCTGCCATTCGGATAAGAGTACTTCCCTAACTTCCCTTTTAGAGACACAGACTTTCCCAAGGATATCTTTAGTTTTCCCATACTCTCTTTTCTTTATTAGGAATAAAGCTGCCCTCATTCTGATGGTAAGATCTATAGGCCAGATGGCTAAAGCTACAAGGATGGCCATTGTGGGTGTCGTTTTGACTATTCCTAGACATCTGATCAACACCTGTCTTTGTGCGCTTCTTAGTAAACTTGAATATTTCACTAGTTTAGTCCTAGATGCCCAAATAACCGCTCCGTATCCTAATATACCTGTTAGTATTGCCGTATGATAGATTCTGGTTACCTCTAATGGGATGCGGTATTTATATCTGGTGATAGTTGCCAATTTCATCATTTGCCTTTTCCCTTTTTCGGTAACCCTTTTAATGTGTTCGTGGAAACTTTGTTTTTCATCAATTGTTATGCCTAAATATTTAAAGGTCTTTTCTCTTTTTATGTTTACATTGCCTATTTTTATAGTTGGATTCCGTTTGAGTGCACCTTTTAATAGCACATACGCCGACTTGTGCGGTGCCAATTGCATTTTTGCCCTGTAACACCAATTTTCAATTTCTTCTACTGCTTTTGCTGCTTTCCTCTCTATGTCCTTCCTGTTGTTACCTTCAATGAGGACTAACAAGTCATCCGCATACGCGACAACTTCTGTCACATCTTCATTATTGCTTAAAGTCTCCAATAATGGTTCAGTTGCAATATCCCAGAATAGTGGACCTAATATCGAACCCTGGGGACATCCTTTCGTGATATTTTTTGTTATGGTGTTGTTTTCTCCTTCTATAAAAACCCTTCTGTTACGACAGTAGTCCTTTAGGATATATGCTAAGCTCCTTGGGTAACGTCTTTCTTGCATTATCCTAAATAACTCCGGCCACCATAGGTTATCGAAAGCCCCCATGATATCGAAGAAGATTCCTATTAGATACTTGCACTCTGTAGTTTTCACTATACTTAGAGCCTTCCCTATGGCGTCTTCTGTTGACTTGTTCTTTCTAAAACCAAATTGCTTTTCAGTTTGTCCTATCATTAGGCGATATTCTACGACTCTCTTATATAACAGTTTTTCTTGAACTTTGCCCAATGTGTTCAATAAGCAGATTGGCCTATAGGATTTAACTTTCGTAATATCTTTGTCCTTAGCTTTTTTCAGGATAACTATGCGTCCTTCCTTCCAGCAATATGGTATTCTTCCTAACCATAGACAATCATTTAATAGATGACACAACTCCGGAGCTATAATGCTTTCAAGACACTGCAGCACTTCCGCCTGTATCCCGTCAGGTCCTGAGGCCTTCTTCCTTCTCAGGTCTCTTATGGCTATCTTTACTTCTGTTTCGTGGAAGGGATAAACAGCCAATTCATTCATGTACTCTGAATTGTATTCCTCCCTGACTATTTTATGTATTTCTTCATCCGTTTGCGGAGTATCATCTGGTAATAGCTTCTTTAGTATATAGTTTGCTGATTCTCGCCAATTTTTTGTCATTCCCCCATCATCTTTCTCTAACGTAGACAATACTTCTGGCGCTGTTATCTTTTCCATTGCTAATTTATAAGGTGTACCCCAGACATTTTGATTAAGGCTCTCCTCCACAAATGCATCCCAAGATTTCATTCTTACTTCTATTAGCTTTTGTCTATATTTTTCTTTCAACTTGCGGTATGTCTCCAGGTTTTCTTCCCGCTGTTGGGCAGTTACACTACGTTGATAGGCTCTTCTTGCTTTTCGTACTTTCCTTCTTTTCCTTTGCAGTTTCTCATTCCATATTGTACTCGTTCCTTGTGTGACCCTCTTTTTGGTTAGTCCGTGATCCATTGCCATTTGTATTTTCTTGGTCAGCTTATAAGCTCTTTTGTCTACATCCCAGTCATACTCAAGGTCTTCATTGTTAAATTGTATATAGCTTCTTTCCACCTTACCCCAATCGGCATCCTTAATTTGGTACATTATTCTGCCTTTTCTCTCTACTGATTGGCCGACTACGGAAGCTATATTGAAGTAGATTAGGTTGTGGTCACTTGTAGTTAACTGTTGACCCACTCTCCAATTCCTTATTTTATTACGTATGTATCCTTTTGCTAACGTGACATCAATGTTTTCTGACGCATCCTTTCTGTTCTCAAAGGTGAATGGGTTTTGCGGTTGATTTAGTACTTCCAATTCATAAGTAGCTATAACTTCCTCCAACCTCTCTCCTCTCACGTCTGGGTTTTTGCTGTACCACCATCTAGATTTGGCGTTTGCGTCCATTGTATATATGATCGCGTTCGTAGGAAATATTTCTAATATTTGTTTTGTTCTGCTCAGATGTACCTCCACATCATCCTTATACTGGTAGTAGTGATTACATAGTATAAAATCTAGCCTTTTGTACATAATCTGTATACAATTGACATACTTGTCACATGCCTGTGCGATCTTTAATATTTGTATATTTTTATTATTTATTAGTATTGCTGCCTGTGGGTTATCACCGTCACATACATAGCTGGTTGTTGCTGAAATATAAGCCGGTTTCCCCCGTATTGTATAGGGTTCTTGTATGCATAATATGTCTAAGTGCATATCTGTGATTAAAGTGCGTAACTCCATCATCACTGTTTTCGAGTTTTGTGCATTTATCTGCCCTATTCTCAAAACCTTTTCGCCTCCTTCTTCATCATATCCAATTACAGCTCTCAGATGATCAATCTGTTCCATAGTCTGTTTTTAATATTAATCTTTCAAAATGCATTTTATAGATAGGGCAGTCTTTTCCACCTTTACATCCAGTATCAATTTTTGTTCCTCCAGCAGGATCTTTTGCTATTATAAACTTCTTTCTTGTATAGCATGGTACACATATTCCTACCTGGTTCTTCTTCTGGCATTCATCTTTGGAGTGATCTTGTTCTCCACAATGTGGGCACACTTCCTTTTCTTGGTAACAGTACTTTGCAATATGTCCATAGTTTTGACACTTACTGCACTTCGCTACTGCTATGTAATCTTTGACATTTATGGATTGGAATCCCACGTACAGCCTATCCTTCCAAAGAATCATTTTCCTAAGATCTGGTGATACCTCTATTACGTGATGAACTGTATTCCTGTTTCGGGGTCCTGTCTTAAATCTGAATTTTATTTTTCCTTCAAATTCTTCCCAACTTGTATCTTTGTCAAAGTTTTGCTCATAAATGGTCCTTTTAACTTCTTCTTCATCAATATTGGAAAAGATATCATAGAGAATTAATAAAGGATTCCTCTTTCTAGGCATTTCCAATTTTATATCCTTTTCCTTTAAACTTTCGGCATTTATTATTTTTTCCACATCTTCCATAGATTCCGTCTCAAGGATGACATTTTTCTCTGTCCTTCTGATATTACATATCTTAAGTTTCTCTTTAGCCGGGTTTAAGTTTTTTGTTAGCACATCCTGGACCTCTCTTGTGTTTTTGCCAGATGAAGATGACACGATTACGGTGTATCTTTTCTTTTGCATGGCCTTTTGCATCCTAACTACATTAGTATCTACTTTTGGAATTGCAGCTACGCTGGCATAAGACATAACTGGTAATCTACGTTCCTCCTTTGCCGCCTTCAACTGTCCTCTTAGGGTAGCATTTTCCATCCTAATTTGATCATATGCCTTCGTGATTTCTGACAAAGCATTCAAGATTCGATGTTTCGTGGATACTGACATTTTGTCAGCCGATACCACTTGTGTTATATCATTAATCATATCGGTTATGCCTCTTTCATTTTGGATGTCTTTATTTTCATCCGTAGATTCTAACATAGCTCCTGTCTTACTTGGTTTTTCTGACATTTCCTGAGTCCTTTCTCTCGATTGGACCGGAGACCTTGATAAGGAACTTCTAGGTGTAAATGGTCTTTCCTCTACTAGGTTCTCCTCCTCTTTCCTTCCCTTCTTGTCCCTATTCATTTTGTTTATTTGCTCCTCTCTGCCGAAAGTGCTCACTCAAGGAGTGAACACTAACGCCCGGGGCGGACGGCGTGGACGTGGGAGCACCCCAAATAGACACCAATTCACTATATGACCTCGACAGCGCACCGCTACGCCGAGGTCCTGAGCACTAGTAAACAATCACTATATGCTCTTTTGGGGTCCCGCCCCGGCATTGTCAGACAGAAGACGAACAACTTTTGAGAGCATACCACGTCGTTTCTTAATCAGAGCAGCTCGTAACTTGTCCAGAAGATTGCAGTAGTATCTGCCAGTGATGGTTTGACTCTTGGCGAGATAATCTGTAAGGATGAGTCCACGACAGTCGCAGAAAACTGACTTTCCCAGCTGACTTTTGCAGTTTTAGCTTTTTGGGAGGAGGGGAATCGGCATGTTTCCATTCCATGCGCATGGCTTTTATCTCTAGATCATACTGATAGATCCAGGATTCATCCATGGTCACCAGACAATCAAAAGGTCATCCTCATCCTGTCCCAACATAATGATAATATGAATATAAGGGCGCTCAACTGCTTGGTCATCAGCGTCCTTACAGAAACTGATCCATGGCAATAGCAAGATATAAATTAGTCAAAATTTAAAAAACATGTAAAAACAAAATGACTAAAATATAAATAGCAATAAATAATGCAAAAGCTATAATTTCCCATAAAAACTAAAAGCCATAAAAATACTATTTTC
The DNA here is from genome assembly GCA_030765055.1 of Mantis religiosa. NCBI lineage: Eukaryota > Metazoa > Arthropoda > Insecta > Mantodea > Mantidae > Mantis > Mantis religiosa. The sequence goes on from CM060958.1 coordinate 132,023,272, forward strand.
AATAAACAAAACTTGCCATGACAAGAGCTACCTGCCCAAAGGTGGTCGAACCAATTTGTTGCGTTTCTTTGGGGCAGTGCTAGACCTTTCAGCAGGTTTTTCCTGCCTTTTCCTCACTGTCGTTTGGGCAATGAGGACAGGATCTACCCGCTCCACATCGTCAGTGGAAGAGGACGGCTTACGCACTGGTGCCTTCGAATCCAGTCTCCCGACAGGATCGGAAACTGCGACCGGCGAAGATGAAAGTCGCCGATTGGCGTCCTCTCCAGATGAGTCCTCATATGTTGTGGACGGAGTTGTTCTCGGACTTTTTTGCTGGCTAGCTCTCCTTTCACTGGTCTTACTAATTTTCTTGAGCAAGTCCGTTCTGTCATAAGAGGTGTTAAATTTCCTTGGCGATACATTGTATATTACCGGTTCACATTTTCTTGAAGTGGATGCTTTCGGCGGTGACTTGGCTGAATCCTTCTTCTTAGTTCTGTTCCAACAGTATCAACATCTGTCTTGAAAGGTCACGCCATGTTTGCTTTTGAAAAGGGGTTAGCAAACGTGGAACCCATCGTGCAGACATCTTAGACATGTGCAGTTCGTCATGAATAATTCTCCGCACACTGCCATAACTGAGATGTGTCTCATTCATGATCATTTGGATGGCTGCTAGACTGTCTTCCAGTATTAAACACTCCACTTTCCTCACTGTGACAGCTGACGGTCTACCAGCTCTCGGCTCATCTTTCAGGTACATGAGTTCAGTTAGAAAATTGCTTTCCCCCTCACAATAGTGTCATACGATGGGCAATTATTTCCATAAAACATCTGTCATCTCATCATGGATTTACCGGGCAGTTGTCCCCTTTAAATGCAGGAACTTGATCACACTACGAGTGTCACTACGAGACACTCCCTCGTATCTCTTATTAATATCTGATCTTTAATAGTCAACTTACTTTTAAAATTATTATTGTTACGAAACCTTTAGCAGACAGCTGAATCAACCTCACCAGCTACTTTAGTATCAATGGACTTGCTCTAGCAGTAAAGGCGTTACAAGCCTCAAGCTTATGAATAGACGATTTCAAAGCATGCAACGATAGATCGACCGCTTTAAAAGGCATCACGAGGTCACTTGCATGTAAGGAGGTGGGGCACCTGAATGTAGGAATTGCGGAAAATAGCTGAAACACCGATATCTTAAATTAAATTGTAAGTACATGTTCAGGTTTGTTAAGTGCTGACAAGAAGAGACAATTACATTGTCGACCTTCAAAGAACTCTAAGTAAGTGAAGGCATTGGGAAATTTGTGCTATGAACTGGATGTAATCATTTATAACCACCAACATTGAAAATGATTAGAGTTGTGCTGCAAGAAGAATAGCAATTGGATCATGACAAATAATAATAAAGCTTACTAAGGAGAGCAGAAAAATAATACTGATCTTACTTCTCTCTTACTTACAATCAACCAGACGAAGTACTGCATACAATATAGAGATGCCAGAAATTCAAGTTTGGAGGCTCAGTCAAGGAAAAAAAACGACAATTATTTTGGAAAAAGGACATGTGAACATTATACGAGGATTGAATGAATGAATTCCGGTGTTTCCTTAAGTGGAACATAGGACCTTCTGAACAATTAATGCCAGAGGATCTACTCCCATCAGTCCTGGACCCGTAGGACCCGTAGAATCTCCTTCAACCTGGGAATTATTGGGCTGTCCCAAAAGGGCGTCCGGTGCCTCCGAGGCTCTTTCCTGGGGCAAGACCTGGAGACTAATAAGCCCCCCTCCGACCTGGACCTCTGGACTCAAGACGGGATGCAAGTGGATACGCCACTTAGGCGCGCCAACTCCAAAATGGGAAGGCTACCGATATGACCTCGGTGGGGCCGCCTGGATATCTAGCACACCTTCTACTAGCTATGCTGGCTAGTACGCGAGAATATAGATGGCTGCCCTCAGCCCCATCCGGAGACGTACCCGATCTCCCACGGGTATCGGGAACCACTGACCCTCGAGTCCAACCCAATCCGAACAACACCCAATCTGGGAGGGGCCCGAATGTTCGGCCCGAGGTTCCTCTAGTAATGTCAGAAGTACCACAAGTGCTAGGGGTCCGCAGCGCCCGCACCACGGCAGCTGAAGGGGATGGATCCCCTCCGCTACGGGAAGGGCCTTCTGAACAGTGCAACCTCGAGGCCCGTAGACAACGGGTTGAGGATCAGAGGTTTCCTGATGAGAGAGATTCCGAGATAGGTGATCAGCCCAACGCCGGAAGTGAAAGTACGTGTGAGATGAGGTTATAGGAAAGATAATTACTGAACGATCGGTGGAATGCTGGCGGGGGAAGCCGGAGGACCTGGAGAAAAGCGCCCCGGCACCATTTTGTCCACAACAAAAATCACTTTGTGGTCGCCTGGGATAGAACCGGGCCGCCTTGGTGACAGCCAAGTTGGATGACATGGCCATTTTACTTATTTATTTATTTATTTATTTATTTGTTTGTTTGTTTGTTTGTTTGTTCGTTCGTTCGTTCCTTCATTCATTCATTAATTCATTCATTCATTCATTCATTCATTTATTTATTCTGTAATTTACGTCCTCCAACGTTGTCATATCGGACGATGAATAGAATGGGTGAAATGGTGCTCAAATGAACCCAGGGTCCATAGAGCTTGGAGTTACCCGACATTCGTCTTTCAGGATAAGGGAAAACCTTGGAAAAAGCCCTATGCAGATAACTCACCCTGTCCGAGATGCGAACTCGGTACCTCTTGAACGTGAGGCACACACGCTACCACCACGCTACCGAGGCGGGCCATGTGATGATTGTCCAAAAATAATGCTTCATATTTTTCTCTCCAAAAGTATTTATTCCATTACATTGAAATTTAGATATATGAAAGAATAAGCTTTTGTTTGGTCACTTTATTTTTCTATATAACCGCCTTCGAGTACCACGGCCTTTCTCCAGCGAGACATGAGGACATATGTTCCCTGTCGGTAGAATTGTTTACTCTGCTTGAGGAGCAAAATTTTTCTCTGCGTGAACCATCTCTTTGTCGTCTTCCAACCCCGTAGGGGCGCGGAACGTCTCCTTCAGCTGCCGTGGTTCGGGCGCTGCAGACCCCTAGCACTCGTGGTACCTCTGACGTTACCAGAGGAACCTCGGGCCAAACATTTTAGCCCCTCCCTGATTGGGAGTTGTTCGCATTGGGTTGCACTTGAGGGGGCCGTGATTCCCGATACCCGTGGGTGATCGGGTACGTCTCCGGACGGGGTTGAGGGAAGACATTAATATTCCCGGGTACTAGTCAGCATAGCTAGTAGAAGGTGTGCTAGATCACTAGGCGGCCCCACCTAGGTGATGTCGGTAGCCTTCCCATTTTGGAGTTGCCGCGCGTAAGTGGCGTATCCACTTCCATCCCGTCTTGCGTCCATAGGACAAGATGGGGGGGGGGATGGGACTTGTTAGTCTCTAGGCCTTGCCTTATGGAAATCCCCATGGAGGCGCTGGGCGGCCTTTCGGGAGAGCTCGGTAACTCCCTGGTAGAAAGAGGCCCGGGTCCTTGGTCCTACGGTTCCAGGACTAATAGGATTAGAACCTCTGACATTAACGAGTCGTCTTGCAAATGTCTTCCACGGATGGTATCCTTTAATGGACCAAACAAGTAGAAATCTGAGGGAATGTATAGAGTGGATGGGCTAACACTTTCCAACACTTTCTGTCGATGTGGACAGAAGTGCTGAAACTTGTTTGGGTACGAGCGTTATCGTGCTGAGTGAAAACCTCCGCTGGGTTGATATGACACTGCTTAAGTTTTTCCAATGTTTTCATGTAAATTTCTGAATAAATGGCACCTCCTTTTGGCATCACATCAATGAGAATTACGCCCACACATTCCTAAAACACTGTGAACTGTTCTGAAATTTTTCTTATGTACGTGATCATGATGACATTCCATTGATTATCTGTTTGTTTCGGGCTCAAAGTGATGCACCCAAGTTTCATCTCCTGTCACAATTTGGAAATTTGGGAGACATCAAATGTATGACAGCACACACCTTTGTGTATCCGAAGTCATTGGCAATCGCATCCATATTTCATTTGCTTACCGACAGCTTCAGTGCCAATTGCCGAGTTGTAATACGTCGACCCTCTCGAATGTCAACATTAGGCTTCTGCAACAGGCCTAACAGTCGTGGGAAATCCTGGAACTCTGCAGCACTATCCTCTGATGCCTTCAACCTCCGTGCCCAGCGATCAGCGCTACTGCTATCGACTACAGATGTTCCGTAGACTTTGCATAAACTTTTATGGATATTCCTAACGGTTTCTTTCTCTGCCACAGCAAAAGATCAATGAGAGCACATTGTTTATGATGGATGTCAGTTACGGACGCCATTTTAAAACATCCCTACACTTACGCTTTCTGTCGGAAGAAATTGTAACTTTCCGTACACACGCGGTAAACTTCAAGTAACTGGCAACCAGATTTGTACGTTTCTCAAAAATCTCCTTCACTGCAAAATAAACTGTGGACCATTATTTACTGGGCAACACTCGTAGCCCACAAACTAATATTTGGGTGAATATCAAGTTTCGTATTTAAATTCAGCTATTCCTAAGAACCGAAAAAACACATTCAAAGCATCAAAAGTTCTAAACCACAATTTACAGAGACTCCCATAAATAATCAGACAAAACAGAGTACTAAGTATTGAAAGTGAAAATGAACATGTAATGTGCTGTTTTATTGAAATAAATGATAATCGACAGTTACGCGGTCCCTTCTTCTAAGAAAATAAATGTTATTTCACATAAAAATTATATACTGCCTGCATTTTTAAGAACTAAAATGAAATATGACATTTTTGGCCCTCAAAAGTAATCAGACATAAATTGAGGGTAATACAAAATATGGCTTAGTACTTTGTGACTCTCCCTCTTCTTTTCACTACTTCTCGCATCCTTTTTGGCATACTGTGAACCAGGTTTTTCAGGTAGGCTGTAGAAAGTTTGCTCCATTCTTCTTGCAACCTCTCCTTCAAAGGCTGCTTGGAGTTGATGGGGTCTTTTGCACGGCATTCTCCAGTTTATCCCATACTGCTTCTATGGGATTAAGATCCGGGGACTGAGGGGTTGGTTGCTGCACATGAGGACAGTTGTAACCATAGCTGCCCAATGTGGGACGTATACTGCGGATGATTATCCTGATTAAATGAGAAGCTGTCCAACATATCCATTTAAATTTTGCTGCCATAGGCTAAAATAGACTTCCTTTTTCATGGTTGTGTCTATGAACACCAGCTTTCCCACTCCCAGTAACTGTTCCAATTTGCCAAGATGGTCGACTCCCGAAAATTGGCTCTATGGTTGTTATCAAAACAATGCTCTGCCAGCCCAGACTTCTCAGGTTGCATTAAACGAATGCTCCGTTCATGTTCGATTATTCTAGTAGCGATGGTCCTTGCGGTTAGTCCTATATACGATGTTCCTTGATAATCAAGTTAAGTAGTTACGAATCTTTAACAAAATTTTATATACTCACGCCATTTCCTGACCAGGTATTTAATTTACTGAAAAGTCTTTTGTTCAGTAATACAATTTTGATAGTGATTTGTCCTTGTTTATAGTGTCACCTAATTATCGGAAGGCACGACCAACTAGCAGCTGGGTGGGTGACAGGTGGCATTGAGCCCACGCCAACCCATTTATCTTGTTGCGTTCACTGAAAGGGATGGTTAGGGAAATGCCACGAGGCACTTTGCCATCTCTTTCTTCTCCCCCTGACGTCTAGAACCATCGGGATGATTCACTGAGCTGCGAAAATTCCAGGCACAGCGATCTGCGTATATAAGGGATGCAGTGGACGAGTCAGTTTAGTTCTTGGTGAGCAGCCGTGAAGAGCGCCGTTCTAGCGAATGGACTGGAAGACTGTACGTGCATCAGAGGAGTTGTACGTAATTGTGAGTGTGGAGCGGACCTGTGACAGACGAACTGGTGAATTGTAATTGTGTGCGCTACGTAATTCTATGTAATTGGCAAATGTTCCAACTGTAATCCGGTGGAAATAAAGGACATTTTGAGTTTATGCAATTGGACTTTTAATTTCACGAACCCACAATGTCAAAACTGGTGTCAGGAAGCGGGATATTACCACCATGGACATGGCATTGGAAAAGATTCTGGAGAAGATGATGGAAATGAAAGCCGAACTGACCTCAGAAATGAAAGCGGCAAGTAATAGCCTGGCCGCGGAACTAACAACGAAGACGGAGACGGCAAACAATAACCTGGCAGCGGACCTGAAAAGAATAAAGACGGCGAATGATAACCTCGCTGCGAAAACAGAAGCGGCGAATAGCGACCTGGCCGCAAAGTTGGAGACGGCAAATCACAATCTGACTGCAATGAAGGCTGAATTAACCACAGAAATGAGAGCAGCAAACGACAGTCTTGCCACGGAAATGAAGGTGGAGAACGAATTTCTTGCCGCCAAATTTGAGGAACAGTTGGCCGGCGTGAGGGATGAAGTCGTGAAGCTGGGCAAGCGGATGGGTCAAGTAGACGAGGGCCTTAATGTTTTAGAGGAAGAGGCCGACAATAACGTCAAGTCCCTGAACGCCATGGTGGAAGACGTCGAAGACCTTCCGAACCGCGTTAACAACCTGGAAGGAAAGGCCGACAGCAGCACAAAGTCTCTGAACGCCATGGTAGAGGACATCGTCGGCAGGAGGTAGAAGGACTTAAAGCCGACGCGCCGGGACGTGACAAAAAATCGGCGCGCGTTAAACCTCCTAAATACGGCGCGCGTCAAAGTTTGAGGCCTTCCGCCGCCAGTTCGACACGGTGACCAGGCATAACAAGTGGTCACCGGAGGAAGAGGCCGCACAGCTAATAGCCAGCATCCAGAGATGGGCCGCAAAAGTCCTAAACGCGGTCCATATAGCGGCGGCTCCCAAGAATATCTCGGAAGCCCAGGAGAACCGGTTCGGGAACCACCGCCTGGCCGCAGCGTACTGCAGTCAGCTGAATATAAGGTCGCAACAGCCAGGGGAGACGCTGCAGGACTTCACCGTGGCGATTGGGCAGTTGGCTAGCAAGGCCTTGGTTGACCTTCCGCCGGAGTTCGTATCCCGGGAAGCCACCTACACCTTTGTCGACGGGGCACGAGACTCCGAGATACGTCAGCGCCTAATGCTTGGCGACTACACAACCATCCACGAGGCGCTGACGGCATTGAGGATGGAGGCGGCCAAGGTGACGGCTACCCCGACGTCGAGAACGAGGAATGTCCAATACACCGGAGACAGGAGACCAGCCGAGGGACGCCGCTGAAGACCTAGTGGCCTGTGTTGAGGATGTGGACAGCCGGGACACCTAGAGAGATACTGCCGACAACAGGAAGAGCATCCGGAAGAACGAGTAAGGCCTAGCATGGCGAGGAGCACGTCGTAGCCGTCCACACCATCTCCTCGTGTGACACTGTGCGCCGTAAGCCGGCTGCTGGATGACAGCCTCGTCGCAGACGGTTGGGTGAGAGGAAAGCCGTGCTGCGTGCTGGTGGACACCGGGGCGGCCGTGACCGTCATCAGACCTGACATAGACAAGGGTTTGCCGTCGAGGAAGCCGAACCTACCATACCAGCTGATGACGGCATCGGGCGACACCTTGCCTGTGGACAAGGAGGCTTGGCTGAAGCTGAGCTTGGGACGGAGTGCCGTGCGTCTATAGGTGTTCGTCGCGAAGGTGGCTGAGGAGGTGATTCTGGGACTGGATGCCCTCAGGAGCCACAAGGCGACGGTCGACGTCGACAGGAAGGGTCTGCGGCTCAACGGAGAAGAGGTTATACTCCGTCAACCCAAAGAGCGCTTTGGAATCTGTCGGGTCGTCTTGAACGAAGACGTGTTTGTCCCCGTTAGGAGCGAGGTGGTCGTGACGACACGACTGGAAGGTCAGAGAACCAGGAACATGATGCTGGACCAGAAGACGCCTGTACACGGACGATGTGTAGCCAGGGCATTGTTGCCCTGCAGAGAGGAGGTGCCAGTGACACCTCTAAATTTAACGGACACCGATCACGACGTCCAGGCCGAGACGGAGTTGGGAAAGTGGGAGCCCGCGGTAAGCGTATCAGCAATCGACAAGACACAGGAGCCAGTGCCGACGCAAAACCTGGGGCCCCGGCTAGAAGGCCTACTAGAGAGGGCGGCCGACCGTCTAACCACAGAGCAGATGGAGAAATTTCGACAACTTCTGAGACGATACCAGCGCGTCTTCAGCCAAGGTAGCAGTGACTACGGCCGCACAGACAAAGTGCTTCACCGCATCGACACCGGGGACGCCCGGCCTATTCGGCAACCACCTAGACACGTTCCGCTGGTGAAGCTAGGGGCAGTACTAGACATGCTGGAGGACATGAGATCCAGGGAGGTGATTGAGTCTGACAGCCCTTGGTGTTCCCCTGTAGTCTTGGTGACGAAGAAGAACGGTGAGCTACGCTTCTGCGTGGACTACAGGAAACTGAACGCTATCACCAGGAAGGACGGCATCCCCTTATCCCGGATTGACGACGCCCTGGACATGCTTGGTGGTGCGCAGTGGTTCTCGACCCTGGTCCCAAAGTCCGGTTACTGGCAGGTAGCTGTAGATCCGAGAGACAAGTAGAAGACTGCATTATCGATAGGCCAAGGGCTTTGTTAGTTCACAGTTATGCCCTTTGGTATCTGCAACACACCAGCTACCTTCCAACGCCTCACGGAGGCAGCGATCAGAGGTATGACTTGTGACGCCTGCCTGCTATACCTGAACGACATCATCATCGTCGGTAAAACATTCGAGGACCATCTCGACAACCTGACGAAGGTGCCATAGAGACTGCAGATGACCAACCTGAAGCTGAATGCGAAGAAGAGCCAGCTCTTCCGCAAGGAAGTGAACTACTTGGGCCACATTGTCTCAGCAACCGGAGTAGCCACAGACCTGGAGAAGACACACGCTATGAGAGATTGGCCTCACGCAAAGGATAAGAAAGAGTTGCGCAACTTCCTGGGGCTGTGCAGTTATTACCGACGCTTCATAAAGGGGTCCCCCAACATCGCCAAGCCCCTCACCACCCTGAAATAAGAACACCGGCCTTGTGTGTAGACGGAGGAAGCCGAAGACGCTTTCCAGCATCTTAAGAAAGCCCTGTGTAGTACTCCAATTTTGGGTCGCGGCCCCCAGACTAGAAGCTGGGGTCGCATGCAGCAGTACAACGTTGGAGCGCCATTTGAACGGATCGCTGTCGACATAGCTGGACCATTCTCAGTGTCCGACCGAGGCAACAAGTACCTGATGGTGGTCGTGGACTACTTCACCAAGTGGCCGGAGGTGTATGCCATACGGAACCAAGAGGCGAAAACAATCACAGACTGCCTCGTGGAGCAGGTGTTCTGCCTATTTGGGGTGCCGTTAGAGCTGCACAGTGACCAGGGTACCAATTTGTATTCCAAACTAATGGAGGCACTACAAAGGCTTGGGGTGAACAAGACCCGCACGACGCCTCTATATCCCCAGTCGGATGGCATGGTCGAAAGATACATCAAGACCTTAGAGGAACACCTGAGGAAGGTCGTGCCCAATCATCAGCGAAACTGGGACGTCAAGGTGCCACTGTTCTAGCTGGCCTACCACTCGTTAACACACGACACAACGGGGATGACGCCAGCCAGCTTAATGTTCGGCCGAGGGTTACGCCTCCCTTGTGACCTGACTTTGGAAGCCCTCCGGAAGCGAAACAGCCAGCGACCGAGTATGTGGAGAACCTGTGTGGACCACCCCCACGACATGGACGACATGGTTCGCCAGAATATCCAGAAGGCGAGCTACCGCATGAAGACCCGTTACGACAGGCAAGCCAACAGTCAAGGGTTTCAGTAAGGTGACCTGGTCTGGTTGTACCGTCATACTCGGACCAAGGGATGCTGCCCGAAACTCCAACAGCCATTGAAAGAATAGTACCGGTTGGTGAAGAGGATTAACGATGTGGTCTACAGCATCTAGAAGGTGCCCCAACGAAAGATGTTGGTGTTACACCTGTATTACCTGCCCCGCTACTATGGTGCTGTTCGGGACGACCATCTTTGAGGAGGGAGCAGTGTCACCTAATTATCGGAAGGCACGACTAGCTAGCAGCTGGGTGGGCGACAGGAGGCATTCAGACCACGCCTACCCATTTATCTTGTTGCGTTCACTGAAGGGGATGGTTACTGAAATGTCACGAATCACTTTTCCATTTCTTTCCCCGCACCCAGCCGTCTGGAACCATCGGGATAGTTCACTGAGCCGCGAAACTTCCTGGCACAGCGATCTGTGTATATAAGGGATGCAGTGGAAGAGTCAATTTAGTTCTTGGCGAGCAGTTGTGAGGAGCACCGTGCTAGTGAAAGGACTGGAAGACTGTGTACGTGTATCAGAGGAGTTGTACGTAATTGTGAGTGTGGAGCGGACCTGTGCCAGACGAACTGATGAATTGTAATTGTGTGCACTACGTAATTCTATGTAATCGGCAAGTGTTCCAACTGTAATTCGGTGGAAATTAAGGACATTTTGAGTTTGTGCAATAGGACTTTTAATTTCACGAACCCACAAAGTAACAACAGTTATGTTATATCCATTATTTCATTTATGGTTATAACATTTTATAAATATTCTGATGATGGGAGAGATGCACACTCCCGAAACGTTGATACCTAATCATCTTTTCACCTGGCTGGCTGCCCGAGAAGAAAGTGAGTGCATTCGTCGCCAGGAAAGTTTCAGGTATTATTTTTAAAAATAAACTTTATATATACATTTCTGTACAAAGTACCACACCCATCAGATTACATCATACTGCGAATACTTAATATATTCTTTGCATCTGAAACACAATTTGTAAAATCTAAAAATACCTTTTACCTTGCAGTTTTGAAAACTGTTTTTTTTTTTAATTTACGTCCTCCAACGTTATGTCATATCGGACGGTGAATGAATTGGGTGAAATGATGCTCAAATGAGTCAGGGATCCCTGGAGCTTACAGTTACCCGACATTCCTCATGAAGGATAAGGGAAAACCCCGGAAAAATCTTATCCAGGTAACAGACCCTGAACGAGATTCAAACTCGAGACCTCTTGAATGTGAGGCAGACATGCTACCATCTACACTACCGAGGCGGGTAAAACTGGCTTACTTACATATCATTGGCTCTGGATTCTGAACATCTTGAGTTCCAAGAACCAAATCTTAAACTAATGAATTTCTTGTCTAATTCGCTTACACTGAATTAACTAATTACTTTTGCTTCCAACATGGAAATACCCCTGAAAATAACTCTCGCTTTTAATATTAACATATGGATATTATATTTACATTTTTCTATAATTTGTTATATGCAACATAGTATGACTTCACTTTTCAAAAATTATATTTAATATTTCCAAGGTCATAAACGAAAATAAAATGGTGTGTAATATTTCTTTAATATATTGTAAACAAAGAACCTTTAGGAGTGGAATGGCAGTTGCACATCAAAATATTTTGTAAATATACTACATAAAAGTTGAATGGAGCAACAAACCCAATGAATTTTTTTCTGCAGATTTCATCAGTGTGTTGTGCTAAATCTCTTGCAGGAATACTGCAGATTTTCTTGTTTATAGAGCTCCAAGTTTGGTACTACATATTCTTCTTTTCGCTCAGTTACGGAGTCAATAACCCAGAAAGCCAGCGTGCGCTGCCCTTTGGCATGAACTAATGATTATGCAATATGCTCCTCACGAAGAGTTCGGACACCTAAATTGTCTAGCCCCTCAGCTGGTTTTAATTCTTGTGCACAAATTTCTTCCCAAATTGGTCTGGTTTCTTACGTAAACTTGTCTTCAAGAAGTTGGTTCTTTTACACTTACAGCAGGAAGGAATTGCAAAAATAGTACCCGAGTTTACTATTCCCCACCACCGCCGCGGATGATGATTTTATGAAACTTACTAATCTATGTTTAGACCAACTTTTCTTTACTTTCAATGAAAACTTTTTCAACAAATTTTTGGAGTAGCTTTGGGTAGCCTCTTTCACCTTTTCTTGCTGATGTTTTTATGATACTTTTTTAAAATACAAATCACTAAAGCTTTTCCTTCAATTTCTTAAACATGGTAAATGTGGATGACGTGTTTGTTATAGCTCCTGAGAGACACGTACGTAGATCAGGCTTTGAAACTTCTAAATTTGCGAGAAAAAGCTATAAAGTTCATATTAGAAATTGAAAACAATGGTTACCTTCCCTTCCTGGATCTAAAGATAATAAAAATAACAAGAAAATAAAAATTTAGCATTTATAGGAAACCAATTCACACTGATAACTATATAAAATAAAAGTTTCAGCCCTTTGTCACACAAATTTGCTGTTTTTAATACTTTGATTTACAGGTTGATAAACATACCTCTAAACAAGGATGAATTTAATACAGAATATAAACATTAAAAATACTGCTTTCATTAGTTGTTTTAATAAAGACTTTATACACAAAAGGTTAGAACAAATTTAAATATTGAAAAACGTAAATGATGTTTCCACTCTTAAAATGTAAAAAATTACTTATCCAGGGAAAAACGAAAAGTTTCAAAAAAATTTCTAAGAAGTTGGTATACTACTGGCAGCTTAAAATAAATACAGCATAAAATATTTACTACACTTTTGTAAAATAGGCAGAATTTCAGATAAAACGTCTGGTGTTTATGAAGTTAACTGTTGAGAATGTGATTCAATTTACATCGGTAGGACTAAACAAAACCAGAGTGAAGTAATATTTTAGAAATATTAAATATAAACAGACAGATGAATCGTCAGCGGCTGATCATTTTTAGTCATCTAAACATGAAATAAACAAATAAGTTAAAATTTTGATTTAATGGTTTGGAAGAAAATATTTATTTCGAAAAGTAAAGATCACATGATGAATTTAGATATCCCGCAAGTGGAGTCAACAATAAGTTTGTGTTGTGCCAGGTAGATGGCAGTAAGACAGGGAGCTATTCTTCAAATTCCCGGAGTGGCCAAAGTCAGTCAGTCGGTCGGTCGGTCGGTCGGTCGGTCGGTCGGTCGGTCGGTCGGTCTGTCGGTCGGTCAGTCAGTCAGTGTCAGTCAGTCAGTGTCAGTGTCAGTCAGTCAGTCAGTATCAGTCAGTCAGTCAGTCAGTGTCAGTCAGTCTGTCTGTCAGTCAGCTGACAGGTTTAAAATGAAACAGAGTTGTTTCGAAACTGGTCCCAAAGATTTGTAAATAAGAAAAGTAATAGTAAAGTTGTATGACTATATTATTTAGCTATCTTTAATAATTGAACGTTGGTAGTAAATGGCAAGGGTAAAATCAAAATAGTAAAATGGATTATCAGGACAGTGATACCGAAATTAGGGATACATATGAACATGGGGTATATTTGTTAAATGTGAAACAGGATTTTGTTCAGTAATTTACGATGTGGAGAGAAAGCTATTATCACAGGTGGTTCCAGGGTTGACATTTGAAGGGTAAAGTGGTTTCTTAGACCCTTCTTTAGTAACTGATTACCGTAATAAAAGACACAAAGGTTCAGATGTGACAAAAGATCGTAAGGGAATTTTGGTGTGAATAACAGAGTTGCTTAAAAGGAAACTGACAGCTGGACTGACTGTCCGTGTGGACAGACATGATACTAGAAGGAATGTATTTATTCCTGCGCAACTAATGAATTACACGTTACCGCGTAATATGCGCTTCATATACGTTAACTGCAGACCGTTATGTAGATTGGTTTCCCTTTGGGAGCAACTTCGCAAGTCATGTAATTATAAAAATGAGAAGCAGTCACTAAACGAGTCTTAAACTTGGATTCCAGTGTTATCAGTGTTATCATTACCCCTATATATCCACGCATACCCTGAGCTAAATCTCAGGCTAGAGCGAGTATTGTTCCAATTGACATAACGTTACCATTATAGCGGTGACAACAGACAGCTATACCTTGTTGATATTCCAACAATATCTGTACCAAATTCATCGTTTGAAATGTAAGTGAAATAGTTAAATAAAGAGGCTAATCTCACATATATGTATGTACACACATACAGTCTTAGAAAAAAATGAGCAGCTACCAGAAATAATATGCGATTCGGAAAACATCGGCAGTATTCGATGACGCTGCGCACACAATATACGCTTTGGAAAGCTAGAGTGAGATTGCAAAGTTCAGTGATTTGAATCCTGGCTATGTCATTGAAGTTTTCAGTCTGACTCTACCTATCTATACTGAAGTCTACACACGGCTAGTGTGAGTGAAGAATTAATTTTTCCAGTATACTCTTTGATACAACTCTGACTTCATTTCAGAACTATGTGATAGATAGAGAGACGTTTTGCGGCTTGGCCGTATGCATGGTAGCCGAGCGGTGAAAGGCATGTGTCTCTTAAGTAGACCAACAGGAGTTCGAATCTTTGATGCGAATGTATATTTGTATTATTGTTACTTAAATAGTAATGTCTTATGTTTTTCTTGTAGAATATAAATGATATCTTAAACACATTCATTTATTACGCAAATAACACATTCTTGTTGTTACAAAATAAATAAAATATTATTAGAAAGTTTCCTTAATATTGGTTGTGTAAGCACTTAGTCTCATTTGCCTCACGCTCGAGGGGTCCCGACTACGAATCTCGGCCAGGGTGAGTTACCTGCATAAGATTTTTCCCGGGTTTTCCCTTATCCTTAAAGACGAATGTCGGGTAGCTCCAAGCCCCATGGACCCCGGACTCATTTGAGCATCATTTCACCCATTTCATTCACCGTCCGATATGGCATTTGGTCTTTTCCATGTCCCGTAGAATAAGGGCAGTAAAAGAAACAGAGGGTTTACATTCCCAATGCTAAGTTAATTTCCATTTTATTTTATTTTACATATTTTACATATTTCAGTTAGTTTAAAAGGAGAGTAGAGTTTTGGTTAATTGATGGAAATTAATCATTTCTACACACTAGCCGTATATAGGCTAAGGTTTTTGATAGAGTCAATATGAAAAATTCAATGCAATGGCCGGGATTTGAAACAAGGATCTTCTGGTTTCCGTCCAGTCGCTCTTAACCTTTGAGCTACCATGGCCAACGTGCCTTCCTGATATTAAATTCTCCATTTGACTCATATTTCCCCGCTAGACCACTAGGAGCTCTCGCATCCGAGACACACCGTTTGTGGCAACTTACTATCGTAAGTACTTAAGTACCAAGCTTCATAATGTAACTCTTATTATTTTACTTAATTGATGGAAATTAATCATTTCTCCACACTAGCTCAAGAAGATGATAAAGAGACACGTTTCGTGACACCATTGTAAATTTTATGTCAAAAAGTGTATGTCAGTCAATTTAGTTGCTCATTTGCTTTGGCGCTGACCTACTGATCCCAAGATCGTGGGTTCTATCCCTGCTGAGACCAGGGTTTTGAGAGCAGTCGATAGGAAACACTGGAGCTTGTACTTTACTGTGTTAACAAAGTAAATGGAAATACAGCATGTCTTGTGTGGCTTTAGTGAAGGAAGGCTGTCATCAGACTCATGTCGAGACCTAGCGTGACAAAACTAAGGTCAGCTAGGGTCACACCATGACACAGCCGGAAATTACGGCCGGCCTTCAACCCCAACCTTACAGTAAACCAGAAGTTGAAGAAAAACATTCTAGAGAAATCATTAACAAACTACGTGGGTGTAACAACGTGGTCCTTAAGGTGGCACGCTATTGCTGCGTAATATATAAAATGACAGGGAGGTACACTTATTTGTGATTAATGCTTTCTAACAACGAATACAAAATATGAATTTAAAATGTACATATTATGATATAGAACAACTATAAATGTGTACCTTTAGCCATCATAACCACGCTGACACAGAAAAATAAGATATTATAGCCAAAACTTCCACCAACTCAAATACATTCAAGGAAGTGGGATATATATGACATAAAAAATGAACGCTGCGTGGATTTATGACTTAAAATAGCTTAAATATGATGTGAATGGACAAAAATATGACATGTATAATTTAATACATTTATAATCATATTATATTGGCAGTTAAAATTTAATTAAAAATTAATAATTATTCATGTATAAACATCGTAATCGTTTCTGCAGAATAAATCTTGTGTATTTAGATTTTGTATATAAGTATTGAAGAAAGCATGACTTCTCAGCTTTGTTTACTTTGTAGAATTCGTATATACCTATTTTAAAAAAATATTATCAAAAGTAACACTCGATTTATGAGAGCTTTATAACCAATATACAAACTGCCTAGAATAACACTGACTGAATATGCCATGACAAATTTTATAGGTGAAATGAATACATCGTTTGTTAATGTATTGTTATCTCAATGACACTATTACAGTCACAGTTAAATAGAGATGTGTTACATAAGTTACCAAAAGCGTTATATCTGAATGGTGATGCAAAGTATTCTCCCCAGCCAGAAGTTCTAGATTGAGCAGTTGCACAACTCAGTGGAAAGCTGACAGCTCCTCAACACCAGGATTTCTTTGTGGTACAAGATTCTGTAGAACTGAAGATGTATCTGTAGCCGCAACGGTAGTAGTTTGATGTACTTTACATGGCAGGAAAGCAGGTAGTGAAGACCGATACTGATGAACACTATTCTCCAATTTGGTTACTGTGGTACTGTCTTCGCCACAATTAAGAAGTACTGAAGAATGTGGTTGCCATTTTTGGTCCTCCAGACAAAAGCAGAGCCTGGTTGTGTATGCTGTGAAGCGTTGCATACAGTATATATGAGGATTGATTCTTTGATAAGCATCCTTTGACATGTTGGAGATTGCAAAGATCCAATCAATAGCCATGTTAAAGAGGCACTTGGTTTGGTATAACTAACATCAGAACATTCTTCAACTGTTTTATTATAGTTGCGTTGTTTTCTTGCCAGGTTTTGTTCATTTCATTTACAATGGCAATAAACTCCACGGAACTTTGTTAATCATCCATATGATCCGAGAGCTGATATCTACTAATCTGCGTGTCTTTCCATCAAAGCATCTGTAGAGCTCAAGATAAGTTTGCAACCTTTTTGTACTCATCCTCCTGCAGCCGTTTGAAATATTGATATGCTACAGTAATTCATTTGGATAACTCACTCAGCAAGAGACAACATATTTTTTTGAATGACCTCTGTTAGTCACCACAACAAAAAGAACTTCTTAAAATATTTATATAAATGTTACTTTCTATGGATCGCAGCTACAGAGAATTTCGAGCAAGAAAGGCAGAAACGTTGTCATCTAGTATTTCTCTTTTATATCCTTCAGATTCCTTTGCTTTGTTGTCATCACCACAGCAATCTTATAATTACAGACCATTCACTTTCCCTCCTTCTGGTCTTGAAGTCCATACAGTGGAAATAATTCCATCAGTATATGGAATGCGGAGGCACATTCATACAGCATTGCAGGTCATAACACTAGAACCAGCTCTACTCATGCTACCAGCAATTATCTCACCTAGGGTGGTTCCTTCATCTAATATTAGCAGAACACATAATAGTGAATTCGGAAGACCAAGAAGAATCACTAATACTATTCCAAAAAGACTTTTCCTGAATTTCTTCATCACTTCAACACACTTTCTTTTTCATTTGCTTAATAAACAGTCTATATTCAACTTTTTACAAAGATGATATATATCACGGAATAAAACAAAAGAGAAAGAGAAATTTATTATTCCCTGTGTTCTCTTTGTAACTTATATCGTATCCACTAGGGGAGCCTACAAGTGCAATGCATTGCTCATTTGTTTTAGTTTTTGTTATCTCTATGTACAAATATATATCTTTCTCTACACAGAACATATACTCATAAATAACCATAAAACATGTTTTAAAATATCTTAAGAATTCTAATTTACAGCTCTGCGCTAAAAGTTAATCATATATGCCATATTTGTAATACAGTTTCAAAAATAACCTAAGTTGTCCATTTTTAATGAAACGGGATTGAAATATGATAACATAAATGTGAAAAAGAGCCTACCCCCAGTATTTCAAAATTTCAGAAATGAAAAATTATGCAGCTTTTGTTTATCTGAAATGGTGAGTCGTTTTAGTGCTGAAAGAACTATCATAATAAATTCAGCAGTTCTTAAAACACCCACAAACATACACACACATGCCACAATTTATTTTCTCTCTTTATATTATTAGTGTAGTCACCATAGAATAATATAACGTCTTATATTTAGCCCTTATGTTAATCATGAGAGTACTACGATTAGGAATATTTTACTGTACAATTAAAGCTTGCCTTGGGTAAATGAATACTCTAACTACATCAGCTGTTTTGTTGTGTTACTGCAGTGATAGCTTGCGTTGCAACACATCTGTTCATTTCACCAATCTGCTTTCATTTCCGTCTATTCCACGCTTTGCGTAGAAAATCTATATAATATAATTATCTATCCATATCTTAACCTACACACGGTAACGATACATTCTTCCACAGTGGCTAGTGTGAAAGAACGATTAAAGTTTCATCAATGAACCTTATAGTGGTAACTACGAAGCCTGGGAGTTAAGTGCTTACAGCATAATGAGTCGCCACTACAAATGCGTATCTCATTATATATGAGAACTCCTAGATTTTTACCGGGAAACATACGAGCCTGTTGGAGAATTTAATGTCATGGCGACACGTTGGCCACGGTAGCCCAATGGTTAAGAGCAACCGGACTTAGATCGGGAGATGGTGGTTCAAATTTCAGACGTGACATTGAACTTTCTAGTCTGTTTTTACCTATCCATAATTTAATTCCTTTGCCAATATTTCATTTAGAGAGCTCGATTCTTCCACTCTTGCTAGAGAGGGCTTCCGCACACCGAACAACTATTCCATTTTTGTAAATTTCAGTTGTGTCTTCTTTGTGTTTGTTATCGCCAACTTTACTTTGGGCTATTTCTTCCCAGAGACCTACACTCTACTTATTAATCTTAGTGTGTTAAGTTGGTCATTGGGGGTTACTGAATGTCAGTATTTTTTATTTTTTTGTGTTTACTCATTTGTATTCATTTTTACATATTTTCTTTGAAGTCATAGAAACTACAATTAACTAATATATAAGCTGAGGATTTCACGGCCGGCGTCTTGAAGATGAATGTAGTCTTCCGGGCTTATGGGCCGTGGTCTAGAAGTTCTTGAAGGAACCGACGTTTCGGACGGATCAACCCTGAGGATGCTAGGTGCAGCTCCTGGCGAAACGTAGGTTTCTTCAAGAACTTCTAGACCACGGCCCATAAGCCCGGAAGACAACATTCATCTTCTACAATTAACTGTTATTAACAGCATAGATAAAGCTAATGCAGTTTAAAGTACATTGTTAAGCTTACAATTAAAACACTCAGAAATATGATAAAATGGGTTAAGAAGGTGCCAATTTTTCAACTTTTGTTTGAAGTATATGAGGCTGCAGTATTAAGCTTCTATAGCCTGTCTAATTTTTTACATTTGCGTCCATCTGAGAGGATAGTCATTACAAGGATTGCCTAACTATCTGAAGGAACACCGTTCTAAGAAACTTGTGGCGAGCAAAATGTTATTGCTAAAGATTGTCTGCGCTCCGTGAAAGCAGCCAATCTAGATGTTGGGATGGAAGTTGACTTCGGAACTAGTATAAGGGTGATATAAGGCTCCATAGAATCACTGAGCCCAGCCGTGATTAGTTTCCAGCGTTAAGTTTCCGGTTAAGATGTTGGTTAACAGTTAACTTGGAGTTACACGCAGATGTTGGCATTACAACTTTCGGTTAAGGGCTAACTGAGAGTTGTTTCTGGAGGTAAGCTAACCCTCACCTCGAGCAGCGGTTAGTGAGATAACTTGGCGTACCCCCAGGCCAGATTGAATGTTGACTGCGATTCTGAGGATGAAATCATGGCACAGTATTTATTTAATAGAAGAGTTAAGAGAATTGAATTAGGAAAGATAAATTCATATACATATTTATAACATGTTGAGAATGAAATAAAATAAACCACATGAGTATCAAGTAACTTGACGTAATAGGTTATAGAATGATATTTTCTAGTGTCCCATGGTATCAGTGACTTGTTGCAAGCAATGCAATATTTTTTGCGACCATATGGCAACATGATTTAACGAACATAACTGTAATAAACAAAGCGTGTTAAACCTATAGCGGAAAGCACACGAAATGCTATATGTGAGGCGGGTAGGTATAAATGTTCAGAAACATGCCGAAGTAGTAAACATTCGATTTTGCTAATAGTGTGTGCAAGGTTTAGTTTGCGTTTCGTTAAAGTATTACCAGAGGAAAGTAAGAAATTGTAAAGCAAATAGTGAATTAAACAAATTCTTTATGTTATGCAATTTGTATCGATGCTCAAACCGTTATTGCAAACGCTGTTAGCACATGTAATGTAGCTAATTGAATGTACAATACCATAATGTTTTATCTTACAATGTGCCTTAATGAATACCATTAGGTAATTACATTTTGATTTGTGCAGTGTGTCAATGCAAGTTGAAGTATTATTTATGATTCTTGCCGTACCTACTATAGATTTTGCAAATGCAGTACATAAATATATTTGATATATTTGCTGCGAATTGCACACGTAAAGATATGTTAAAATCTGCCCATCTTGTATCCTGTGGTATTTAAATTAAGCCATTTATTTGTTCAATTACGTTTTTCAATCAATGGCACAATGCTGTGACTGACATGTGGCCGTTTGATTATAAGTGCCAAGAAGAAATGTAAGTTTGCTACAACCTGTTTCCTTAAAAGAAAACCATAATTATTGCTGCATAACTATCCAAATATATTATGTTTAAAAAATCATGTACCAAGTTACAGGTTCCCGAATGCATATTTTATAACTTGCTTTTATTAATGGTTGAGTTATAATTTGTGAACCCTCCCTCTTTGCATATTCCTCTGCGAAATGATAATTTATATAAGAAGAGGTGATTTATTCATGAGGACAAACTACTAAACAAACAATTTTATACAAATTATATTTGTGCAATACTATTATAAGAATTAATAACAGTTATGTGGCCTTATTCTAAAAAAAACTTTTGACTGGAAATTTTTGTTGTTAATAAATTAAAAAGGCATTCAATATATTCTCCATATATCCCACCTAATCCATAATAACGCTAACCTAACGCAACCTATATAACCTATAACACAAACCTAACGGTATAAAAAGGATCTAACGCTATGGAAAAATCTAAACTGTAAACAAACTATGTTAGACCTTATTACGAATGAGCTATGAATGAAAATATCACGAAAATATACAGAAAAGCTAAACAAGTTAAAACAAGACGCCATAATGCACAGGGTAACAAACCTACAGGTAAATCCAGTTCGTAATACAAGGCACTGAACCTAACCAATAGTTACAGATACCTGAAAGGTAAAATACTTCCTCTAGTAGCCGGAGACTGCAACACACGCCCTTACAGCTTTTCTTATACAGAACCAAAACATAAGCGGTAACAACACAAAGCTAAAGTCATAGACATTCATAAAAGAAAAGTTCAGGATAGCCAACATTTTCGGAGGCTTACTAGCCACAGACTCTTGCCCTATAAAACAACAGCCTCTAGAAAACGCTTTGGAAAGTTAATGGTTATTCTTGGTCGACTCATTTTTAGTTTTCTGGACAGGGCTATCATTTATAGGAGTGTTTCCCTGTTGAAAGGACTCATTAGTTGTTGTATCAATGGGAACATTCAGCGGAACAGAACTGAAAGGCAGGCTTTAATCTATCTACTGATACTGTTTATGTTCCTCGTGGAGTACTATTTTTGAAATGCTTCTCCAAACGTTCCATCACCAGAAAAGTCCATCATTAATTGGTTGTAGTTGTTTTCTTATAGCATCGTGTCTCACATTATGTTAACTCCTTGTACTGAAAAGGCTTTCAGCTTCACGGTAATCTGCTACCACAGTGACATTGTGTTTCCATGCCTTGCATCTTTGACAAGCTATACAATCTCTGGTCCACTGTTTATTGTTACTATGGAGAGCTGACCAAACGTAGCGTTCTCTGATGAGACACGGGATCCTTGTATACCAGGAAGAGAGCGAACAATAAAAGAATGGAAGATTATTTTCCTGTATACTTCTGGTATGTTGGATGGTGTAATTTACAAAAGAAGGAATTACACTTGGCACTCGGCGAGTTTCCATTTGTACTTCAGGTTTCACAAAAGGTGTACGTGCATTTCTGAATGTCTGCTGCATTAGGGATACCCACAGGAGCTCCTCCTGCGATAGAAGAAATTCTTCTAATGATTCACACGATAGATCTGTGATAGCTCAGGTGACCTAACCGTTTTTCGTGGTCCAGGATCTTCAAAATTATTTTAGTTCTTGGTAAATATGTAATAATACAGAAGAAGGCCTTATGGATGCAAAACAATCAAGATTATCTGCATCTCTTCTATTAAAGTACTTCGAGGAAGCCCCAGTGGAATATTTATCAGATACTTCATCATACACTTCATTTGGTTAGAAATGTTTAGTTTTGAACCTCGACGCATTTTCTGAATACATTTTAAATTTAGGTTATCCAGATGTGATGTTTGTGACGAGAGTGTTAAGTTTTCCAAGAATCTGACTCCAGATCAGAATGGTTATTTGTGTTAATCTTGATGTGTTGAAATAAAGATCTGTGTAACTATTAAATCTGTTTTATTTTAAGCTTTGCTGATAGAGAAACAAAACATAAGCTGTAACAGTACAAACACAAAAGAAAAGTTCAGGATAGCCAACCTATCTCGAATCTTCGGAGGCTTAGGAGATACACAACTAAGTGTCCCCTACAGCGCCATTTCACTGCATTTGCAGTGAAATCTCTGTTTTCAAGGTTTTGGTGGAATGTAATATGATCTATACCTACTTACTATATGCATGATAATGTAAAATTTGCAAAACATTTAGATTTCTAACTGTATGCAAAATTGCCTAACCTAATTGGAATACAATAAATAATTGGGGAATAAATAACCTTTCTAACTTTACATAAATAATATATCTAGTATTCCTCGGTTAATATTATAACCAGAGCCCTTTTGGTGAGAATCGTCAGAGTGCAACTGCCAACGTAACAGATGCGACATAACTAATCTCTACAATAGTCTAAAAGAGGGCCATTTGCTTTCGATGATTATGATGATGATGACGATGACGATGCCGACGAGGACGACGACGATGACTACAATGATGATGATGAACACAGCAATTGTAGCTCGTTTAGCTTAACTTACAAGTGAAGGATTTTGAAGACCTTCCTTATGTTAGGTTAATTGGATATGCTGGACATCATCGAGGTTATGATAGGCCTAAAGTGAGTCTGGAACGCTTGTAGGGTTCCCCGGCGTTAATGTCATATTCCCAGAGAATACGCTGTAGGTTACAGTGTTGTTGGATATTAAATGACGATACTGGCAACCTATGCAGAAGAAACTACTGGTTATGTGTATACATCCACGCCATGGCTGAGTGGTTACACAGTTTGACTTTCACCAAAGCAGCCCGCGTTTGCTTCCGGCGACCGTAAAGTGAGATTTGTGGTGGACAACATGGCACTGGGGTGGGTTTTCTCCGTATGCTCAGGTTCCCCCCGCCAGCATTCCACCGATTGTGCCATCATCAATTCCGTATCACCGAACCTCTCTCGTATTTTTACTTCCGATGATGCGCTGCTCACTCTTCGCGGAATCTTGTCCTCAACCCGTTTTCTACGGTCTTCGAGGTTGCGCGGATAAGACGACCCTATGTTCCACTTGAAGGTAATACAGGAATTCATTCATGTGTATGCATAAAACCCTTACGTTTACGATTACAGCGTTTTCATTTTATTTCTTAATTGCTTCACTTAACCACAAACGGTCCAAAAATAATTATTTATTATCACATTATTTGGATTACCAAAAGTTTGCGTGTTTTTTTCGGTATATGTTGGCAATAGCGTCATTTAACATGGAATGTCACTATGGTTATTTGGAATAATCCTGATGCATTCAAATAAATATTTGTGTAACCATCAAATCTGTTTTATTTAACGCTTTTCTTATATAGAAACCAGCAAAAGCGGTAACTACACAAATCTAAAGTCATAGAGAAACATAAAAGAAAAGTTCAGGATAGCCAACATTTTCGGAGGCTTATTAGCAACAGCCTCTTGAAAACGCTGTGGAAAGGTGACGGATGGTTCTTTCAGGACCGGGCTGTCATTTGTAGGAGTGTTTCCCTGTTGAGATCACTCATAAGGTGTTGGAATAAAACATAAATGCAGACTTTAATCTATCTACAGATACTGCTTATGGTCGTGGAGGACTGATTTTGAAATGCTTCTCCAAACGACCCATCACCAGAAAACGTCCATCATATATTGTTTGTAGTTGTTTTGTTATAGCGTCGTGTCTCACATGATGTTAATTCCTTGTACTGAAAAGGCTTTCAACTTCATGGTAATCTCCTAACACAGTAACATTGTGCTTCCATGGCTTGTATCTTTGACAAGCTATACAACCTCTGGTCCACAGTTTATTGTTACTACGGAACACAAAACATATACTTATTAGAAGTGAACCTCCCATATTAATCTTTGGCAACACGAGGTGATCTCAGAGCCCCTATTTCCGGGTGGCGAGCTAAATTATGAAAAATCGGCGTCCAAAAACTTTAGATTGCCGGAATACTATAGTTGTATTTTTCACACTTGCTTAGTTGTCAGCTGGTGATATGTTCCAGTACCACATTGGTACCGGTGAATTTTGAGAGTTGTGACTGCAGTTTGAAAGCTGTTGCGCTTTCTAAAATCACACATAATTATCTTATATAATCTGTAACGACACAGTATTGGATCATAATCAGCTAAATCTTGCAGTGAATTTTGTGCATGGCACCTGTGTAATTTTGTACTGTAATTAACCCTAAACTCTATATGAAATTTAATGGAATTAACAATAGATGTGGTATTTGACAAGAAAATTTATATAATAGCATTGTCTTGGCCGTTATTACTTCCTTTTAATATTGTCACCCGAAAGTCGGAACTCCCTATAGAACCGGCCGGCAGCAGCAGGAGACGGTAGGCGTTCGCCACGCCCCCCTCATTTGTCTTATAGCGGTAACGTGGGTTGGCTGGAAAAACATCACTGTGCCGTCCCTTTCCGTTCCACCTGAGTTCTCGAACTTACGGGATATTTCATCTAATCCAGAAGCTTCTCGATTGGCCAGCTGACCCTATATAAGCAACACGTCAGGTCAGTCAGGCAGTTCTTGGCGAGCAGCGAAGCAGCGTCGTGCTAGTGTACGTGCGTCGGAGGAGTTTAAGTAATTGCGAGTGCAAGAGAACTGTAACGGACGAACTGGTGAATCGTAATTGTGTGCATTACGTAATCCTGTGTAATTGGCAAGTATTCATCTGTAAGTCGGTGGAAATAAAGAACATTTTTGAGTGGTGCAATTGGACTTTTCATTTCACGAACCCACAAGGTCACACTGGTGTCAGGTAGAGGTACGATAACATCACCGAACATTACGGCCATGGAATCGGTATTGGAAATGCCTTTGGAGAAGATGAACGAATTAACAGCGAAGTCGGAGGCGGCAAGTAACAACCTGGCCGCAGAGTTGAAACATATGAAGATGGCTAATGACAAACTTACCGCCGATTTGAAGGAAATGAAAACGGCAAATCAAAACCTCGCTGCGAAGACGGAAACGGCAACCAACAACCTGGCCACGACAATGACCGCAAAGATTGCTGAACTGACCGCGGAAATGAAGGTGGCGAACGAGGCTCTCGCCGCCAAATTTGAAGAACAGTTGGCCGGCGTGAGGGATGACGAGACGGAGCTGGGCAAGCGGATGGGCCAAGTGGAAGAGCGCGTTGAATACCTGGCGAGCCGCGTTAACGACCTGGAAGGGAAGGCCGACAGCAGCGTCAAGTCCCTGAACGCCATGGTGGAGGACGTCGTCGGCAGGAGGTTGAAGCATTTGAAGGCCGACGCACCGGGATACGACACATCAGTGCGCGTGAAACCTCCGAAATATGACGGCGCGTCAACATTTGAGGTCTTCCGCCGCCAGTTCGACATAGTGGCCAAGCACAACACATGGTCACCGGAGGAGCAGGCCACACAGATTATAACCAGCTTCCAGGGACGGGCCGCGGAAGTCCTAAAGGCGGTGCAGACAACGGCGGTGCCCAAGGACATCTGGGAGGCCCTGGAGAAATGTTTCGGGAACCATCGCTTAGCCGCAGCGTACCGCAGTCTGCTAAAGGCAAGGTCACAGCAGCCGGGGGAGACGCAGCAGGAGTTCGCCCTGGCAGTTGAACAACTAGCAAGCAAGGCTCTAGTCCACCTCCCACCAGAGTTCGTGTCCCGGGAAGCTGCCAACACCTTCGTCGACGGGGTACGGGACACGGAGGTCCGTCAGCGCCTAATGCTCGGCGATTATAAAACAATCCACGAGGCGCATACGGGAGCTATAGGGATGGAGGCAGCCAAGGTAATGGCTATCCCGACGTCGAGAACGAGGAGTGTCCGCTACACCGGTGACAGAAGACCAGCCGAGGGACGCCGGCGAACAGCTAGTGGCCTGTTTTGGGGGTGCGGAGAGCCCGGACACCTGCAGAGAGTCTGCCCACACCAGGAAGACCAGTCGGGAAACGAGTAAGGGCCGTCGTGGAGAGGGGCACGTCGGCGCCATCACCACAATCCCCCCGAGTGACACTGCGCGCCGTCAGCCGGCGTATGGATGCCAGCCTCATCGCGGACGGTGGGTAAGAGGAAAGCCGTGCCGCGTGCTGGTGGACACCGGGGCGGCAGTGACTATCATCAGACCTGACGTGGTGAAGGGTTTGCTGACGAGGAAGCCGAGCCGACCATACCAGCTTTAATGGCATCGGGCGACACCTTGCCTGTGGAGAAGGAGGCCCTCTTGAAGTTGACCTTGGGACGGAGTGCCGTACGTCTTTGGGTGTTCGACGCGAAGGTGGCTGAGGAGGTGGTTCTGGGACTGGATGCCCTCAGGAGCCACGAGGCGACGGTCGACGTCAGCAGGAAGGTCCTGCGGCTTAACGGAGAAAAGGTTATACTCCGTCAACTCAAAGAGCGCCTTGGAATCTGCAGGGTCGTCTTGAACGAAGACGTGTTTGTCCCCGCGAGGAGCGAGGTGGTGGTGACGGCGCGACTGGAAGGCCAGAGAACCAGGGACATGATGCTGGACCAGAAGACGCCTGTGCACGGATTATGTCTAGCCAGGGCACTGCTGCCATGCCGAGAGGAGGTGCCAGTGAGACTGCTAAATCCAACGGACACCGATCACGACGTTCAGGCCGGGACGGAGTTGGGAACGTGCGAGCCCGTGGTAAGCGTAACAGCAATAGACAAGACACAGGAGCCGGTGCCGATGCAACATCTGGGGCCCCCGCTAGAGGGCTTACTAGAGAGGGCGGCCGACCATCTGACCGCAGAGCAGCTGGAGAAAGTTCGACAACTGCTAAGACGATACCAGCGCGTCTTCAGCCAAGGTGATAGTGACTACGGCCGCACGGACAAAGTGCTTCACCGCATCGACACCGGGACGCCCGGCCTATTCGGCAACCCCATAGACGCGTTCTGCTGGCGAAGCAAGGGGCGGTACGAGACATGCTGGAGGACATGAGATCCAGGGGAGTGATTGAAGAGTCTGACAGCCCTTGGTGCTCCCCTGTAGTTTGTGACGAAGAAGAACGGCGAGGTGCGCTTCTGCGTAGACTACAGAAAGTTGAACGCTGTCACCCGGAAGGACTGTTTCCCCTTACCCCTGATTAACGACACCTTGGACACGCTAGCTGGTGCACAGTGGTTCTCGACCCTGGACCTGAAGTCGGGCTACTGGCAGGTAGTTCTAGACCCCAGAGACAAAGAGAGGACCACATTCTCGACACGCCAAGGGCTCTGGCAGTTCAAGGGTATGCCCTTCGGCCTCGGCAATGCACCATCTACCTTCCAACGCCTCATGCAGTCAGTGATGGGTGGGCTGACTTACGACGCCTGCCTTCTATACCTGGATGACATCATTATCGTCGGGAAGACTTTTGAAGATCACCTCGAGAATCTGAGTAAGGTGCTACAGAGACTGCAGGCGATCAACTTGAAGCTGAACGCGAAGAAGTGCCAGCTCTTCCGCAAGGAAGTGAACTACCTGGGCCACATAGTCTCAGCAACCGGAGTGGCCACAGAACTGGAGAAGACAAAAGCTGTGAGAGATTGGCCTCGCCCAAGGGATAAGAAAGAGCGGCGCAGTTTCCTGGGGCTGTGCAGTTATTACCGCCGCTTCATAAAGGGGTTCTCCGAAATCGCCAAACCCCTCACCCGTCTGACAGAGGAACACCGGCCTTATGTGTGGATGGAGGAAGCCGAAGACGCTATCCAGCGCCTAAAGGAGACCCTGTGCAGTGCCCCAATTTTGTGTTTCCCACAGAGGGTGGCGCCTTCATTGTGGACACCGACGCCAGCCATCATTGCATTGGAGGTGTCCTATCGCAGATCCAGGACGGCCATGAGCGGGTGATAGCCTACTACAGCAAGACGCTATCCAAGGCAGTGAGGAACGCCTGCGTCACCCGACGAGAGTTACTGGTGGTAGTAAAGACCTTGGAGCACTTCTACAAGTACCTGTAGGGTCAGGCATTTCACCTGCGGACTGGTCATTCCGCCCTAACCTGGCTATTGAGCTTTAAAAACCTGGAAGGTCAGACACCACGTTGAGTCCAGAGGCTGCAGGAGTACGACTTCACCTTTGAAAATCGTAGTGGGAAGAGCCACGGTAGCGCAGACGCCATGTCCCGAAGATCCTGTCAAGAAGAGTGCGGCCAGTGCACAAGAGTGGAAGAGAAGGAGCGTGCCGCAGCACTTCGAGTAGTTGTGGCAGTTCCTGCGGACGGCTGGGATAGCGCAGGCCTGAGGAGGGAGCAGCTGGCGGACGCAGACTTGGGGCCACTCTTGAGGGAAGTGAAGGCACGGACGAGACCAACCTGGGAGGCCATCGCACCGATTAGCGCCACCTACAAGTCGTACTGGGCCCAAAAGGACTCGTTGAAGACCAGAGATGGCGTGCAGATTCGGGTATAGGAGTCACCCGGAGGGAAGACGCAGAGAGAACAGTTGGTACTTCCCCGGAGTAAGGTCCCGGAAGTCATGGAGGAAGTACATGGCGGTACTTCAGGGGGACACCTGGGAGCGAACCGAACGATTCACAAACTACGGCAGTGCTACTACTGGCTGAGACTCCGAGCAGATGCTGAGAGATGGTGCCGTGAGTGTCATGTGCACGCTGAGTCGTGGCCCCCAGACTAGGAGCCGGGGTCGCATGCAGCAGCACAACGTCGGAGCGCCATTCGAACGGATTGCCGTTAACATTGCTGGACCGTTCCCAGTTTCTGACCGAGGCAACAGGTACCTAATGGTGGTCGTGGACTACTTCACCAAGTGGCCGGAGGTGTATGCCATTCCAAACCAAGAGGCAAAGGCAATCACAGAATGCCTCGTGGAGCAAGTTTTCTGTCGATTTGGGGTGCCGTTATAGCTACACAGTGACCAGGGTACCAACTTTGAGTCCAACCTAATGATGGAGGCACTACAAAGGCTTGGGGTAAACAAGACCCGCACGACGCCTCTACATCCCCAGTCGGATGACATGGTCGAAAGATACATCAAGACCTTAGAGGAACACCCGAGGAAGGTCGTGGACAGCCATCAGCGAGATTGGAACGTCAAGATGCCACTGTTCTTGCTGGCCTACCGCTCGTCTACACACGACACAACTGGGATGACGCCAGCCAGCTTAATGTTCGGATAAGAGTTACGCCTCCCTTGTGACCTGGCTTTTGGAAGCCTTCCGCAAGCGATACACCCAGCGACCGAGTATGTGGAGAACTTGGTGGACCATCTCCACGACATGCACGAGATGGCTCGCCAGAACATCCAGAAGCCGAGCGACCGCATGAAGACCAGATATGAAAGGCAAGCCAACAGCCAAGGTTTCCAGCAAGGTGACTGTTCTGGTTGTACCGTCCTACCCGGAACAAGGGACGCTGCCCAAAGCTGCAGCAGCCATGGCAAGGGCCGTACCGGGTGGTGAAGAGGATTAACGACGTGGTCTACCGCATCCAGAAGGTTGATGGTACACCTGGATCGTCTGGCACGCTATGATGGTGCTGTTCGGGACGACCAGCTTTAAGGAGGGAGCAGTGTCACCCGAACGTCGGAACTCCCTATAGAACCGGCCGGCAGCAGCAGGAGACGGTAGGCATTCGCCACGTCCCCCTCATTTGTCTTATAGCGGTCACGAGGGTTGGATGGAAAAACATCACTGTGCCGTCTCTTTCCGTTCCACCATAGTTCTCGAACTTACGGGATATTTCATCCAATCCAGAAGCTTGTCGATTGGCCAGTTGACCCTATATAAGCAACACGTCGTGTCAGCCAGGCAGTTCTTGGCGAGCAGCGAAGCAGCGTCGTGCTAGTGTACGTGCGCCGGAGGAGTTTACGTAATTGCGAGTACAAAAGAACTGTAACGGACGAACTGGTGAATCGTAATTGTGTGCATTACGTAATCCTGTGTAATTGGCAAGTGTTCAACTGTAAGTCGGTGGAAATAAAGAACATTTTTGAGTGGTGCAATTGGACTTTTCATTTCACGAACCCACAAAGTCACAATATTCTGGCTCATTAATATAACAAATTAGTCCGACATTTACTTGAATAACATGATTAATGCAACTAAATCAATTACAAAGTATCTAGACTACTAGCTATAACTCAAAACACTTAAGTGATTCAACATGGCTAATTCATTTAATTAAAAGGAAACTTTAGCAAAGCATTCTGTGCAATATTACACATATTTGTAAATCATATGTATAACACAGTAACCTTTTGCATATAAAACAAAGACACTTTAACATAAAACTGCAGATGTTGCGCAAAGTGATGTAGGTGACTGAAATGATCAACTTAAATATTTTACAAATAAGCTTTAACGTAATGTTCTGTAATAACACTGTAAGGATTTCTGAAAGGAAATGTGATGAATAACATGATAATTAATTGTATTACATGGAAAGTTTAGCATAACAGTATAACACTTTAGCTATGTATTAATCATAATCGGAGGTTTCAGTACCTCTGTCCTAAAACAACGTAAACAATAGTCACCGTATTTCTATGTATTTTATACATAAAACCCTTTTTCGGAGAAAAAGATAACCTAGAAACCCCGGTACCCAAAGCACCCTTTCTCTTACTTACTGAAGTGAAAGCCACTGTTTTACTTGAGGACATACTTGACGAAGCAACTGCACTGTCAAGAAAATGGTCAGTACCTAACTCCACACCACCTTCTCAATTTTCAGAATTTTTGGAAGCTGATTCACTTAAAGACGTTATCACTTCCATGTTGAAACCTTGAACCGCATGGGACCATTTCCAAATGTTTTGGTACCACTCCATGCTTTAACATATATCTCGACCCAACTGTGAAGTCTTCCTCCAAAAAATGATGGTATTTGCACATATTAAAGGAAGCACAACTTTCACTGGAAATTTTACAAATATGTTTCCACTTCTGCAGTATTGCTGTCTCCTGGGAATATTTATAGAAGTAAACATAGATATAAGTGCTGCATAGTCATAGACGATGATAATAGCTCCTCCAAAATTGTGAGAATTTGCAGGAATACTCTAGTCGAAATTTGGCACTGTGAATATCCTGTTAAGAATAAACAAACAAACGTGTTGAAATATCCTAAACATAATCCTAAGCAAAAGATATGTCCAATAACAAAATAATTAATAATATTATAGCCTGACGGAAGTAATGCACAATAGCGGCGTAGCTCTTAGCTATTTGAACCATGGACTGATCTGAACATCATTTCATTTTTGTGTAAAGGTGAAGTGCTCCTAAAAAAATTTGCCTCTTGAGGTAATTGCTTCAGACCTGCTGCATAAACTGACTGGTTGGAGCTTTGTAATGTCCAAAATTAACATCTACCATTTAATTTAAAGAGGCAGCAACATAAAATACTAAAGATATTACAACCTGTAGCGAACGCAAATTATAGGGCATGAAATATGGCATAATTTTGTTAGTGGTATTCTAACCTATATGCTGTAATATATTCTCATGGGCCCTTTAGAAAGTCCATATTGCTGTAAGAGGTTCTCCTATTGCATGTTTAAATATTTTATGACTACAACCACTCCTATAATAGTTATGGCATTTATAAATTCCAAATACAGCAGCAAGCTATTCCAAATGCAGTTAACATTGGTTTTATACCTGGAAGTGACGGAACATGGGTATAATCTCCAACGAAGTTCAGCTTCAATGTTGGAACAATCACCTCTTGAGTTTTGTATCTGAAAATAAAATGAAGGCAATGTAATATCAATAAGCTTTTACTTTTCCAAGAATGGTTTTCCAGCAATCCATTGTAAATGTGCTATAGCACCTTAAAGTACAACAATTACTTTCAGTAGGCATCCAATAATAATGACAATTTTAAACACAAATAACTGATTATTCTCGTACCAGGAGTAAGTCGCCAAGATCACGCGATGATTTCTGAAATGCTCATTCTTCCTCAGGAACATAGAACAGTCCTTCCACATTGAAATTCTTAAGATGGACAAACCACAGACCATCGAACCAGTACAAATTTAAAAGTTGTAGCAGAACCTGAATCAGCTAATCGCCTTCGTGATCAACTACGCCAGGGTCTCTATTTTCGGGTGGCAAACTAAAATCTCTTGTTGCCATTTCCCCTATCTCGGTTTCAACCCTGTGCTACGGAGAGCTGGCCAAACGTAGCGTTCTCTGATGAGATTAGTGGATCCTTGTATGCCAGGATGAGGGATATCACGAAAGGAGTGGAAGATTATTTGAATGTATACTTCTGAAATGTTGTTTGGGGTAATTTATAAAAGAAGGATATACACTTGGTACTCGGCGAGTTTGTAATTGCACTTCATGTTTCACAGAAGGTGCACTTGCTTTTCTGAATGTCTGATGCACTAGGAATGTCCAAAAGAGCTCCTCCTGCGACACAAGAAATTCTTCAAAAGATTTACAGATGGCGTCTGATAGCACATGTGACCTAATTATTTTTGGAAGTCCATGATCTTCCATTTTGAGTTCTTGGTAAATTTGTAATACAGAAGAAGGCCTTACTTATGCAAAATCATTGAGGTTACCAGTTTCTCTGCTATTAAAATACTTCGAGGAGGCTCCATTAGAATATTCATCACACGCTTCATGATACACTTCCTTTAGTTAGATATGTTTAGTGTTGAACCTCGATGCATTTTCTGAATACATTTTGTATTTTAATTACACAGATGTTACGTTTATGCCGAAACTGTTACTTTTTCCAAGAACCTGACTCCAGTGAAGAATGGTTATTTGTGTTAGTCTTGATGTGTTGAAATAAATATCTGTGTATCTGTGAAATCTATTTCATTTGAAGCTTTTCTTATACAGAAACAAAACATAAGCGGTAACAGTACAAAAGAAAGAACATAGAGAAACACAAAACAAAGGTTCAGGATAACCAACCTATCTCGAATCTTCGGGGGCTTAGTAGCCACACCGCTAAGTGGCCCCTACAGCGACAACATGGTACTATTCCCGTCCATGGGACAGAAAATTTACCCCAAATAATATCTTGGAAATCATTAGCTCCGCAAAACAAGTATTGTGCATAAATTGCGTCTTGCTGTAACGAAATCTGTAGTTTTGAATCAGTGAGATTTCCTTTACCTCTTACGTCTAGCAGTTTTCCAAATTGAAGAGATACTCAGAGACAGTTTTCAGAAAGTTCAGGATAAACATTTCACTTGTCATACTCTTTAACACGTTTAGTATCGTTACACGCATTATGAGAGAACCATAATTAGCAAATCTATTACATTTGACGAATAGTTTGGGGTGCGGCATCTTAAAAACTGTGATCTCATATCCTTGAAAGATATTATCTAAAACTGATTAAATTATTTCTTCTGATGTAACTGCCTTATTATATTATATTTTTTATGTGTATATTATATTATGTGTATATTTTATATTAGATATTATATTATTGTATTATGTAAAACTGATAAACTTGTCTCTTTTGATGTAACTGCCATATTTCCTAGTATTCCTAGAGAAAAACGTTAATGTATTCAAAATATTGGTTGACTTCAATAAATTTACACGAGAACCTAATGGTTAATTTTGTTAAACTTACTGAATTTTGTTTGACTCACAATTTGTGTCACTTTTAATGGTGAATTCTTTCAACAAAAGTCTGACTTAGCGATATGTAATCCTCTTCCACCTTTTCTTGCTTATCTTTTTATCAGTTTATTCGAAATGCAAGTCACTAAAGCATTTCCTTTAATTTTTGAAGTTGGTATAGATACGTTGATGATATTTTTCCAATTGTTCCTGATAAACTTATAAACGATGCTTTAAATCACTAAATTTGCAATATAAACCTATAAAATTTGAAATTAATGGATTTCTTCCTTTTCTAGATATAAAGGTAATAAGAAATAATAACAAACTAAACTTTGGTTTTATAGGAAGTCTACTCAAATTGATAATTTCATAAAAAATAAAAGTTTAACCCTTTTTCACATACAATTGCTGTTTTCAATACGTTGATTTATAGATTAATAAATAAACCCCTAAATAAAGATGAATTTAATGAAGAATATAATTAGATTATTAATACTGCTTTATTTAATGGTTTTACTTAAACTGTATAAATAAAAAAGAACACAATGAACTGCAGTGAACTGCTTGTTATTTCCACCACTAGATAAAAAAGTAATCGTAAATTTCCTAAAGTGGAGGAGTACTCAACTGTTCACAATGTGGTGAAAGCTCTCTGCACACTGGGACTCAATAACCTTACCTAGTCTAAAGGTCATTAATATCTATAGATCACTGTTTTATATATTTTTTATTTTCATGCTTGTGGGTTAACAATACAACAAATTTCAATTCAAAAGTAAGGAATCTCGATGCTTAAGTTTAAAGGAAAAGCTCTGACTGCCAAATTCGCATCACTTTTATACTCTTCTCAAATGTCTCAAAAACATCCTTTTCCATTTTCATGATCCAATGCACTTCCCTCGTCTCTGCCAACTTGATCACTTCCGTTGATTGATGAAATAAGTCTAATATTTAAAACAAGTACTCGTGACATTTCATTTTAACTTTTATAACCATCACACACATTTGTTCATACAAAGAACGATTGTGTCTTTCCTGGCCTATTTCTCTTATATCTGACAAAACCTGTTGGTATTGACTTCGCATGTAGTTTGTAACGTCCATTAACCGCTCAAGTTCTTTAAACTCATCCATTATAAACTCTGTATTAGCGTCTACTCGGTTAAGGATCACTCTTCTTTTATACTGTAATGAATTCATTTTAGTAAACATAGCACATGCTCCTACCTCAAAAATCAGTTTCACAGTTTCAGTTTCCATTTCTTCATTCATCATGTACAATCCTTCAATTAATGCTGGCATTTGTATGCTCAGTTTTCCTAAGTTCTCAAACGCTGCTTCATATGATCTTTCCAAGTTTTTCAACAATCTCTTTTTTTCCATTCTTCCGGTATTTACATGAAACTCTGCGATTTTTGTGGATTACACGAAGGTTCTGTTTTCTTAATTATCCTGTCGGATAAATATAACTTCTACCGGAATTTAAATTAAATAAAACGTGATTTCATTTGCAGAATAAATGTTTCATTGTGTTGGTGAACAAATGAAAGACAGCGTATAAAATATAAAACATCAAATACCAACTTTAGATTTATTTTCAGTAAACCTTTATCGTTTTAAATTGCCTTAGTTTAGTTCATGAAAATGGGTCAATTGTTTTTCTAAATAGAGAAAGCAATTAATTCAATATTGTCACCCTGGTGGCAGGCTCGCGAAGCCGATGAAAAATAATGGACGATCGTTACCGGAAGAGAGACAGTTGAATGGAGATTGAGAGAAAATAAACAGTTTTGAGGTTCTAGCAATTTTGTGATGTTGAACAGTGTATTTCGAGGAGAATAAAATATAGTTTTTGTGTTTCGTAACCTCGTTTTATTATTTCACGAACCCACAAAGTCACAATATTATACTGCACACTGTATTCTGGGATCTAATCAACTAGTGATGTTCACACAAAAACATGGCGTAAGAAGTTTATGTTTATTAATTTAATTACTCCATTAGTTGACAAGTCAAATACCAATGAAGAGTATACTTACAAAAATTTCGCCTTATTTTCAACCCATTTTATCTTACTTCTATTTTGTTGTATAGGCTACTTTTCGAGCTGTGTATGGACATAACAACAAATAAGAAGCTCCAAGCCTGGTTTCCTTGCCTCAAATGGTGCTAAGGAGTTGTTTATTTACTGCTGAATTTAGAAGTACGCTGGTAATTCTGTATTTTGCAGATATGAAAGTTCCTTACAGTATATACGATTATTATACTATTTGTAAATAACTGAGGAGCCTATGCATATCCGAATCTAACCTCATTTTCCTTACCTGCCCGCAGCAGTGACGCACTTAAATGCAATTTTTGTGCAGTAGGACTTCTATCAGTATGTTCTTAATTGTTAAAAGTCATGATAGAGTACTTCAAAGGATATCTCCCAGATAACTAGAGCAGTACGTTTTATTTGTTGTGAACATATCTTGTGTAACCACGATTAAGAAAATATAAATTTTAAAACTTCAAATCTAACGGTAGTCTGGGATGTGAGAGATCATCTTGAAAATCTTCATGCCCTTCTTTGGAAGATACGGAACTTAAATACCCAATTTGGTGTCTAACCGTCCTTTTTTTTAGAGTTAAGCAGTTCACAAGCGGACCGACCTATAACTAAGAACGCCTCCTGTTTCATTCAGGAGACCTCCAAACGTGCATTTGGAGTGAAATCTCCGTGTCTAATTTTTAAGTGGAATGTAACACCATCTATACCCACTTACTATATGCATGATAATGTAAAATGTGCAAAACATTTAGATCACAAATGTATGCAAAATAGCTTAACCTAATTAGAATACAATAAATAATAGGGGATTGAATAAGCTCTCTTTATATAAATAATAAATGTATTATTACCCGGTTAATATTATAATTAGAGCCTTGTTGGTGAGAGTCGTCAGAGTGTACGCTGTCTCAAAGCAAGTTGAAGTATTACTTATGATTCTTGCCGTACCTACTATAGGTTTTGCAAATGCAGTACATAAATATATTTGATATACTTGCTGCGAATTGTAACATGTAAATATTTGTTAAAACCTGCCCAATTGTATCCTGTGGTATTTAAATTAAGCCATTTATTTGTTCAATTACGTTTTTCAATCAATGACACAGTGCTGTGACTGAAATGTGGCGTTTGATTATAAGTGCCAAGAAGAAATGTAAGTTTGCTACAACCTTTTTCCTTAAAAAAACATAGTTGATGCTTCAATAACTAAAAAGAGGCAATCCTATGTTCCAAGGTGTCTATTTGTGAACAAATTTGGCTTATGTTACATGTTGTACGGCCATGTCACCATAATTTCTCCGCTGTGGGTATGGTCTCGTTTAATACTTCATATGCTGTCTCTTGCCAATCATTAGGAACAACTTTATTGAAGAGATTCTTCCATATAAGAGTCCATTCTCTATTCTCTTTCTCTTCAATCCTGGGTGAACACTGCGATGTATTGAGCAGCTGATATTGTTTTCTCGTTGATTAAAAAACTGAGACGTCAGCACAGGTGTCCAGCAGATGTCTGAGATGGTTAACAATGGGTTTGAATCCCGGATATATCCTCTGAGCGTGCTGTATCTGATCCTGCCAGAAACTCCCATCTATTGATGAACCATTACCACCCAGTGATCTGACAGCAGTTTTCCCTAATAAGGCCATGCATTTCTTGTCGATGTCCACCAGTCCACATCCACCTTTGGATTGCGGCAATCGTAACAGTGCACCCGGTAGGCTTTCCCAATCCACAAGAAATAGCCAAGCAGTTTCTCAAGTCTCTGTGCTTTACGTTTTGGAATTGGCAGTATCTGTGTTAAGTACCAAATTTGACTGAGACCATAGATATGTATGTACTAATTCGCTGCATCAAATTCAGGTTCCGTGCCCTCTCTAACGATAACAAATATCGCCAGTGGTTGATTTCTTCTCTACAGTTGTAAACTATAGTGGCTTCCATTTCTCCCATAAAAGTGATACCAAGTATCCTGGTGGTGGTAGTACCTTCATTCCCAGCGTTTGCACTGGTCCCAACCACCGTCCAAGCAATTACATCTGAGATTTGTGTACGTTTAACGTTGCACACGACATCCCTGCATAGATCTACAATCCATGCTGTAGGGCTGCAATATCATGATTTTTTGTCGCTACAATAGTGACATCATCCGCATAAGCAATGACTTTAAAGCGTTCATTGTACACAGTAACCCCATGTAGCGTATCGTGCAGTCTTTGGAGTAGGGTGCTTAACGCTAGAGAAAAAAGCCCCATTGATAACGGGCAACCTTGATGCACTGACCGGCCTATTCGTACTGGAATGGAAAACCAGCCATGCCTTAACACCCGCGATTTTGCTGTACCATAAAGGCCTTGTATAATTTTAATCACGTGAATCGGAAATTTCGCCGCCTTTAAACATTGCCATGAATAAATATGTTGCACTTTATTAAATGCTTGATGGAAGTCCAAGCTTATCAAGGCCGCCACCTGCTGTCCTCTTTGCAAATGTATGAGGACATCGCGCAATTCTCCCAGCGTAACAATAATATTGCGTTTCGTGATCGCCGTTTGGTTGCAGTGTAATATTTCTATGTACGCTACATTCAACCTGTTTGCTATGACTTTGGTAAATATATTATGGTCAGCATTCAACAATGTTATTGGGCGAAAATCCTTCATAGAATTAAGCTGTGCTGTCTTTGGCAACAATGTGATAATTCCATCCGCAAACGTTTCGGGAAACTGGGCTGTTTCCCACAACTCCAGCAAAACTGCCATCAATTCACGTTTTATAATGGTCCAACAGGTCCTATAAAATTCATAGGAAAGGCCATCAGGACCTGGAGACGTATGTTTTCTGGTATTTTGGATGACTTCTAGTACTTCTTGTTCTGTAATGGTTCGCGTGAGTAAGTCGGCCGTTTCCTCCGTAACCCCAGTTGTAAACTGCGGACACGCTTCATACCGCGGTAGGGTACCCTCATCTGACCCCATAAGCAATAAAGCCTGAAAGTGTTCTGCTATAATGTGAAGGATAGACCTGGTCCCTGTAAATGTGTTTCCAGTGTTCACATCTTGAAGTGTACGTGGACATCGGGTACGCCCTTTCTTTCGTTCCTTTGCTAAATAGTAAAAGGAATTCCGTATTTCCTCATGTGGGTGTTGAACTTTTGCTCTGATTTTATATCCATCCAGATGCTGCAGTTGTTGCATTTTGATAGTTTCTTTCACCTGCTTGATCTTGACATTTACATCGTAACCTTCCCGTTGCTTCGTATACAAATCCCATAGGCCTTCCTTGTAGAAATGTAAACGCTCCTTTCTTGTTGTTGCCTTCAGAATTCCTATGTGTTTAAAAAATGAACGAATAGCCGGTTTTGTCGTTACAGTCCACCAGTCACTCTTCCTAGGTGCATTGCAAAAGGAGAACCTTAGCCGTTGTCATTTCGTCTGAAACTGCTCCAGAACGTCGTCATCCTCTAAAATAGAATTATTGAGCTTCCAGTATCCCCGTCCGGCAACTTCAGCACACATGGCCGAAATTTGTTTTTGGCAGATCACTGCGTAATGATCACTGAACGCCACAGGTAGTAGGCAAATACGGTGTACAGAAGTAACTATTCCTGGGGAGATATAAACCCTATTTATCCGCGAGGCTGAGGTGCTCCTAACAAACGTGAATTCCACCTCATCTCCATGCTTTAGTTCCCATGCATCCTGCAGTTGTAGTGGCGACACCCATTTCTGGAGCATGATGCTAAAACTGGGCGCCCCTTTTTGGTCCTTTTTTCATTCATTCACGTGGTATCACACTTATTCTGCGTGT
The DNA here is from genome assembly GCA_030765055.1 of Mantis religiosa. Lineage (NCBI taxonomy): Eukaryota > Metazoa > Arthropoda > Insecta > Mantodea > Mantidae > Mantis > Mantis religiosa. The sequence continues at coordinate 132,063,500 of CM060958.1, forward strand.
TTCTCGAAACAGCAGTCACACCATTACAAGTCAAACTTTGCGAATCTTGCTGTAATAAAAACACAGATTATCAACTTAAACATCTAACAAATGTACGTCACTAAGGCTATCAACCACACACTCAGTCACTTATCTACATTAAAGACAGAAAATCCCCGCGCGGTGTGACAAGTTACTGAAGCGATGTTAAACAGGAGGAAAAGAATTTGGTGTTACATTCACGTAACTTTGTCCAACAGTTCTTTAAACGAATATTCTTACAAAAGCCCATTTTTCGATATGTTTTGTCTTAATCGTGATAAATATTTGTAGAAATATTATTATTACATAATTTCTTACAGTCAAACGTTGTATAAGCCGGTCACTCCATGGTCCATGGAGCTTTCTCTTTGCATGGCCGCCAGAAGACTGTGGGGGAATCTTATGCGTACAGTCACTGGATTTTCTCTACTCTCTCTTGTAAATATTTTAAAAGTACCGCATACGCTTCTATTTACTTCATGTAAACTGAGATAACGCTTTATGAGAATTATTTTATTACAATATTCTTATGGATACAATAAAAATAGCCGAATATGATAGATGTAAGTGATAATAAAATCTTTAAAGAGCTGGTTGCTCTGTGATGGCTTCTACATTCCATTTTGTTTATATGGTCAGGAAATAAAGAAAGAGTAACGACTTTCCACTTAATAAATGCATATTTGAAAATTCAATCCATAAATCTTTAAAGGAATATCTCGAAAATAGTGTTCTCCCCAAAATATTTATTTGATATAAGTTGTGGCTTTAACGTCATCTACAAGTTTTGGCATAATAAGACCGTATATATATAATCGTGTAGTAGCCTCTGATATTCTCTTAGCTAGGAAGGTCTTACTATGACAACAAATGTAGATGTCGATAATTTATATCAAATAAACCTTTTGTGCAGATCACCATTTTCGAGATATTACTTATATATCTTAAACATAAGGCAATTTTATCACAATCGTGAGCCTTTATATAAAATAAAAGATTACAAATAGTTTTCATTTAAATATATTTTGTGTTAGAAGGCTTTACATCTTCATGTCTCATGCTGAGAAGATGCTAAACTTAAATTCCATATTTTATTTATTTTGAAAGTCTTAAAACGTGCATTTCTGGTGCATTTGGTTTTTTTTTTAATTTAACACACTACTTCCCCTGTTTCGTAGAAAAAGTGGAAACTTTATTGCAATGATATGATTTCCGTTTTCTTTCTTACGTGTATATCTTTAATATTTTACCCATGACTACCTTTTTATTTGATTGATATGTGTGCCAGTTTTACACACTCTATTACTTTCCAATATATATATATATATATATATATATATATATATATATATATATATATACGTTCTGAACAAAAGCTATCCTGCAATGTGTGATATATACCAAACAAAAATAATCATAATGCACATTATTGTCAACTGTCCAAAATATGAAATCAGCGCACACAACACGGCATCTCGAAAAGTCTTTCTGCAGCACTGAATGAGGCATCTCTCATTTACAGTTTTATTAACTTTTTAAAATATTCTAATCTCTGCCATTGTATTTACCTGATTTTTAAAATTTATGAGTATTCTTGTCAACTGTAAACTTTTTGTACTGTTCAAAATGTTATTTACTATGAAATTTAATAACGAATTAAATCACAATGTTAATGGTCACGATTAAACCTTAAAGATTAAAGCGACCTTAAATAAAACTTTACTGAAAACAAAATACTAGATAGAGGAGAATGTAACATTTAATTGAGACGCTGAAAATGAAGCTCTTATCAGAAACAATCATTTTGATGTTCAATGAACACACGAAATGTATTATTACTAACACCTGCACGTACGCACGCGCGCATCTTAGTGGTATTTGTGTGTGTTTTAGGGTGGCGGGGGGGGGGCTGATAGTCTTAAGCGGTACCAAATTTGTTCATATATGCTCTAGCGACCCCTTGTATCATATATGATACATCCGCATTTGATTTTTTTGCTCGCTTGTGAACGTTAGAATCGTTGTGGGTCTGGTTGTATTGCATTGCACTCAGTTCGCGCAACACGCTCCTCACTTGGCTTTGCTTCTATCAACGATCGCCAGGTGGCTACAGACGAGTAAAGTAGCAGCTGACTTAGTGACTGGACCATATATCGTATTACATAAGGTAAGCACTCAATCAATTATATGTGTTTGGAGGAATTTAATAACAGTGCCGTCCAAATTAATCTCAAAAACTTTTTGTAGTTTGTTTATTGATACTCGTCACTTACTTTTCTATATAATATAAGAAAATAAGTGACGAGAATCAATAAACCAACTACAAATAGCTTTTGAGCTGAGTCAATTGTTATTTTAGCTTCAACAATGTGCTATTCTATATCTCAGATGCCTAATGCACACTAAGAAAGCTTGCGCGTTACTAATATTGCTAATTTCTAATGTTTCTTTATAATTTACTCAAGTATCATGTATGATACAGCGGGATTTTGGTCCAACGTTTGTCGAAATTAGAATTCCTTCACCATTTTGTCACATGTAAGGTAATTATTTATGTTAAAAGAGGTATATGTGGTCAAATTAAAACATAATGATGCACAATAATAACTACTGTCACTGTTTTACACACTTTTTGTCATTTTTAAACTTGTGTAGGTTATGTATTAACCCATTTTGTTATTATTCTGCTTAGGTTTAAATGAGGCAGAAATTATACAGCTACTGGACAAATCCTTTGATCCAAATATATCCGATCTAGAAATTGAAAATGAATAACCCGAAGCTGACATTGAAGGTCCTCAATTGCAAATTCAGGTAGAGGACGAAACTGCAGAGGAGGAGATTGAAACAGTTGAGCCTGTAACTCTTCCCTCTGAAAGAGACCCAAACCAACATTGGAGGCATAAAAATGAGTAAGGTTTTTTTTAAATTAAACATTACATTTTTCAACAAAACCAATGTTCTACAATTGCTTTCAATTATTAATCTGGGTATACACGAGTAATTAAGCATAGGGGAAATGTAATTATTACGTTGATGCTCCTCTTTGAGAAGGATTTGTCTTTAGGAGGACCTAATGCTTTTGTATCAAAGTTTATTATCTTAGTGACCCAAACCTTCTCCTAGTTTCAGATTGACACAACACTTGCCTATTGCTGGTTCAGGAATGTGAACTACTGATGAAAGCTGTGTTGCTGATGGAATACAAAAACCCTTTGAGTATTTTAATCATTATTTAAATCAATTTTTTGTAACATAGCTGAAAGTAAAAATAGAAGACATTTAAAGAATGCCAGGTTTTTCTTTGTTTTACAACAGAAAGGAAGTGTTTCAAGAATTTTCATAAATGAAACATTTTGGTGTATATGAATATTGATAGCTGTCAATCTACTTAATACTGGCACATGCAATCTATTATAATTCATGTACTACAAACTGGCCAATAAAGTTGAATTGGTAAGGTGAAATTTGTCATATTTATTTATGTTCACCTTGTATAAGTAGGAACCTAATGTATCACATTGGATACATGCTGAATAGACTTTATGAATAAAAGAAAAATAAGTGAAGCAAATATCCGTTTCATAGGCTCCTTATAACACATTGACAAAATTTTCACTTAAATTAAAGCGTAAATTTACTCTGAGGTTTCTAGAGGATAAATTATAGTAAATTCAGGAGTTAAAGTAATGATGTCAAAACAGCATGATTAATAGCTGGCTTTGTCTATTAAATTCATTTATCGTCTACAAGTAAGAATTATCTGTTGAACGGACGTCAATTTAAAATGCATAAATAATCAAAAAGATCACAGAGTGCAAATGATGTATGAAAGGGACGCAAATGTCGCACTAGCGCATTTTACTGTCGTAGCATAAGTGGAACACAAGCAGCCTGATTTCCTACTTGCCTCTCTCAGTGCTACAAAGGACCCCGAACAAAGTGTAAAGTGTTAATTTATAAAAGGTTCCTCAGGTGAACATGACTTCCCAAGTAACACATCCAGCTTTAAACGCAATCTGTTCATATTAAGCCATTTCTGCCACGGAGAAACGCCTATTCTGTTTGAACAGAACTGTAACGGACACATCTACTGCCAAATGCCCCACTGCTCCTCTTTCAGTATGTTATCCGCAAATGAATGTTGCTATGCAATAGTGGGGGAAGAGAAAAAGAATTGAACGATTTGCATAATGAAGTATTATTAAGATATACAGTGAAAGTAGAGAAGATAAATAAGAAAGGCAACAATAAGTATTAGTGTAGGTAGCGCTTTGTGTTAAATAGCCAGACTAGATGGATAAACCATGCCGCAATTCCATTTTTCTCACTATTAGAGTATCGCCAGTTTGCATAAATAGAGTTGGTATTTTTAGCGAAAGCATGCTTTCATGTTGGCAACATCCTGCCATGGGTTTACGCCCGTCCTGTTGCTACGTCGTCTATTTGCAATTTTAACCATAGTATAAATATATAAAGCTAATCCAGATTTATCAGTGAATATTGATGTGTATTTAGATTTAGAATATAAGTATTGAAGGAAGCATGACTTCTCAGCTTTGTTTAGTTTGTAGAATTCGTATATACCTGTTTTATCAAAGTAATATCCGGGCCCAAATGACCTTGTTGTCGACGGGCCCTAAAACGCCACACACTCACTCACTCAAAATAATATCAAAAGTATACTCGATTTATGAGAGCTTTATAACCAATATACAAACTGCCTAGAATAACACTGTGGATAGTATTAAGTTTGCCATGACAAATTTTATAAGTGAAATGAATACATCGTTTGTTAATGTATTGTTATCTCATTGACACTATTACAGTCACAGTTAAATAGAGATGTGTTACATAAGTTACCAAAAGCGTTATATCTGAATGGTGATGCAAAGTTTCTCCCCAGCCAGAAGTTGTAGATTGAGCAGTTGCACAATCCAGTGGAAAGCTGACAGCTCCTAAACATCAGGATTTGTTTGTGGTACAACATTCTGTGGAATTGAAGATGTATCTGTAGCCGCAACGGTAGTAGTTTGAGGCACTTTAGATGGCAGAAAAGCAGGTAGTGAAGACCGATACTGATCAACACTCTTCTCCAATTTGATTACTCTGGTACTGTCTTCGCCACAATTAAGAAGTACTGAAGAATGTGATTGCCATTTTTGGTCATCCAGACAAAAGCAGAGCCTGATTGTATATGCTGTGAAGCGTCCCATACATTATATATGAGGATTGATTCTTTGATAAGCATCCTTTGACATGTTGGAGATTGCAAAGATCCTGTCAATAGCCATCTTAAAGAGACACTTGGTTAGGTATAACTAACATCAGAACATTCTTCAACTGTTTTATTATAGTTGCGTTGTTTTCGTGCCAGGCTTTGATCATTTCATTTACAAAGGCAATAAACTCCACGGAACTTTGTTACTCTTCCAGATGATCCGAGAGCTGATATCTACTAATCTGTGTGTCTCTCCATCAAAGCATCTGCAGAGCTCAAGATAAGTCTGCAACATTTTTGTACTCATCCTCCTGCAGCCGTTTGAACTATTGATATGCTACAGTAATTCATTTGGATAACTCACTCAGCAAGAGATAACATATTTTTGGAATGACCTCTGTTAGTCACCACTACAAAAAGAACTTCTTAAAACATTTATTTAAATGTTACTTTCTATGGATCGCTGCTACAGAGAATTTCGAGCAAGAAAGGCAGAAACGTTGTCATCTAGTATTTCTCTTTTATATCCTTCAGATACCTTTACTTTGTTGTCATCACCACAGCAATCTTATAATTACAGACCATTCACTTTCTCTCCTTCTGGTCTTGAAGTCCATGCAGTGGATTTAATTACATCAGTATATGGAATGCGGAGGCACATTCATACAACATTGCAGGCCATAACACTAGGACCAGCTCTACTCATGCTTCCAGCAATTATCTCACCTAGGGTGGTTCCTTCATCTAATATTAGCAGAACAGATAATAGTGATTTCGGAAGATCAAGAAGACACACTAGTACTATTCCAAAAAGTCTTTTCCTGAATTTCTTCATCACTTCAACACACTTTCTTTTTCATTTGCTTAATAAACAGTCTATATTCAACTTTTTACAAAGATGATATATATCACGGAATAAAACAAAAGAGAAAGAGAAATTTATTATTCCCTGTGTTTTCTTTGTAACTTATATCATGTCCACTAGGGGAGCCTACAAGTGCAATGCATAGCTCATTTGTTATAGTCTTTGTTATCTCTATGTACAAATATATGTGGTGCTGTACACAGAACACATATACATAAATAACCATAAAACATGTTTTAAAATATCTTAAGACTTCTAATTTACAGCTCTGTGCTGAAAGTTATTCAGATATGCCATATTTGTAATACAGTTTCAAAAATAACCAGAGTTGTCCATTTTTAACGAAACGGGATTGAAATATTATAACATAAATGAGAAAAAAGAGCCTGTTTAAAGTGTTTAAAAAATTTCAGAAATGAAAAATTATGCAGCTTTTGTTTATCTGAAATGGTGAGTCGTTTTAGTGTTGAAAGAACTATCATACTAAATTCAGTAGTTCTTAAAACACCCACAAACATACACACACATTCCAAAATTTATTTTCTCTCTTTATAATATTAGTGTAGTCACCATAGAATAAAATAACGTCTTCAATTCAGCCCTTACGTTAATCGTGAGAGTACTACGATTAGGAATATTTTACTGTACAATAAAGCTCACATTGGGTAAATGAATACCTTAACTACATCAGCCGTCCATCTATTCCACGCTTTGCTTAGAAAATCTATATAAAATAATTATCTATCCAAATCTTAATCTAAACACGCTAACGATACATTCTTCCACAGTGGCTAGCGTGGAAGAACGATTAAAGTTTCATCAATGAACTTTATAGTGGTAACTACGAAGTCTGGGAGTTAAGTACTTACAGCACAATGAGTCGCCACCATAAATGCGTATCTCATTATATATCAGAACTCCTAGTTTTTTACCGGGAAACCTACGAGTCAGTTGAAGAATTTAATGTCATGGCGGCACGTTGGCCACGGTAGCTCAATGGTTAAGAGAAACCGGACGTAGACCGGGAGATGGTGGCTCAAATTTCAGACGTGACATTGAACTTTTTAGTCTGTCTCTACCTATCCACAATTTAATTCCTTTGTCGATATTTCATTTAGAGAGCTCGATTCTTCCACTCTTGCTAGTGAGTGCTTCCGCACACCGAACAACTATTCCAATTTTGTAAATTTCAGTTGTGTCTTCTTTATGTTTGTTATCGCCAACTTTACTTTGGGCTATTTCTTCCCACCTACACTCTTCTTATTAATCTTAGTGTGCTAAGTTGGTCATTGGGGGGGGGTGACTGTTTTATTTTTTTCATTTTTTTGTGTTTATCCATTTGTTTTTCTTTTTTATTTTTACATATTTTCTTTCAAGTCATAGATACTACAGTTAACTGATTTATGCAACATAAGACAAGCTAATACAGTTTAAACTACTTGCTAAGCTTACAATTAAAACACTCAGAAATATGATAAAATGGATTAAGAAGGTGCCAATTTTTCAACTTTTTTTTGAAGTATTTGAGGATACAGTATTGAGCTTCTATAGCCAGTCTAATTTCTTACATTGGCGTCCATCTGAGAGGATAGTCATTGCAAATGATTGCCTAACTATCTGAAGGAACACCGTTCTAAGAAACTTGTGGCGAACAAAATGATCTTGCTAAAGATTGTCTGCGCTCCGTGAAAGCAGCCAGTCTAGATGTTGGGATGGAAGTTGACTTCGGAGCCGTGTAATGGAGCTCAAATCGGGTGATATAAGGCTCCATAGAATCACTGAGCCCCGCCGTGATTAGCTTCCAGCGTTAAGTTTCCGGTTAAGATGTTGGTTAACAGTTAATTTGGAGTTACACGCAGATGTTGGCATTACAACTTTCGGTTAAGGGCTAACTGAGAGTTGTTTCTGGAGGTAAACCAACCCTCACCTCGAGTAGCCGTTAGTGAGATAACTTGGCGTACCTCCAGGCCAGATTGAAGAGCTAAAAAAATTCGAATTAGGAAAGATAATTTCATATATATATATATATATTTGCAACTTGTTGAAAATGAAATAAAATAAACCACATGAGTATTAAGTAACTTGACGTAATAGGTTATAGAATGATAACATCTAGTGTCCCATGGCATCAGTGACCTGTTGCAAGCAATGCAATGTTCTTTGCGACCATATTGCAACATGATTTAACGAACATAAATGTAATAAACAAAGCGTGTTAAACCTATAGCGGAAAGCACACGAAATTCTATATGGGAGGCGGGTAGGTATAAATGTTCAGAAACATGCTGAAGTAGTAAACATTTGATTTTGCTATTTGTGTGTGCAAAGTTAATTTGCGTTTCGTTAAAGCATTACCAGAGGAAAGTAAGAAATTTTAAAGCAAACAGTGAATTAAACAAATTTTTAGGTTATTCAAATTGTATCGATGTCCAAACCGTTATTGCAAACGTTGTTAACACATGTAATGTAGCTAATTGCATGTACAATGCCATAATGTTTCACCTTACAATGTGCCTTAATGAATACCATTTGCTAATTATATTGTGATTTGTGCAGTGTGTCAATGCAAGTTGAAGTATTACTTATGATTCTTGCCGTACCTACTATAGACTTTGCGAATGCAGTACATAAATATATTTGATATATTTGCTGCGAATTGCACACGTAAAGATATGTTAAAATCTGCCCATCTTGTATCCTGTGGTATTTAAATTAAGCCATTTAGTTGTTAAATTACGTTTTTCAATCAATGGCACAATGTTGTGACTGAACTGTGGCCGTTTGATTATAAGTGCCAAGAAGAAATGTAAGTTTGCTACAACCTGTTTCCTTAAAAGAAAATCATAGTTATTGCTTCATAACTAGCCAAATATATTATGTTTAAAAAATCATGCACCAAGTTACAGGTCCCAGAATGCATATTTTATAACTTGCTTTTATTCATGGTTGACTTATAATTTGTGAACTTTACCTCTTTGCATATACCTGTGCGAAATGATAATTTATATAAGAAGAGGTGATTTATACATGAGGATGAACTACTAAACAAACAATTTTAGCTAAATTATATTTGTGCAATACTATTATTAGAATTAATAACAGTTACGTGGCCTTATTCTAAAAAAAACCTTTTGAATGGAAATCTCTTACTGTTAATAAATTTAAAAGGCATTCAATATATTCTCCATTCATCGCACCTAATCCATAATAACACTAACCTAACGTAACCTATATAACCTATAACACTAACCTAACGGTGTAAAAAGAATCTAACGCTATGGAAAAATCTAAACTGTAAACGAACTATGCTAGACCTTATTACGAATGAGCTATTAATGAAAATATCACGAAAATATACAGAAAAAAGCCAAACAAGTTAAAACAAGACGCCATATTGCACAGGGTAACAAACCTACAGGTAAATCGAGTTCATGATACAAGGCACTGAACCTAACCAATGGTTCCTGATACCTGAAAGGTAAAATACTTCCTCTAGAAACCGGAGATTGCAATACACTCCCTTAAAGCTTTTCTTATACAGATCCAAAGCATAAGCGGTAACAACACAAACCTAAAGTCATAGACATACATAAAAGAAAAGTTCAAGATAGCCAACATTTTCGGAGGCTTGCTAGCCACAGACTCTTGCCCTATAATACAACAGCCTCTGGAAAACGCTTTGGAAAGTTAACGGTTATTCTTGATCGACTCATTTTAGTTTTCTGGACGGGGCTGTCAATTATAGGAGTATTTCCCTGTTGAGAGGACACATTACGTGTTGTATCAATGGGAACATTCAGCGGAACGGAACTGAAAGGCAGGCTTGAATCTATCCACTGATACTCTTTGTGGTCCTCGTGAAATACTATTTTTCAAATGCTTCTCCATACGTTCCATCACCAGAAAACGCCCATCATGTATTAGTTGTCGTTGTTTTCTTATAGCATCGTGTCTCTTATGATGTTAACTCCTTGTACTGAAAAGGCTTTCAGCTTCACGGTAATCTCCTACCACAGTAACATTGTGTTTCCATGCCTTGCATCTTTGACAACTATACAATCTCTGGTCCACTGTTTATTGTTACTATGGAGAGCTGGCCAAACGTAGCGTTCTCTGATGAGACACTGGATCCTTGTATACCAGGAAGAGAGCGATCACGAAAACGAATGGCAGTTTATTTTCCTGTATGCTTCTAGAATGTTGGATGGTGTAATTTACAAAATAAGGATATACACTTGGCACTCGGCGAGTTTGTATTTGTACATCATGTTTCACAAAAAGTGTACGTGCATTTCTGAATGTCCGATGCACTAGGGATACACACAGAAGCTCCTCCTGCGACAGATGAAATTCCTCTAATGTTTCACATGATAGTTCTTGTGATAGCTCAGGTGACCTAACCATTTTTGGAACTCTTTAATCTTCAATTTTATTTTAGTTCTTGGTAAATGTGTAACAGTACAGAAGAAGGCCTTGTGGATGCAAAACAATCAAGATTATCAGCTTCTCTTCTATTAAAGTACTTCGAGGAGGCCCCAAGTGGAATATTCATCAGATACTTCATCATACACTTCATTTGATTAGAAATGTTTAGTTTTGAACCTCGACGCATTTTCTGAACAGATTTTAAATTTAGGTTATCCTGATGTGATGTTTGTGACGAAAGTGTAAAATTTTCCAAGAATCTGACTCCAGATCAGAATGGTTATTTGTGTTAACCTTGATGTGTTGAAATAAAGATCTGTGTAACTCCCAAATCTGTTTTATTTTAAGCTTTGCTTATAGAGAATCAAAACATACGCGGTAACAGTACAAACACAAAAGAAAAGTTCAGGTTAGCCAACCTATCTCGAATTTTCGGAGGCTTTGGAGGCACACAACTAAGTGTCCCCTTAAGCGACATTTCACAGCATTTGCAGTGAAATCTCCGTGTTTAAGGTTTAGGTGGAATGTAATATCATCTATACCTACCTACTATATGCATGATAATGTAAAATTTGCAAAACATTTAGATTTCTAACTGTATGCAAAATTGCCTAAAATAATTGGAATACAATGAATAATTGGGGAATAAATAACCTATCTAACTTTATATAAATCATATATCTAGTATTCCTCGGTTAATATTAAGAGCCCTTTTGGTGAGAATCGTCAGAGTGCAACTGCCAACATAACAGATGCGACATAACTAATCTCTACAATAGTCTAACAGAGGGTCATTTGCATTCGATGATGATGATGTCGATGACGATGAGGATGCCGACGAGGACGACGATGATGACGACAATGATGATGATGAACACAGCCATTGTAGCACATTTGGCTTAATTTGCAAGGGAAGGATTTTGAAGACCTTGCCTGTGTTAGGTTAGTTGGATATGCTGGAGATCATCGAGGTTATGATAGGCCCAAAGTGAGTCTGGAACGCTTGTAGAGTTCTCCGGCGTTAATGTCATATTCCCAGAGAATACACTGTGGGTTACAGTGTTTTTGGATATTAAATGACGATACTGGCAACCTATGCAGAAGAAACTACTGGCTATGTGTATACATCCGCGCCATGGCTGAGTGGTTACACCACTTGACTTTCATCAAAGCGGCCCACGTCTGCTCCCGGCGACCGTAAAGTGAGATTTGTGGTGGACAACATGGCACTTTGGTGGGTTTTCTCCGGATCCTTAGATTCCCCCCGACAGCATTCCACCGATTGCGCCATCATCAGTTTTCGTATCACCGCATCTCTCTCATATTCTCACTTCCGATGATGCGGTGCTCACTCTTCGTGGAATCTTGTCCTCAACCCGTTTTCTACGGTCTTCGAGGTTGCGCGGATAAGAAGACCCTATGTTCCATTTGAAGGAAATACAGGAATTCATTAATGGGTATGCATAAAACCCTTACTTTTCTGATTACAGCATTTTCCTTTTATTTCCTCATTGTTTCACTTAGTCAGAAACGGTCCAATAACCATTATTTATTATCATATTATTTGGAACACTAAAAGGTTGCGTGTCTTTTTCGGTATATGTTGGCAATACCGTCATGTAACATGGAATGCCGTTTTGGTCATTTGGAATAATCTTGATGCATTCAAATAAAGATTTGTGTAACTATTAAATGTGTTTTATTTAAATTTTTCTTATATAGAAACCAGCAAAAGCGGTAACAACACAAATCTAAAGTCATAGAGAAACATAAAAGAAAAGTTCAGGATAGCCAACATTTTCGGAGGCTTACTAGCCACAGCCTCTTGAAAACGCTGTGGAAAGGTGACCCATGGTTCTTTCAGGACCGGGCTGTAATTTGTAGGAGTGTTTCCCTGTTCAGATCACTCATAAGGTGTTGGAATAAAACATAAATGCAGAGTTTAACCTATCTACTGATACTGTTTATGGTCCTCGTGGATGACTGATTTTGAAATGCTTCTCCAAACGTTCCATCACCAGAAAACGTCCATCATATATTGGTTGTAGATGTTTTCTTATAGCATTGTGTCTCACATGAAGTTAACTGCTTGTACTGAAAAGCCTTTCAACTTCATGGTAATCTCCTACCACAGTAATATTGTGTTTCCATGCCTTGCCTCTTTGACAAGCTATACAATCCCTGGTCCACTGTTTATTGTTACTACGGAGCACAAAACATATACCTAATAGAAGTGAACCTCCCATGTTAATCTTTGGCAATATGAGGCAATACCGACGTACGGGTAGCGAAATAAAGTATGTAATAATGGGTGTCCAAAACTTTTAGATTGTCGGAATACTATAGCTGTATGCTTCATACTTGCTTCGCTGTCAGCTGGTGATGTGTTCCAGTACCGCACTGCTTCAGATTGTCAAAGATAATTACGCGAGCTTTGAGAGCTGTGACTGCAGTTTCAAGGCCTTTGCATTTTCTAAAATCTAACATAATTATCTGATATAATCTGTATCAATAGAGTATTAGAATATAATCAGCTGAATCTTGCAGAGAATTTGTGCATGGCATCTGTATTATTTTCTACTTCTATTAACCTAAAATAGTTTATGAACTTCAAAGGAATTAACAGTGGATGTGGAATTTGACAAGAAAATTTGAATAATAACATTGTTTTGCCAGTTAGTGCTTCCTTTTATTATTCTGGCTCATAAATATAAAAAATTAGTCTGACATTCTCTTAAATAACATAAGTAATTCAACTAAATCAATTACAAATATTCTAGAACAATACTAGATATATCTCAAAATACTTAAGTGATTAAACATTGCTAATTCATTTAATTACAAGGAAACTTTAGCAAAACATTCTGTGTAATATTACACGTATTTGTAAATCATATGAATAACACAGTAACCTTTTGCATTTAAAACATAGACACTTTAACATAAAATTGCAGATGTTGCACAAAGTGATATAAGTGACAGAAATGATAAACTTCAATATTTTACAAATAAGATTTAAATTAATGTTCTATAATAACACTGTAGGGATTACTGAAAGGTTCTAAGTGATGAATATCATGATAATTAATTGTATTACAAGGAAATTTTTGCATAACAGTATAACACTTTAGCTATGTAATAAGCATAATACATGTTTCAATCTTAATGTGATTAGTTGCCCCATGCGTTACCAGGTATTTACATAAGTTTAAGGAAAACCTTAGAGAAAGAATTTCAAACAGGTAAAGAAATACAAAACTAAAAGTACCAAAATCAAATCAAAGTTACCACAGGATTACACTATACCATATCATTAAGCAGTTTGAGAGGAATAAGTGATTTTAGGCAAAGAATAATAATATTAACTACTAGTCATCCATAAACTGCAAACATTATACATTAAAACTAAATGTTAAATGCAGGACATGAAGAAATAAGTTATATTAGGAAATCTACTGCTTCTATAACTGTCTAAATAAATTTAGGAATGTTGAAAATTTGGAAAACAGTATCAAGGTGTCTAACACTTAATTGGTCAGAAATACCAAATACCAAAAAGGATTGAAATTATACTGACCTCAATATATTCATCTCTTTTTCATAGCCTGTGGTAGCAGTTATTTTTTAAAAAAAATGCCAATTTTGTTATTTTTAATGTATTTATAAATTAAAAATGGTACTCATGTCTTTATTATATCTGTGTGCTTTCCAAGTTTTGTACATAGTCTTTGCTATCGGGAACTTTAAAAATTGAAATAAAATGATTCTCCAGAGAACTGGTATAGCTAAATTCATCTAGAAATATATATAACTGCTTGGGGAGGTTTAATATAGTAGCATCAGATTTTCACTGGCTTATGTTAACTAGGAGGTTTCAGCACCTCTGTCCTTATATGTCGTAAACAATAGTCACCGAATTTCTATGTATTTTATACATATGACACTTTTTCGGAGACACAGATAATCTAGAAACCCCGGTACCCAAAACACCCTTTCCCTCACTTACTAAAGTGAAAGCCACTGGTTTACTTGAGGACATACTTGACGAAGCAACTACACTGTCAAGAAAATGGTCAGTACCCAACTCCACACCACCTTCACAATTCTCAGTATTTTTGGAAGCTGATTCACTTAAAGACGTTGTCACTTCCATGTTGAAGCTTAGAACTGCATGGGACCATTTCCAAATGTTTTAGTACCACTCCATGCTTTAATACACGTCTCGATCCAACTGTGAAGTCTTCCTCCAAAAAATTATGGTATTTGCACATATTAAAGGAAGCACAACTTTCACTGGAAATTTTACAAATATGTCTCCCCTTCTGCAGCATTGCTGGCTCCTGGGAATATTTATTGAAGTACACATAGGTATAAGTGCTGCATAGTCATAGAGGATGATAATAGCTCCTCCAAAATTGTGAGAATTTGCAGGAATACTTTAGTCGGAAATTGGCACTGTGAATATCCTGTTAAGAATAAACAAACAAACGTGTTGAAATATCCTAAACATAATCCTAAACAAAAGATATGACCAATGACAAAATAATGAATAATATTAAAGCCTGACAGAAGTAATGTACAATAGCGGCCTAGCTCTTAGCTATTTGAACCATGGACTGATTTTGAACATCATTTCATTACTGCGTAAAAGTGAAGGACTCCTAAAAATGTGCTTCTTGAGGTAAGTGCTTCAGACCTGCTGCATAGACTGAGTAGTTGCAGCTTTGTAATGGCCAAAATTAACATCTACCATTTAATTTAAAGTGGTATCAACATAAAATACTAAAGAAATTACAACTTGTACTGAACGCAAATTATAGGGTATGAAATACGGCATAATTTTGTTAGTGGTATTCTAACCTAAATGCTGTAAAATATTCTCATGGGCCCTTTAGAAAGTCCATATTGCTGTAAGAGTTTCTCCTATTGCACGTTTAAATATTTTATGACTACAACCACACTTTTATTAGTTATGGCATTCATAAATTCCAAATACAGCAGCAAGCTATTCCAAATGCAATTAACATTGGTTTTATACCTGGAAGTGACGTAACATGGGTATAATCTCCAAAGAAGTTCAGCTTCAGTGTTGGAACAATCACCTCTTGAGTTTTGTATCTGAAAATAAAATCAAGGCAATGTAATGTTAATAAGCTTTTACTTTTCCGTGAATGGTTTTCCAGCAATCCATTGTAAATGTGCTATAGCACCTTACAATACAACAATTATTTTCAGTAGAAACCCAATAATAATGACAATTTTAAGCACCTATAGCTGATTATTCTCCGTACCTGGAGTAAGTAGCCAAGATCACGCGATGATTTCTGAAATGCTCATTCTTCAACAGGAACATATAACAATCCTTCCACATTGAAATTCTTAAGATGGCCAAACCACAGATTATCGAACCAGTACAAATTTAAAAGTTTCAGCAGAACCTGAATCAGCTAATCGCCTTCGTGATGAAGTACGCCAGCGTCTCTATTTTCGGGTGGCAAACTAAAATCTCTTGTTGCCATTTCCCATATCTCGGCTTCAACCCTGTGCTACGGAGAGCTGGCCAAACGTAGCGTTCTCTGATGAGATTAGTGGATCCTTGCATGCCAGGATGAGATATATCACCAAAGGAATGGAAGATTATTTTAATGTATCCTTCTGGAATGTTGGTTGTGGCAATTTATAAAAGAAGGATATACACTTGGTAGTCGGCGAGTTTGCATATGCACTTCATGTTTCACAGAAGGTGCACTTGCTTTTCTGAATGTCTGGTGCACTAGGAATGTCCAAAAGAGCTCCTCCTGCGACAGAAGAAATTCTTCAAATGATTCACAGATTGCATCTGATAGCACATGTGACCTAACCATTTTTGGAAGTCCATGATCTTCCACTTTATTTGAGTTCTTAGTAAATTTGTAATACAGAAAAAGGCCTTATTCATGCAAAATAATCAAGGTTACCAGTTTCTCTGCTATTAAAATACTTCGAGGAGGCTCCATTAGAATATTCATCACACGCTTCATCATACACTTCCTTTAGTTGGATATGTTTAGTGTTGAACGTCGATGCATTTTCTGAATATATTTTGTATTTTAATTACCCAGATGTTACGTTTATGCCGAAACTGTTACTTTTTCCAAGAACCTGACTCCAGTGAAGAATGGTTATTTGTGTTAATCTTGATGTGTTCAAATAAATATCTGTGTATCTGTGAAATCTATTTCATTTGAAGCTTTTCTTATACAGAAACAAAACATAAGCGGTAACAGTACAAAATAAAGAACATAGAGAAACACAAAACAAAAGTTCAGGATAGCCAACCTATCTTCAATCTTCGGAGGCGTACTAGCCACACCGCTGTCTCCTACAGCGAAAACATGGTACTATTCCTGTCCCTGGGACATGAAAATTTACCCCGAATAATATCTTGGAAATCATTAGCTCCAGCAAAACAGGTATTGTACAGATATTGCGTTTTGCTGTAACAACATCTGTAGTTTTGAAACAGTGAGATTTCCTTTACCTCTTACGTCTAGCATTTTTCCAAATTGAAGAGATACTCAGAGGCAGTTTTCAGAAAGTTCAGGATAAACATTTCACTTGTCATGCGCTTTAACACGTTTAGTATCGTTACACGCATTATGAGAGAACCATAATTAGCAAATCTATTACATTTGAAGAATAGTTTGGGGTGGGACATCTTTAAAACTGTGTTCTCATATCCTTGGTAGATGTATTCTACAATCTAAAACCGATTAACTTGTTTCATCTGATGTAGCTGTATTATTATATATATTGTATATATTATGTATATATTATATATTATATTATTATATTATGTAAAACTAATAAGCTTGTCTCTTGTGATGTAATTGCCATATTTCCTAGTATTCCTAGAGAAAAACTTTTAATGTATTTAAAAAATTGGTTGAATTCAATAGTTGATTTTGTTAAACTTACTGAATTTTGTTTGAATCCAATTCTTTCAATTTTAATGGATAATTTTGTCAACAAACTCTGACTTAGCGATGTGTAATCCTCTTACACATTTTCTTGCTGATCTTTTTATGATTTATTTTCCAAATGCACGTCACTAAAGCATTTCCTTTAATATTTGAAGTTTGGTATAGATACGTTGATGATATTTTTCCAATTGTTCCTGATAAACTTATAAACGATGTTTTAAATTACTAAATTTGCAAGATAAACCTATCAAATTTGAAATTAATGGCTTTCTTCCTTTTCTAGATATAAAGATAATAAGAAATTATAATAATAAATTAAACTTGGGTATTTATAGGAAGTCTACCCAAATTGATAATTTTATGGAAAATAAAAGTTTAACCCTTTTTCACATACAATTGCTGTTTTCAATACTTTGATTTATAGATTAATAAATAAACCCCCAAATAAAAACTGTATAAATAAAAAAGAACATAATGAACTCCTGAAAACTGCATGCCATTTCCATCACTAAATAAAAATGTAATCCCAAATTTCCTCAAGTGGACGTGTACTCACCCTCTGCACACTGGGACTCCATAACCTTATCTCTTCTAAAGGTCATTAATCTCTATAGATCACTATTATATATATTTATTATTATTATTATTATTATTATTATTATTATTATTATTATTATTATTATTATTATTATTATTATTATTATTATTATTATTATTATTATTATTATTATTATTATTATTATTATTATTATTATTATTATTATTATTATTATTATTATTATTATTATTATTATTATTATTATTATTATTATTATTATTATTATTATTATTATTATTATTATTATTATTATTATTATTATTATTATTATTATTATTATTATTATTATTATTATTATTATTATTATTATTATTATTATTATTATTATTATTATTATTATTATTATTATTATTATTATTATTATTGTTATTGTTATTATTATTATTATTATTATTATTATTATTATTATTATTATTATTATTATTATTATTATTATTATTATTATTATTATTATTATTATTATTATTATTATTATTATTATTATTATTATTATTATTATTATTATTATTATTATTATTATTATTATTATTATTATTATTATTATTATTATTATTATTATTATTATTATTATTATTATTATTATTATTATTATTATTATTATTATTATTATTATTATTATTATTATTATTATTATTATTATTATTATTATTATTATTATTATTATTATTATTATTATTATTATTATTATTATTATTATTATTATTATTATTATTATTATTATTATTATTATTATTATTATTATTATTATTATTATTATTATTATTATTTTCATGTTTGTGGGTTAACAATACAACAAATTTCAATTCAAAAGTAAGGAATCTGAATGCTAAAGTTTAAAGTAAAAGCTCTGACTGCCAAATCCACATCACTTTTATACTCTTCTCAAATGTCTCAAAAACATCCTTTTCCATTTTCATGATCTAATACACTTCCCTCGTCTCTGACAACTTGATCACTTCCGTTGATGGATAAAATAAGGCTAATCTTTAAAACAAGTCCTCGTGACATTTCATTTTAACTTCTATGACCATCACACACATTTGTTCATACAAAGAACGATTGTGTCTTTCCTGAGCTATTTCTCTTATATCTGACAAAACCTGTTGGTATTGAGTTCGAATGTCCTTTGTAGCGTCCACTAAACGCTCAAGTTCTTTAAACTCATCCATTATAAAGTCTGTATTAGCGTCTTCTCGGTTAAGGATCACTCTTCTTTTATACTGTAATGAATTCAATTTAGTAAACATAGCACATGCTCCTACCTCAAAAATCAGTTTCACAGTTTCACTTTCCATTTCTTCATTCATCATGTACAATCCTTCCATTAATGCTGGCATTTGTATGCTCAGTTTTCCTAAGTTCTCAAACGCTGCTTCATATGATCTTTCCAAGTTTTTCAACAATTTCTGTTTATCCATTCTTCCTGTATTTGCATCAAACTCTGCGATTTTTGGGATTACACGAAGGTTCTGTTTTCCTAATTATCCGGTCGGATAAATATAAGTTCTACCGGAATCTAAATTAAATGAAACGTGTTTTCATTTGCAGAATAAATGATTCATTGTGTTGGTGAACAAATGATAGACAGCGTATAAAAATATAAAACAGCAAATACCAACTTATATTTATCTTCAGTAAACCTTTATCATTTTAAATTGCTTTAGTTTAGTTCATGAAAATGGGTCAATTGTTTTTCTAAATAGATAAATTAATTAATTCAATATTATACTTCACATTGTATTCTGGGATCTAATCACTTAGTGATTTGCACACAAAAACATGGCGTAAGACTTTTATGCTTTTTATCCTAATTACTCTATAAGTTGACAAGTCAAATACCAATGAGGAGTATACTTACAAAAAACTTCGCATTATGTTCAAACCATTTTATCTTGCTTCTATATTGTGAAATAGGCTACTTGTCGTGCTGTGAATTGACATAACAATAAGTAAGAAGCTCCAAGCCTGGTTTCCTTGCCTCACATGGTGCTAAGTTGTTGTTTATTTACTGCTGAATTTAAAAGTATGCTGGTAATTCTGTATTTTGCATATATGAAATATCCTTACACTATATACGATTAATATACTATTTGTAAATAACTGAGGAGCCTATGCATATCCGAATCTGACCTCATTTTCCTTACATGCCCGCAGCAGTGACGCACCTAAATACAATTTTTGTGCAGTATGACTTCTTGTAATATGTTCTTAATAGTTAAAAGTCATGATAGAGTACTTACAAGGATATCTCCCAGATAACTAGAGCAGTACGTTTTATTTGTTGTGAACATATTTTGTGTAGTTTAATCAAGTCTTAACCACGATTAAGTAAATTGAAATTTTAAAACTTCAATTCCAACGGTAGTCTGGGAAGTGAGAGGTGATCTTGAAAATCTTCATGCCCTTCTTTTGAGGATACGGAACCTAAATACCCAATTTTGTGCCTATCAGACCTTTTGTTTTAGAGTTAAGCAGTTCACAAGCGGATCGACCTTTAACTAAAAACGACTCCTGTTTCATTCAGGAGACCTGCAAACATGCATTTGGAGGAAATCTCCGTGTTTATTTTTTAAATGTAATGTAATACCATCTTTACCTACCTACTATATGCATGATAATGTAAAATTTGCAAAACATTTAGATTACAAATGTATGCAAAATAGCTTAACCTAATTAGAATACAATAAATAATAGGGGATTGAGTAACCTATCTTTATATAAATAATAAATCTGTTATTACTCAGTTAAATTAATAATTAGCACCCTGTTGGTGAGAATCGTCAGAGCGTACGCTGTCTCAATGCAAGTTGAAGTATTACTTATGATTCTTGCCGTACCTACTATAGATTTTGCAAATGCAGTACATAAATATATTTGATATATTTGCTGCAAATTGCACATGTAAATATTTGTTAAAACCTGCCCATTTGTATCCTGTGGTATTTAAATTAAGCCATTTATTTGTTAAATTAGGTTTTTCAATCAATGACACAGTGCTGTGACTGAAATGTGGCCGTTTGATTATAAGTGCCAAGAAGAAATGTAAGTTTGCTACAACCTGTTTGCTTAAAAAACCCATAGTTATTGCTTCAATAACTTAGCACAGAGAGTAGAATTAAAGTCACCTGCTAACAAATATTCTTTACCATACAACTAATGTGTAGTTAAAGCGTTCTGAAAGAACTGCTCTCGTTCTTGTCTATTTTGCGTTCCGGACGGAGCGTAAATATTTATTGACACTGTGTCGTTCAATGTCGCTGAGATGATCCGGCCAAATGGGTCCATCTGAAAATTCTGTAGATGAAGCTTTTTCCGGTATAGAATGGCGGTGTCCCTTCCTTCTAAGCCGAGATTTACCTTATAATCGTAAGAGTAAAGCGTATCCAGATTGAATGTGTTCACTTCCTGTAGAAAGCAGTTGTCAATGTTATTCACCAGCAGAAAAGTATTGAGCAGTTTCGGGTCACTGTATTCCTGCAACCATTCACATTTGTAGTGGCTATTGTTCTTAAATATATCATCCTAACGAGGGTAGTTGTCACTGATACTTCAAGCTGGAAGAGAAACTGTATTTTATGCTATCAGTGCTGGGTGTATGTTGCTGGCTGTGTGCCTACTCCTGAGTAGTCTGCAGCTGTGACTCTTCCCCTACTTTGAGATCACACGCCGTCTCCTGCCTTGTCCAGTCCTGCGCCGTGAGATGCGGTGAACCCGATTCTGTATCTTTCCGCACCAACTGAGTGTGTTGCTTTCAACCGTTCGCCATTGCGCCCTCATCGGCAGTCGATGGACCACTCTTTTTGTAACTCTGTTGCATTTCACGAACTTGGAGCCGAGGGTCACGCAGAGAATGTCGCGCAGTTGGAACCCCGTCAATTGCAACCTTCTGCGGAACGACCACAGCACCTTCACATGCCACCTGGTACCCCGTCCTCTGCACAGGTTCTGACGTTCCACCCCCTTCCGAGTTCCTCTATCCCTTGTCCTCACCTGTACGGCAAACCTCGTAAGAAAGCTGGTTGTCTCGCTCCTCCCTGACGCTGCTGTCCAAATGTGCAGCACTTGTTGGCTGGTTTGTTGCCGTCCTGGTTGTGGTCTCTGGTGGTAACATATGTAGTCCCGGCTGTTCTGCAAGCAGAAACCCAGCCGGTTCCTCTTCCTGTTCCATCTGGCTGCTCCTAGACGTATCTACCTTACTAGCTTTGCGTGTCTTTGTCCTGACTCGTTTTTTTTCATTGGAAAGTGTCTCCTCCTCTGTAGCTATCTCAGACATCAGTGAGGCACATCCGGTCTGCTCCTTTCCCTTCGTGGTGTGCCGAATGCCTCATTCCCCAGGACTATCGCGAAGCACGCTGGCATAATCCTTTTTCTCCACTACAATCAGCTGCTCTGGTGTCGGCTCATCTAGTTGTTGTTCACACGCCGGTGCAGGCTGTGGATTGTCAGCTATGAGCTGGTCTTCCTCCTTCTGCACGCTCTCTGCCACAGATGTGGGTGCCGTGTCGTTTCTCGGTACCGCCTCGGCCGGTAGCAACTGTCTCGATCGGTGCGGACATAGCTCCTTTAAATGTTCTGTACTGTAGCAGACATAACATGATCGGGGTTGGCCAGCATGTGACACGCATAAATGGTAGCTGCCGATCACGATATACCTCGGAACATTTGTCTTCAGCTGCATCTTTACAGCTCTTATCCCGTTGTACACCGGCACACGGTACTGACGACCCCATTGCTCTTTCCGAATGTCATACACCCAAACCGTAATTTTTCAGTGCTGCTTTTAGCACTCCATTTGGGAGCTCTGGTGGTACATCAAACACACGCACATTGAAGGCATTCGCGGTAACGTGTTCGATTTTTACTTTAGTAATTTCCCCATTCATATATGTGAACGGTGTTTCCTCCGGAAAAGAGTTTAAAATTTTCTCCAGTAACAAAGTCGAAATCAATTTTATGTAAATTGCGCGTTCACTGGCGATTAACTTAATGTTAAGCATTTAACCGCAACATATCTGCTTTGAAATATTGCACCTCATAAGCTGTGGGCTTCGTCGCATTTACCGTGAATTTAACCCTGATTGTCTTTTACCTTGCATACATTTACATTTTTCACAAATTAAGTGAACTTTGACTAAAAATAAACACGCGAAGGTGTGGGCACAATTGTGCTAGCGGTGAATGCCGCTCTGGCACTCACAGTAGGTACGTCGCCGCGACACGAACTGTAAACAACACACGTCACACGGCACGTCCGCTCTATTCAGGCGCTGAGGCCAGACTGTTTTATGTTGGACTACCCTGGTGAAAAGCACTTCGTACTACAACAGATGGCGGTAACAGTAATATATACTCATACTGAAAACAAAAGATGTAGCATTTTATCTAAATAAAAACGTAGGCATGTCACAAATTTAAGCAAAATATTTCTTTTAACTTATTTTGTACCAATTATTGATATTGTGAATGATGTGAGGTATAAAATTATATTTTTAGAATATTTGTGTAATCCCATTTAGAAAATACACTATGTCATGTCTTAATGACCTGCTCCAAAGGTGTAGGTGCCACAACCCTGAAAAAATGAACATATCGAAATCTTTTTTGCTGTTCATCTTGTGGAAAACGATTTATTACAAAAATTTATAACCACATGTAAACCGGTTACCGTGAGACACAGTATAATTCGGATCGCACGACAGAGGGAACAGACACACGTTGACAAATATTTAGGTATTTGCTTTATGTAATAGCTCAGATATAGTAGTTTTATCAGCGCCTTTCGAAGCACTGCTTACATTTAAGTTGTAGTCAGTCACCCCCGCTTCTGTCCCGCCTCTACATTTGTAAAAACTCTTTCCAATGTTCCGCAGTCAGGTAAATATATATTAGTTGCACATATCTTAAGCAGTTTTGTTCTTTTATTTTCAAGAATTGTGCATCGAGTTTATATATCAAGATTAACCTATTTCTCTTCCCAGAAGAGTTTTATAGCGGAATGACCAATGCGGTAGGCTTACATACGAGAGACATGGGGTTCGTATTCGGTGTACGGCGCGTTGTGGTAGAAGTCCTTTGTGATTTTGTTCACTTGCCAGGTAATTACGAATTCCATATTCAATACCAGATCTAGAGTTCCTGTATGTTGAAATGTCATTTATTACACTCAAACATGGAATACGAAAAAGATTTCTTATTCTTAAATCTAGGTTTTATTATCGTCCGCACCATGGCTGACAGGTTAGACCGCTTGCTTCTCACCAAGGCGGCCAGGGTTCGATCCCGGCGTCAGCAAAGTGCGTTTTGCGATGGACAACAGGGTGATTTTCCGGGCTTTCTTGGATACTCCGGTTTTCCCCGCCAGCATTGCACTTATTGCTACAAAATCTTTCCTATCTCGTCATCTCTCTTGTACTTTCATTTCAGGCGTTGGGTTCATCCTTCCTCCCGGAATCTCTCTGATCAAGAAACCTCTTATCCTCAACCCAATCTCTACGGTACTCGAGGTTGCGCGGCTAAAGGGCCCTATAATCCATTTAAGGAAATTCAGGAATTCATTCATTCATTCACTTGGCATCACAGTTATTCTCTGTGTTTCTGGAAACAGTAGTCACAATATTACAACAAGTCAAACGTTTGCAAATCTTGATGTAATAAAGACACAGATTATCAACTTAAACATCTGACAAATGTACGCCACTATGGCTATCAGCCACACACTCAGTCACTTATCTATATTAAAGGCAGAAAACCCCGCGGTGTGACAAGTTACTGAAACAATGTTAAACAGGAGGAAAAGAATTTGGTGTTAAATTCACGTAACTTTCTCGAACAATTCTTTATAAGAATATTCTTACAAAAGCCCATTCTTCTATATGTTTTGTCTTAATCGTGATAAATATTTGTAGAAATGTTATTATTACATAATTTCTTACAGTCAAACGTTGTAGGAGCCGGTCACTCCATGGTCCATGGCTCTTTCTCTTTGCATGGTCAGAAGGCGGTGGGGGAATCTGATGCGCACAGTCATTGGATTTTCTCTACTCACTCTTGTAAATATTTTAAAAGTACCGCATACGCTTCTATTTACTTCATGTAAACTGAGATAACGTTTTATAAAAATTATTTTATTACAATGTTCTTATGGATACAATAAAAATAGCTGAATATCGTAGATGTAAGTGATAGTAAAATCTTTGAGAACCTGGTTGCTCTGTGATGGCTTCTACATTCCATTCTGTTTATATGGACAGGAAATACAGAAAGAGTAACGACATTCCATTTAATAAATATATATTTGAAAATTCAATCCACAAATCTTGAAAGGAATATCTCAAGAATAGTGCCCTCCCCAAAAGTTTTATTTGATATAAATTGTGGGCTTTAACGTCATCTACAAGTTTTGGCATAATAAGACCATATATATAATCACGTAGTAGCCTCTGATCAATCAAAATCGTGAGTCTGTATATAAAATAAAAGATTACAAATAGTTTTCATTTAAAGATATTTTGTGTTAGAACGCTTTACATCTTCATGCCTCATGCTGAGAAGATGCTAAACTTAAATTCCATGTTGGGCACATAACCAACTCTTCGTCTATGAAATATGCGTCTCTCTCAAACAAACACTCACATATACATACAAGCGCCCCAGCTTTTTCTAATAGCGATTTTTCTTTATTCAGAAGGTCCTAAAGCGTGCATTTCTGGTGCATTTGATTTTTTTTATCTAACACACTACTTCCCCTATTTGGTAGAAAAAGAGGAAACTTTATTGCAGTGATATGATTTCCGTTTTCTTTCTTACGTGTATATCTTTAATATTTTACCCATGACTACCTTTTTATTTGATTGATATGTGTACCAATTTTATACAAACTATTACTTTCCAATATGATATATATATATATATACTTACGTTCTTAACAAAAGCTATCCTGCAATGTGTGATACATACCAAACCAAAATAATCATAATTCACATTATTGTCAACTGTCCAAAATTTGAAATCAGCGCAGAAAACACGGCATCTCGAAAAGTCTTTCTGCAGCACTGAATGAGGTATCTCTCATTTACAGTTTTTATTAACTTTTTAAAATATTCTAATCTCTACCATTTTATTTAACTGATTTTTAAAATTTATAAGTATTCTTGTCAACTGTATACATTTTGTTCTGTTCAAAATGTTATTTACTACGTAAATTTAATAACGAATTAATTCACAATCTTAATGGCCAAGATTAAACATTAAAGGTTAAAGCGACCTTAAATAAAACTTTACTGAAAACAAAATACTAAATAGAGGAGAATGTAACATTTAATTGAAACACTGAATATGAAACTCTTATCGGAAACAAACATTTTGATGTTCAATGAACACACGAAATGTATTTTTACTAACACCTGACGTACGCGCGCCCGCATCTTAGTGGTATTTGTGTATGTTTAGGGGAGGGGGGGGGGGGCTGGGGGTCATAATTTGTAACAAATCTGTTCATATATATTATAGTAAATGCATGATTTAAATTAATGAAGTCAAAGCAGCATGATTAATAGCTGGCTTTGTCTAGTAAATTCATTTATCGTTTACGGGTAAGAAATATCTGTTGAAGGGACGTCAATTTAAAATGCATAAATAATCAAAAAGATCACAGAGTGCAACAGAAATATGAAAGGGACGCAAATGTCGCACTAGCGCATTTTACTATCGTAGCATAAGTGGAACACAAGCAGCCTGCTTTCCTACTTGCCTTTCTCAGTGCTACAAAGGACAACGACAAAGTGTACAGTGGTAATTTATAAAAGGTTCCTCAGGTTGCTACCTTTGAGCATGACTTCCCAAGTAACACATCCAGCTTTAAACGCAACAAGTTTATATTAAGCCATTTCTGACACGGAGAAAGCCTATTCTGTTTGAACAGAACTGTAACGGACACATCAACTGCCAAACGCCCCACTGCTCCTGCTACAGTATGTTATCCGCAAATGAATGTTGCTATGCAGTAGTGGGGGAGGAGAAAAAGAATTGAACGGTTTGCATAATGAACTGTTATTAAGATATACAGTGAAAGTACAGAAGATACATAAGAAAGGTAATACTAAGTATTAGTGTATGTAGCGCTTCGTGTTAAATAGCCAGAATGGATGGATAAACCATGATGCACTTCCATTTTTCTCACTATTAGAGTACCGCCAGTTTGCATAAATATTGTTGGTATTTTTAGCGAAAGAATGCTTTCATGTTGGCAACCTCCAGCCATGGGGTTACGCCCGTCCTGTTGCTACGTCGTCTATTTGCAATTCTAACCATAGTATAAATATATAAAGTTTAATTCAAATTGATCAGTGAATATTGATGTACATTTAGATTTTGTATATAGGTATTGAAGAAAGCATGACTTCTCAAATTTGTTAAGTTTGTAGAATTCGTTTACACCTGTTTCATTAAAATAATATCAAAAGTAACACTCGATTTATGAGAGCTTTATAACCAATATACAAACTCCCTAGAATACCACTGTGGATAGTATTAAGTTTGCCATGACAAATTGTATAAGTGAAATGAATACATCGTTTGTTAATGTATTGTTATCTCAATGACATTATTACAGTCACAGTTAAATAGAGATATGTTACATAAGTTACCAAAAGCTTTATAAATGAATGGTGATGAAAAGGATTCCTCCTAAGCCAGAAGTTGTAGATTGAGCAGTTGCACAACTCAGTGGAAAGCTGACAGCTCCTCAACATTAGGATTTGTTTGTGGTACAGAATTCTGTGGAATTGAAGATGTATCTGTAGCCGCAACGGTAGCAGTTTGATGCACTTTAGAAGGCAGAAAAGTAGGAAGGGAAGACCGATACTGATCAACACTATTCTCCAATTTGGTTACTCTGGTACTCTCTTCGCCACAATTAAGGAATACTGAAGAATGTGATTGCCATTTTTGGTCGTACAGACAAAAGCAGAGCCTGATTGTATATGCTGTGAAGCATCCCATACATTATATATAAGAATTGATTCTTTGATAAACATCCTCTGACATGTTGGAGATTGCAAAGATCCAGTCAATAGCCATCTTAAAGAGGCACTTGGTTTGGTATAACTAACATCAGAACATTTTTTAACTGTTTTATTATAGTTGCGTTGTTTTCGTGCCAGGTTTTGTTCATTTCATTTACAAAGGCAATAAACTCCACGGAACTTTGTTAATCATCCATATGATGCGAGAGCTTATATCCACTAATCTGTGTGTCTTTCCATCAAAGCATCTGTAGAGCTCAAGATAAGTCTGCAACCTTTTTGTACTCATCCTCCTGCAGCCGTTTAAACTATTGATGTGCTACAGTAGCTCCTTTTGGATATCTCACTCAGCAAGAGACAACATATTTTTTTGATTGACCTCTTTTAGTCATCACTACAAAAATAACTTAAAACATTTCTATAAGTGTTTCTTTCTATGGATTGTAGCTACAGAGAATTTCGAGCAAGAAAGGCAGAAACGTTGTCATCTAGTATTTCACTTTTATATCCTTCAGATTCCTTTACTTTGTTGTCATCACCACAGCAATCTTATAATTACAGACCATTCACTTTCTCTCCTTCTGGTCTTGAAGTCCATGCAGTAGAAATAATTCCATCAGTATATGGAATGCCGAAGCACATTCATACAGCATTGCAGGTCATAACACTAGGACCAGCTCTAGTCATGCTACCAGCAATTATCTCATCTAGGGTGGCTCCTTCATCTAATATTAGCAGAACAGATAATAGTGAATTCGGAAGATCAAGAAGACGCAGTAGTACTCTTCCAAAAAGACTTTTCCTGAATTTCTTCATCACTTCAACACACTTTCTTTTTCATTTGCTTAATAAACAGTCTATATTCAACTGTTTAAAAAGATGATATATATCACGGAATAAAACAGAAGAGAAAGAGAGATTTTTTATTCCCCGTGTTCTCTTTGTAACTTATATCGTGTCCACTACGGGAGCCTACAGGTGCAATGCGCACCTCATTTGTTATAGTCTTTATCTCCATGTACGAATATATATGGTGCTTTACACAGAACTTATACTCATAAATAACAATAACACATGTTTTAAAATACCTTAAGGCTTCTAATTTACAGCTCTGGGCTGAAAGTTATTCAGATATGCCATATTTGTAATAAAGTTTCAAAAATATCCTAAGATATCCATATTTAACGAAACGGGATTGAACTATGACGACATAAATATGAAAAAAGAGCCTAACCCCAGTTTTAAGATGTTTTAAAAATGAAAAAAAAATGTTGAGCTTTTGTTTATCTGAAATGGTGAGCCGTTTTACTGTTGAAATAACTATCATATTCGATCTTAGAACACCCACAAACATACACATGCCATATTTATTTTCCCCCTTTATATTATTAGTGTAGTCACCAAACAATAATATAACGTCTAAAATTCAGCCCTTATGTTCCTCATGAGAGTACTACGATTAGGAATGTTTTACTGTATTATTAAAGCTTGCATTTGGTAAATGAATACCTTAACTGCATCAGCTGTTTTTTTTTGTTGCTGCAGTGATAGCTTGCGTTCCAACACATCTGTTCATTTCACCACTCTGCTTTCATTTCCGTCTATTCCACGCTTTGCGTAGAAAATCGATATAAAATAATTATCTATCCAAATCTTAGCCTACACTCGCTAACGATACATTCCTCCACAGTGGCTAGTGCGGAAGAACGATTAAAGTTTCATCAATGAACCTTATAGTGGTAACTACGTAGCCTGGGAGTTAAGTACTTACAGCATAATGAGTCGCCACTACAAATGCGTATCTCATTATACATGAGAACTCCTAGTTTTTTACCGGGAAACATACGAGTCAGTTGGAGAATTTAATGTCATGACGACACGTTGGCCACGGTAGCCCAATGGTTAAGAGCAACCGGACTTAGATCGGGAGATAGTGGTTTAAATTTCAGACGTGACATTGAACTTTTTAGTCTGTTTCTACCTATCCATAATTTAATTCCTTTGGCGATATTTCATTTAGAGAGCTCGATTCTTCCACTCTTGCTAGAGAGGGCTTCCGCACACCGAACAACTATTCCATTTTTGTAAATTTCAGTTGTGTGTTCTTTATGTTTGTAATCGCCAACCTTACTTTGGGCTATTTCTTCCCAGAGACTCACACTCTACTTATTAAACTTAGTGTGTTAAGTTGGTCATAGGGGTTACTGAATATCAGTATTTTTTTCTCATTTTTTATGTTTATCCATTTGTATTCTATTTTATTTTCAAATATTTTCTTTCAAGTCATAGAAACTACAATTAACTGTTGTATGCAACATAAGTCAAGCTAATGCAGTTTTAAGTACAGTGTTAAGTTTACAATTGAAACACTCAGAAATATGATAAAATGGATTAAGAAGGTGCCAATTTTTCAACTTTTGTTTGAAGTATTTGACACTAGAGTATTGAGCTTCTATAGCCAGTCTAATGTTCTACATTTGCGTTCATCTGAGCGAACAGTCATTGCAAATGATTGCCTAACTCTCTGAAGGAACACTGTTCTAAGAAACTTGTGGCGAGCAAAATGATCTTGCTAAAGATTGTCTGCGCTCCGTGAAAGCAGCTAGTCTGGATGTTGGGATGGAAGTTGACTTCTGAACCAGTGTAATGCAGCTCAAATCGGGGGATATAAGGCTCCATAGAATCACTGAGCCCCGCCGAGATTAGCTTCCAGCGTTAAGTTTTCGGTTAAGATGTTGGTTAACAGTCAACTTGGAGTTACACGCAGATGTTGGCATTACAACTTTCGGTTAAGGGCTAACTGAGAGTTGTTTCTGGAGGTAAACTAACCCTCACCTCGAGTAGCGGTTAGTGAGGTAACTTGGCGTACCTCCAGGACAGATTGAATGTTGGCTGCGATTCTGTGGATGAAATCATGGCACAGTATTTATTTAATAGAAGAGCTAAAAGAATTCAAATTAAAAAAGATAATTTCATATATATATATATATATAATTTCATATACATAGCATGTTGAAAATGAAATAAAATAAACCACATGAGCATTAAGTAACTTGACGTAATAGGTTATAGAATGATACTTTCTAGTGCCCCATGGTATCAGTGACCTGTTGCAAGCAATGATACATTTTTTTGCGACCATATTGCAACATGATTTAACGAACATAAATGTAATAAACAAAGCGTGTTTTACCTATAGCGGAAAGCACACGAAATGCTATATGGGAGGTGGGTAGGTATAAATTTTCAGAAAATTGCTGAAGTAGTAAACATTAGATTTTGCTAATAGTGTGTGCAAAGTTTAGTTTGCGTTTCGTTAAAGCATTACCAGAGGAAAGTAAGAAATTTTAAAGCAAACAGTGAATTAAAAAAATTCTTTAGGTTATGCAATTTGTATCGATGTCCAAACCGTTATTGCAAACGCTGTTAACACATGTAATGTAGCCAATTGCATGTACAATGCCATAATGTTTTACCTTACAATGTGCCTTAATGAATACCATTTTCTAATTATATTGTGATTTTTGCTGTGTGCCAATGCAAGTTGAAGTATTACTTATGACTCTTGCCGTACCTACTATAGATTTTGCAAATGCAGGACATAAATATATTTGATATATTTGCTGCGAATTGAACACGCAAAGATATGTTAAAGTCTGCCCATCTTGTATCCTGTGGTATTTAAATTAAGTCATTTATTTGTTCAATTACGTTTTTCAATCAATGACACAGTGCTGTGACTGACATGTGGCCGTTTGATTATAAGTACCAAGATGAAATGTAAGTTTGCTACAACGTGTTTCCTTAAAAGAAAATCATAGTTATTGCTTCATAACTAGCCAAATATATTATATTTAAAAAATCATGTACCAAGTTACAGGTCCCAGAATGCATAATTTATAACTTGCTTTTATTCATGGTTGACTTTTAATTTGTGAACCTTCCCTCTTTGCATATACCTCTGCGAAATGATAATTTATATAAGAAGAGGTGATTCATTCATGAGGATAAACTGCTAAACAAATAATTTTAGCGAAATTATATTTGTGCAATACTATTATCAGAATTAATAACAGTTACGTGGCCTTATTCTAAAAAAAAAAAAAAAAAAAAAAAAAAAAAAAAAAAAAAAAACCTTTTGCCTGGAAATCTCTTGGTGTTATTAAATTAAAAAGGCATTCAGTATATTCTCCATATATGTCACGTAATACATAATAACACTAACCTAACACAACCTAGATAACCTATAACACTAACCTAAAGGTAAGAAAAGAATCTAACGCTATGGGAAAATCAAAACTGTAAACGAACTCTGCTAGACTTTATTGCGAATGAGCTATTAATGAAAATATCACGAAAATATACAGAAAGAAGCTAAACAAGTTAAAACAAGACGCCATATTGCACAGGGTAACAAACCTACAGGTATATCGAGTTCGTGATACAAGGCACTGAACCTAACCAATGGTTACTGATACCTGAAAGGTAAAATACTTCCTCTAGTAACCGGAGATTGCAATACACGCCCTTAAATCTTTTCTTATACAGAACCAAAGCATAAGCGGTAACAACACAAAGCTAAAGTCATAGACATACATAAAAGAAAAGTTCAGGATAGCCAACATTTTCGGAGGCTTACTAGCCACAGACTCTTGCCCCATAAAATAACAGCCTCTAGAAAACGCTTTGGAAAGTTAACGATTATTCTTGATCGACTCATTTTTAGTTTTCAGGATGGGGCTGTCAGTTATAGGAGTGTTTCCCTGTTGAGAGGTCTCATTATATGTTGTATCAATGGAAACATTCAGAGGAACAGAACAGAAAGGCAAGCTTGAATCTATCCACTGTTACTCTTTGTGGTCCTCGTGAAATACTATTTTTGAAATGCTTCTCCAAACGTTCCATCACCAGAAAACGTCCATCATATATTGGTTGTAGTAGTTTTCTTATAGCATCGTGTCTCACATGATGTTAACTCCTTGTACTGAAAAGGCTTTCAGCTTCACGGTAATCTCCTACCACGGTAACATTGTGTTTCCATGCCTTGCATCTTTGACAACTACACAATCTCTGGTCCTCTGTTTATTGTTACTATGGAGAGCTGGCCAAACGTAGCGTTCTCTGATGAGACTCTGGATCCTTGTATACCAGGAAAAGAGCGATCACGAAAAAGAATGGAAGATTACTTTCCTGTATGCTTCTAGAATGTTGGATGGTGTAATTTACAAAATATGGAAAAACACTTGGCACTCGGCAAGTTTGCATTTGTACTTCATGTTTCACAAAGGTGTACGTGCATTTCTGAAAGTCTGATGCACTAGGGATACACACAGAAGCTCCTCCTGCGACAGAAGATATTCCTCTAATGATTCACATGATAGTTCTTGTGATAGCTCAGGTGACCTAACCATTTTTGGCACTCCGTAAACTTCAATTTTATTGTAGGTCTTGGTAAATGTGTAACACTACAGGAGAAGGCCTTATGGATGCAAAACAATCAAGATTATCAGCTTCTCTTCTATTAAAGTACTTCGAGGAGGCCCCAGTGGAATATTCATTGGATACTTCATCATACACTTCATTTGGTTAGAAATGTTTAGTTTTGAACCTCGACACATTTTCTGAATACATTTTAAATTTAGCTTATCCAGATGTGATGTTTGTGACGAAACTCTTAAATATTCCAAGAATCTGATTCCAGATCAGAATGGTTGTTTGTGTTAATCTTGATGTGTTGAAATAAAGATCTGTGTAACTATCAAATCTGTTTTATTTTAAGCTTTGCTTATAGAGAAACAAAACATAAGTGGTAACAGTACAAACATAAAAGAAAAGTTCAGGATAGTCAACCTATCTCGAATCTTCGGAGGCTTAGGAGGCACAAAACTAAGTGTCCCCTACAGCGCCATTTCACAGCATTTGCAGTGAAATCTCCGTGTTTAAGGTTTAGGTGGAATGTAATATCATCTATACCTACTTACTATATGCATGATAATGTAAAATTTGCAAAACATTTAGATTTCTAACTGTATGCAAAATTGCCTAACCTAATTGGAATACAATAAATAATGGGGTAATAAATAACCTTTCTAACTTTATATATAATATATCTAGTATTCCTCGGTTAATATTATAACCAGAGCCCTTTTGGTGAGAATCGTCAGAGTGCAACTGCCAACGTAACAGATGCGACATAACTAATCTCTACAATAGTCTAACAGAGGACCATTTGCTTTCGATGATTATGATTATGATGACGATGACGATGCCGACGAGGACGACGACGATGACTACAATGATGATGATGAACACAGTCATTGTAGCTCGTTTAGCTTAATTTACAAGTAAAGGATTTCGAAGACCTTGCCGACGTTAGGTTAGTTGGATATGCTGGACATCGTCGAGGTTATGATAGGCCTAAAGTGGGTCTGGAACGCTTGTAGGGTTCCCCGGCGTTAATGTCATATTCCCAGAGAATACGCTGTAGGTTACAGTGTAGTTGGATATTAAATGACGATACTGGCAACCGATGCAAAAGAAACTACTGGCTATGTGTATACATCCGCGCCATGGCTGGGTGGTTACACCGCTTGAGTTTCATCAAAGCGGACCGCGTTTGCTCCCGGCGACCGTAAAGTGAGCTTTGTGGTGGACAACATGACACTGGGGTGGGTTTTCTCCGGATCCTTAGGTTCCCCCCGCCAGCATTCCACCGATTGTGTTATCATCAGTTTTCGTATCACCGCACCTCTCTCGTATTTTCACTTCCGATGATGCGGTGCTCACTCTTCGCGGAATCTTGTCCCTAAACCGTTTCCTACGGTCTTCGAGGTTGTGCGGATAAGAAGACCCTATGTTCCACTTGAAGGTAATACAGGAATTCATTCATGTGTATGCATAAAACCCTTACGTTTACGATTACAGCGTTTTCATTTTATTTCCTAGTTGTTTCACTTAATCATAAACGGTCGAAATACCATTATTTATTATCACATTATCTGGATTACCAAGAGGCTGCGTGTTTTTTTCGGTATATGTTGGCAATACCGTCATTTAACATGGAATGTCACTATGGTTATTTGGAATAATCTTGGTGCATTCAAATAAATATTTGTGTAACTATCAAATCTGTTTTATTTAACGCTTTTCATATATAGAAACCAGCAAAAGCGTAACAACACAGACCTAAAGTCATAGAGAAACATAAAAGAAAAGTTCAGGTTAGCCAACATTTTCGGAGGCTTACTAGCCACAGCCTCTTGAAAATCCTGTGGAAAGGTTACGGATGGTTCTTTCAGGACCGGGCTGTCATTTGTAGGAGTGTTTCCCTGTTGAGATCACTCATAAGGTGTTGGAATAAAACATAAATGCAGACTTTAATGTATCTACAGATACTGTTTATGGTCCACGTGGAGGACTGATTTTGAAATGCTTCTCCAAACGACCCATCAGCAGAAAACGTCCATCATATATTGGTTGTAGTTGTTTTCTTATAGCGTCGTGTCTTACATGATGTTAACTCCTTGTACTGAAAAGGCTTTCAACTTCATGGTAATCTCCTAACACAGTAACATTGTGCTTCAATGGCTTGCATCTTTGACAAGCTATACAATCTCTGGTCCACAGTTTATTGTTATTACGGAGCACAAAACATATACTTATTAGAAGTGAACCTCCCATGTTAATCTTTGGCAACGCGAGGTGATCGCAGATCCCCTATTTCCGGGTGGCGAACTAAATTATGAAAAATCGGCGTCCAAAAACTTTAGATTGTCGGAATACTATAGTTGTATTTTTCACACTTGCTTAGTTGTCAGCTGGTGATATGTTCCAGTACCACATTGGTACCGGTCAGCTTTGAGAGTTGTGACTGCAGTTTGAAAGCTGTTGCACTTTCTAAAATCACACATAATTATCTTATATAATCTGTAACGATACAGTATTGCATCATAATCAGCTATATCTTGCAGTTAATTTTGTGCATGGCATCTGTATTATTTTGTACTTCAATTAACCCTAAACTTTATATGAAATTCAATGGAATTAACAATAGATGTGGTATTTGACAAGAAAATTTAAATAATAGCATTGTCTTGACCGTTACTACTTCCTTTTAATATGGTCACCCGAACGTCGAAACTCCCTATAGAACCGGCCGGCAGCAGCAGGAGACGGTAGTCGTTCGCCACGGCCCCCTCATATGTCTTATAGCGGTAACGAGGTTGGCTGGAAAAACATCACTGTGCCGTCCCTTTCCGTTCCACCTGAGTTCTCGAACTTACGGGATATTTCATCTAATCCAGAAGCTTCTCCATTCGCCAGCTGACCCTATATAAGCAACACGTCAGGTAAGTCAGGCAGTTTTTGGCGAGCAGCGAAGCAGCGTCGTGCTAGTGTACGTGCGTCCGAGGATTTTAAGTAATTGCGAGTGGAAGAGAACTGTAACGGACGAACTGGTGAATCGTAATTGTGTGCATTACGTAATCCTGTATAATTGGCAAGTATTCATCTGTAAGTCGGTGGAAATAAAGAACATTTTTGAGTGGTGCAATTGGACTTTTCATTTCACGAACCCACAAAGTCACACTGGTGTCAGGAAGCGGGCCGATAACATCACCGAACATTACGGCCATGGAATCGGCATTGGAAATGCTTTTGGAGAAGATGAACGAATTAACAGCGAAGTCGGAGGCGGCAAATAAAAACCTGGCCGCAGAGTTGAAACATATGAAGATGGCTAACGACAACCTCACCGCCGAGTTGAAGGAAATGAAGACGGCAAATCAAAACATCGCTGCGAAGACGGAAACGGCAAACAACAACTTGGCCACGACAATGACCGCAAAGATTGCCGAACTGACCACGGAAATGAAGGTGGCGAACGAGGCTCTCGCCGCCAAATTTGAAGAACAGTTGGCCGGCGTGAGGGATGACGAGACGGAGATGGGCAAGCGGATGGGCCAAGTGGACGAGCGCGTTGAGGACCTGGCGAGCCGCGTTAACCACCTGGAAGAGAAGGCCGACAGCAGCGTCAAGTCCCTGAACGCCATGCTGGAGGCCGTCGTCGGCAGGAGGTTGAAGGATTTGAAGGCCGACTCACCGGGACGCGACACATCAGTGCGCATCAAACCTCCAAAATATGACGGCGCGTCAACATTTGAGGTCTTCATCCGCCAGTTCGACACAGTGGCCAAGCACAACACATGGTCACCGGAGGAGGAGGCCACACAGTTTATAGCCAGCTTCCAGGGACAGGCCGCGGAAGTCCTAAAGGCGGTGCAGACAACGGCGGTGCCCAAGGACTTCTGGGAGGCCCTGGAGAATGGTTTCGGGAACCATCGCTTAGCCGCAGCGTACCGCAGCCTGCTAAAGGCAAGGTCACAACAGCCGGGGGAGACGCAGCAGGAGTTCGCCCTGGTAGTTGAACAACCAGCAAGCAAGGCTCTAGTCCACCTCCCACCAGAGTTCGTGTCCCGGGAAGCTGCCAACACCTTCGTCAACGGGGTACGGGACACGGAGATCCGTCAGCGCCTAATGCTCGGCGATTATAAAACAATCCACGAGGAGCTAACGGCAGCATTAGGGATGGAGGCAGCCAAGGTAATGCCTATCCCGACGTCGAGAACGAGGAGTGTCCGCTACACCGGTGACAGAAGACCAGCCGAGGGACGCCGGCGAACAGCTAGTGGCCTGTTTTGGGGGTGTGGAGAGCCCGGACACTTGCAGAGAGTCTGCCCACACCAGAAAGAGCAGCCGGGAAACGAGTAAGGGCCGTCGTGGAGAGGGGCACGTCGGCGCCATCACCACCATCCCCTCGAGTGACACTGCGCGCCGTCAGCCGCCGTATGGATGACAGCCTCATCGCGGACGGTGGGTAAGAGGAATGCCGTGCCGCGTGCTGGTGGACAGCGGGGCGGCCGTGACCATCATCATACCTGACGTGGCGAAGGGTTTGCTGACGAGGAAGCCGAGCCAACCATACCAGCTTTAACGGCATCGGGCGACACCTTGCCTGTGGAGAAGGAGGCCCTGTTGAAATTGACCTTGTGACGGAGTGTCGTATGTCTTTGGGTGTTCGTCGCGAAGGTGGCTGAGGAGGTGATTCTGGGACTGGATGCCCTCAGGAGCCACGAGGCGACGGTCGACGTCAGCAGGAAGGTCCTGCGGGTTAACGGAGAAAAGGTTATACTCCGTCAAACCGAAGAGCGCCTTGGAATCTGCAGGGTCGTCTTGAAGGAAGACGTGGTTTTCCCCGCGAGGAGCGAGGTGGTGGTGACGGCGCGACTGGAAGGCCGGAGTACCAGGGACATGATGCTGGACCAGAAGGCGGCTGTGCACGGATTATGTCTAGCCAGGGCACTGCTGCCATGCCGAGAGGAGGTGCCAGTGAGACTGCTAAATCCAACGGACACCGATCACGACGTTCAGTTCGGGACGGATTTGGGAACGTGCGAGCCCGTGGTAAGCGTAACAGCAATCGACAAGACGCAGGAGCCGGTGCCGACGCAACACCTGGGGCCCCGGCTAGAAGGCTTACTAGAGAGGGTGGCCGACCATCTGACCGCAGAGCAGCTGGAGAAAGTTCAATAACTGCTAAGACGATATCAGCGCGTCTTCAGCCAAGGTGATAGTGACTAAGGCCGCACGGACAAAGTGCTTCACCGCATCGACACCGGGGACGCCTGGCCTATTCGGCAACCCCATAGACGCGATACGCTGGCGAAGCAAGGGGCGGTACGAGACAAGCTGGAGGACATGAGATCCAGGGCAGTGATTCAAGAGTCTGACAGCCCTTGGTGCTCCCCTGTAGTCTTGGTGACGAAGAAGAACGGTGAGGTGCGCTTCTGCGTAGACTACAGAAAGTTGAACGCTTTCACCCGGAAGGACTGTTTCCCCTTACCCCGGATTAACGACACCTTGGACACGCTAGCTGGTGCACAGTGTTTCTCGACCGTGGACCTGAAGTCGGGCTACTGGCAGGTAGTTCTGGACCTAAGAGACAAGGAGAAAACCACATTCTCGGCAGGTCAAAGGCTCTGGCAGTTCACGGTTATACCCTACGGCCTCGGTAACACACCATCTACCTTCCAACGCCTCATGCAGTCAGTGATGGTAGGGCTGACTTACGACGCCTGCCTGCTATACCTGGATGACATCATCATCGTCGGGAAGACTTTTGAAGATCACCTCGAGAATCTCAGTAAGGTGCTACAGAGACTGCAGTCGCCCAACTTGAAGCTGAACGCGAAGAAGTGCCAGCTCTTCCGCAAGGAAGTGAACTACTAGGGCCACATAGTCTCAGCAACCGCAGTGGCCACAGAACTGGAGAAGACACAAGCTGTGAGAGATTGGCCTCGCCCAAGGGATAAGAAAGAGTGGCGCAGTTTCCTGGGGCTGTGCAGGTATTACCGCCGCTTCATAAAGGGGTTCTCCAACATCGACAAACCCCTCACCCGCCTGACAGAGGAACACCACCTTATGTGTGGACGGAGGTCGCCGAAGACGCTTTCCAGCGCCTGAAGGAGACCCTGTACAGTGCTCCAATTTTGTGTTTCCCACAACGGGGTGGCGCCTTCATTGTGGACACCAACGCCAGCGACCATTGCATTGGAGGTATCCGATCGCAGATCCAGGACGGCCATGAGCGGGTGATAGCCAACTACAGCAAGACGCTATCCAAGGCAGAGAAGAATGCCTGCGTCACCCGACGAGAGTTACTGGCGGTAGTAAAGAATTGGAGCACTTCCACAAGTACCTGTAGGGTCAGCCATTTCAGCCGCGGACTGGTCATTCCGCGCTAACCTGGCTATTGTGCTTTAAAAACCTTGAAGGTCAGACAGCACGTTGACTCCAGAGGCTGCAGGAGTACGACTTCACCTCGGAACATCGTAGTGGGAAGAGCCACGTTAACGCAGACGCCATGTCCCGAAGGCCCTGTCCATAAGAGTGCGGCCAGTGCACAAGAGTGGAAGAGAAGGAGCGTGCCGCAGCAGTCCGAGTAGTTGTGGCAGTGCCTGCGGACGGCTGGGATAGCGCAGGCCTGAGGAGGGAGCAGCTGGCGGACGCAGACTTGGGGCCACTCTTGAGGGAAGTGAAAGCACGGACGAGACCAACCTGGAAGGATATCGCACCGAGGAGCGCCACCTACAAGTCGTACTGGGCCCAATAGGACTCGTTGAAGACCAGAGATGGCGTGCTGTTTCGGGTATAGGAGTCACCCGGAGGGAAGACGCAGAGAGATCAGTTGGTACTTCCCCGGAGTAAGGTCCCGGAAGTCTTGGAGGATGTGCACGGCTGTACTTCAGGGGGACACCTGGGAGCGAATCGAACGATTCACAAACTACGGCAGCGCTACTACTGGCTGAGACTCCGAGCAAATGCTGAGAGATGGTGCCGTATCATGTGTGCGCTGCGAGTCGTGGCCCCCAGACTAGGAGCCATGGTCGCATGCAGCAGCACAACGTCGGAGCGCCATTCGAACGGATCGCCGTTGACATTGCTGGACCGTTCCCAGTTTCTGACCGAGGCAAAAGGTACCTAATGGTGATCGAGGACTACTTCACCAAGTGGCCGGAGGTGTATGCCATTCCAAACCAAGAGGCAAAGACAATCACAGACTGCCTCGTGGAGCAAGTTTTCTGTCGATTTGGGGTGCCGTTATAGCTACACAGTGACCAGGGTACCAACTTTGAGTCCAACCTAATGCAGGAGGCACTACAAAGGCTTGGGGTGAACAAGACCCGCACGACGCCTCTACATCCCCAGTCGGATGACATGGTCGAAAGATAAATCAAGACCTTAGAGGAACACCCGAGGAAGGTCGTGGCCAGCCATCAGCGAGACTGGGACGTCAAGATGCCACTGTTCTTGCTGGCCTACCGCTCGACTACAAACGACACAACTGGGATGACGCCAGCCAGCTTAATGTTCGGCCAAGAGTTACGCCTCCGTCGTGACCTGGCTTTTGGAAGCCTTCCGGAAGCGAAACACCCAGCGACCGAGTTTGTGGAAAACTTGGTGGACCATCTCCTCAACATGCACGAGATGGCTCACCAGAACATCCAGAAGGCGAGCGACCGCATGAAGACTAGATATGACAGGCAAGTCAACAGCCAAAGGTTCCAGCAAGGTGACCTGGTCTGGTTCTACCGTCCTATCCGGACCAAGGGACGCTGCCCGAAGCTGCAGCAGCCATGGCAAGGACCGTACCGGGTGGTGAAGAGGATTAACGACGTGGTCTACCGCATCCAGAAGGTTCCCCGAGGGAAGATGTTGGTGGTACAACTGGATCGTCTGGCTCGCTACGATGGTGCTGTTCGGGACGACCAGCTTTAAGGAGGGAGCAGTGTCACACGAACGTCGGAACTCCATATAGAACCCGCCGGCAGCAGCAGGAGACGGTAGGCGTTCGCCACGCCCCCCTCATTTGTCTTATAGCGGTAACGAGGGTTGGCTGGAAAAACATCACTGTGCCGTCCCTTTCCGTTCCACCTGAGTTCTCGAACTTACGGGATATTTCATCTAATCCAGAAGCTTCTCGATTCGCCAGCTGACCCTATATAAGCAACACGTCTGGTCAGCCAGGCAGTTCTTGGCGAGCAGCGAAGCAGCGTCGTGCTAGTGTACGTGCGTCGGAGGAGTTTACGTAATTGCGAGTGCAAGAGAACTGTAACGTTCGAACTGGTGAATCGTAATTGTGTGCATTACATAATCCTGTGTTATTGGCAAGTGTTTAACTGTAAGTCGGTGGAAACAAAGAACATTTTTGAGTGGTGCAATTGGACTTTTCATTTCACGAACCCACAAAGTTACACTGGTATCAGGAAGCGCGATAACAATACTCACAATATTCTGGTCCATTAATATAACAAATTAGTCTGACATATACTTAAATAACATGAGTAATTCAACTAAATCAATTAGAAAGTATCTAGACTACTAGCTATAACTCAAAACACTTAAGTGATTCAACAAGGCTAATTCATTTAATTACAAGGAAACTTTAGCAAAACATTCTGTGTAATATTACACATATTTGTAAATTATATGAATAACTCAGTAACCTTTTGCATATAAAACAAAAACACTTTAACATAAAACTGCAGATGTTGCGCAAAGTGATATAAGTGACAGAAATAAGCATACAAATAAGCTTTAACGTAATGTTCTGTAATAATACTGTAGGGATTGCTGAAAGGTTCAAAGTGAAGAATAACATGATAATTAATTGTATTACATGGAAAGTTTACCATAACATTATATCACTTTAGCTATGTATTAATCATAATACATGTTTCAATCTTAATGAGATTAGTTGTCCCATGCATTACCTGGCATTTACCTAAGCTTAAGGAAAAACCTTTGAGAAAGAATTTCAAACAGGTAAACAAATACAAAGCTAAAAGGACCAAAAGCAAACAAATGTTACCACAGTATTACACTATACCATATCATTAAGCAGTTTGAAACGAATGAGTGATTTTACGCAAAGAATAATAATATGAACTACTAGTCACCCATAAACTGTCAACATTATACATTAAACTTAAATGTTAAATGCAGGATATGAAGAAATAACTTATATTAGGTAATCTACTGCTTCTATAACTGTCTAAATAAATTTAGGAATGTTGAAAATTTGGAAAACAGTATTAAGATATCTAACACTTAACTGGTCAGCAAAAACAAATACCAAAACTGATTGAAATTATACTGACCTCAATATTTTCATCTTTTTTCATAGCCTGTGGTAGCGGTTTTTTTTCTTCAAAAATGCCAATTTTGTTATCTTCAATGTATTCATAAATTTAAAATGGTACTCATGTCTTTTTATATTTATGTGCATTCCAAGAGTTGTGCAAAGTCTTTTCTATCAGGAACTTTAAACATTGAAATAACATGATTCACCAGAGAACTGGTATGGCTAAAATCATCCGGAAATTTATATAACTGATTGTGGAGGTTTTGTAATAGTAGCATCAGATTTTCACTGGCATATGTTAACTCAGAGGTTTCAGTACCTCTGTCCTTAAATGTCGTAAACAATAGTCACCGTATTTCTATGTATTTTATACATATGACACTTTTTCGGAGACAAAGATAATCTAGAAACCCCGGTACCCAAAACACCCTTTCTCTTACTTACTGAAGTGAAAGCTACTGTTTTACTTGAGGACTTACTTGACGAAGCAACTACACTGTCAAGAAAATGTCAATACCTAAACCCACACCACCTTCACAATTCTCAGTATTTTTGGCAGCTGATTCACTTAAAAACGTTGTCACTTCCATGTTGAAACCTTGAACCGCATGGGACCATTTCCAAGTGTTTTAGTACCACTCCATGCTTAAACACACGTCTCGATCCAACACTGAAGTCTTCTTCCAAAAAATGGTATTTGCACATATTAAAGAAAGCACAACTTTCACTGGAAATTTTACAAATATCTTTCCACTTCTGCAGTATTGCTGGCTCCTGGGAATAATTATAGAAGTGCACATAGCTATACGTGGTGCATAGTCATAGAGGCTGATAATAGCTCCTCCAAAATTGTGAGAATTTGCAGGAATACTTTAGTCGAAATTTGGCACTGTGAATATCCTGTTAAGAACAAACAAACAAACGTACTGAAATATCCTAAACATAATCCTAAGCAAAAGATATTGCCAATAACAAAATAATGAGTAATATTATAGCCTGACTGAAGTAATGTACAATAGCGGCCTAGCTCTTAGCTATTTGAACCATGGACTGATCTGAACATCATTTCATTATTGTGTACACATGAAGTACTCCTAGAAAAATGTGCTTCTTGAGGTAAGTGCTTCAGACCTGCTGCATAAACTGAGTAGTTGGAGCTTTGTAATGTCCAAAATTAACATCCACCATTTAACTTATGGTGGCAGGAACATAAGATACATAAGTTATTCTCATAGGCCCTTTAGAAAGTCCATATTTCTGTAAGAGTTTCTCCTATTGCACGTTTAAATACACTCCTGGAAATTGAAATAAGAACACCGTGAATTCATTGTCCCAGGAAAGGGAAACTCTATTGACACATTCCTGGGGTCAGATACATCACATGATCACACTGACAGAACCATAGGCACACAGACACAGGCAACAGAGCATGGACAATGTCGGCACTAGTACCGTGTATATCCACCTTTCGAAGCAATTCAGGCTGCTATTCTCCCATGGAGACGATCGTAGAGATGCTGGATGTAGTCCTGTGGAACGGCTTGACATGCCATTTTCAGCTGGCGCCTCAGTTGGACCAGCGTTCGTGCTAG
Source organism: Mantis religiosa (assembly GCA_030765055.1). Taxonomy (NCBI): domain Eukaryota; kingdom Metazoa; phylum Arthropoda; class Insecta; order Mantodea; family Mantidae; genus Mantis; species Mantis religiosa. The sequence goes on from CM060958.1 coordinate 132,107,907, forward strand.
ACGTGCAGACCGCTTGAGACGACGTTTCATCCAGTCCCAAACATGCTCAATGGGGGACAGATCCGGAGATCTTGCTGGCAGGGTAGTTGACTTACACCTTCTAGAGCACGTTGGGTGGCACGGGATACATGCGGACGTGCATTGTCCTGTTGGAACAGCAAGTTCCCTTGCCGGTCTAGGAATGGTAGAACGATGGGTTCGATGACGATTTGGATGTACCGTGCACTATTCAGTGTCCCCTCGACGATCACCAGAGGTGTACGGCCAGTGTAGAATCTCGCTCCCCACACCATGATGCCGGGTGTTGACCCTGTGTGCCTCGGTCGTATGAAGTCCTGATTGTGGCGCTCACCTGCACGGCGCCAAACACGCATACGACCATCGTTGGCACCAAGGCAGAAGCGGCTCTCATCGCTGACGACGATACGTCTTCATTCGTCCCTCCATTCACGTCTGTCGCGACACCACTGGAGGCGGGCTACACGATGTTGGGGCGTGAGCGTAAGACGGCCTAACGGTGCGCGGGACCGTAGCCCAGCTTCATGGAGACGGTTGCGAATGGTCCTCGCCGATACCCCAGGAGCAACAGTGTCCCTAATTTGCTGGGAAGTGGCGGTGCGGTCCCCTACGGCTCTGCGCAGGATCCAACGTTCTTGGAGTGCATCCGTGCGTCGCTGCGGTCCGGTCCCAGGTCGAAGGGTACGTGCACCTACCGCCGACCACTGGCGACAACATCGATGTACTGTGGAGACCTCAGGCCCCACGTGTTGAGCAATTCGGCGGTACGTCCACCCGGCCTCCCGCATGCCGACTATACGCCCTCGCTCAAAGTCCGTCAACTGCACATACGGTTCACGTCCACGCTGTCGCGGCATGCTACCAGAGTTAAAGACTGCGATGGAGCTCCGTATGCCACGGCAAACTGGCTGACACTGACGGCGGCGGTGCCAAAACGCTGCGCAGCTAGCGCCATTCGACGGCCAATACCGCGGTTCCTAGTGTGTCCCCTGTGCCGTGCGTGTGATCATTGCTTGTACAGCCCTCCCGTAGTGTCCGGAGCAAGTATGGTGGCTCTGACACACCGGCATCAATGTGTTCTTATTTCCATTTCCAGGAGTGTATTTTATGACTATAACCACACCTTTATTACGTATGGCATTCATAAATTCCAAATACAGCAGCAAGCTATTCCAAATTCAGTTAACATTGGTTTTATAACTGGAAGTGACGGAACATGGGTATAATCTCCAACGAAGTTCAGCTTCAATGTTGGAACAATCACCTCTTGAGTTTTTTATCTGGAAATAAAGTCAAGGCAATGTAATGTCAATAAACGTTTACCTTTTCGTGAATGGTTTTCAAGCAAGTCATTGTATATGTGCTATAGCACCTTACAGTAGAACAATTATTTTCAGTAGACTTCCAATAATAATGACAATTTTAAACACAAATAACTGATTATTCTCCGTACCTGGAGTAAGTCGCCAAGATCACGCGATGATTTCTGAAATGCTCATTCTTCCTCAGGAACATAGAACAATCCTTCCACATTGAAATTCTTAAGATGGCCAAACCACAGACTATCGAACCAGTACAAATTTAAAAGTTTTGGCGGAACGTGAATCAGCCAATCGCCTTCGTGATCAAGTACGCCAGGGTCTCTATTTTCGGGTGGCAAACGAAAATCTCTTGTTGCCATTTCCCCTATCTCGGCTTCAACCCTGTGCTACGGAGAGCTGGCCTAACGTAGCGTTCTCTGATGAGATTAGTGGATCCTTGTATGCCAGGATGAGAGATATCACGAAAGGAATGGAAGATTATTTTAATGTATACTTCTGAAATGTTGTTTGGGGTAATTTATAAAAGAAGGATATACACTTGGTACTCGGCGAGTTTGTAATTGTACTTCATGTTTCACAGAAGGTGCACTTGCTTTTCTGAATGTCTGATGCACTAGGAATGTCCAAAAGAGCTCCTCCTGCGACACAAGAAATTCTTCAAGAGATTTACAGATGGCGTCTGATAGCACATGTGACCTAATTATTTTTGGAAGTCCATGATCTTCCATTTTGAGTTCTTGGTAAATTTGTAATACCGAAGAAGGCCTTACTTATGCAAAATCATCAAGGTTACCAGTTTCTCTGCTATTAAAATACTTCGAGGAGGCTCCATTAGAATATTCATCACACGCTTCATCATACACTTCCTTTAGTTAGATATGTTTAGTGTTGAACCTCGATGCATTTTCTGAATACATTTTGTATTTTAATTACACAGATGTTACGTTTATGCCGAAACTGTTAATTTTTCCCAGAACCTGACTCCAGAGAAGAATGGTTATTTGTGTTAGTCTTGATGTGTTGAAATAAATATCTGTGTATCTGTGAAATCTATTTCATTTGAAGCTTTTCTTATAAAGAAACAAAACATAAGCGGTAACAGTGGAAAAGAAACAACATAGAGAAAAACAAAACAGAAGTTCAGGATAGCCAAACTATCTCCAATCTTCGGAGTCTTACTAGCCACACCGCTATGTGCCCCCTACAACGACAACTTGGTACTATTCCCGTCCATGGGACATGAGAATTTACCCCGAATAATATCTTGGAGATCATTAGCTTCCGCAAAACATGTTTTGTGTATAATTTGCGTCTTGCTGAAACAAAATCTGTAGTTTTGAATCAGTGAGATTTCCTTTACCTCTTACATCTAGCTGTTTTCCAAATTGAAGAGATACTCAGAGGCAGTTTTCAGAAATTTCAGGATAAACATTTCACTTGTCATGCGCTTTAACACGTTTAGTATCGTTACACGCATTATGAGAGAACCATAATTGGCAAATCTATTACATTTGAAGAATAGTTTGGGGTGGGGCATCTTTAAAACTGGGTTCTCATATCCTTGGAAAATGTATTATACAATATAAAACTTATTAACCTGTTCCTTCTCTGTAACTGCCTTAATTCATTATATAGTATTATGTATATATTATATTATATTATTATGTTATGTAAAACTGATAAACTTGTCTGTTGTTATGTAACTGCCATATTATCTAGTATTCCCAGAGAAAGACTTTAATGTATTCAAAATATTGGTTGAATTCAATAAATTTACAAAGGAACCTAATAGATGATTTTGTTAAACTACTGAATTTTGTTTCAATCAAAATTTTTCACTTTCAATGGTGAATTTTTTCAACAACCGTCTGACTTAGCGATGTGTAATCCTCTTCCACCTTTTCTTGCTGATCTTTTTATGAGTTTATTCAAACTGCAGGTCACTAAAGCATTTCTTTTAATTTTTGAAGTTGGTATAGATACGTTGATGATATTTTACCAATTGTTCCTGATAAACATATAAACGATGCTTTAAATTACTAAATTTGCAGGATAAACCTATAAAGTTTGAAATTAATGGATTTCTTCCTTTTCTAGATATAAAGAGAATAAGAAATAATAGTAAATTAAGCTTGGGATTTATAGGAAGTCTACTCAAATTGATAATTTCATAAAAAATAAAGGTTTAACCATTTTTCACATATAATTGCTGTTTTCAATACTTTGGTTTATAGATTAATAAATAACCCCCTAAATAAAGATGAATTTGATAAATATTATTAATACTGCTTTAATTAATGGTTTTAGTAAAACTGTATAAATAAAAAATAACACAATGAACTCCAGTGAACTGCATGCCATTTCCATCGCTGAATAAAACAGTAATCGTAAATTTCCTCAAGTGGAGGTGTACTCACCTGATCACAATAGGGCTTAAGCCCTCTGCACACTGGGACTCAATAACCTTACCTATTCTAAAGATCATTAATCTCTATAGATCACTGTTTTATATATTTTTTATTTTCATGCTTGTGGGTTAACAATTCAACAAATTTCATTTCAAAAGTAAGGAATCTCAATGCTTAGGTTTAAAGGAAAAGCTCTGACTGCCAAATCCGCATCACTTTTATACTCCTCTCAAATGTCTCAAAAACATCCTTTTCCATTTTCATGATCTAATACACTTCACTCGTCTCTGCCAACTTGATCACTTCCGTTGATGGATAAAATAAGTCTAATCTTTAAAAGAAGTACTTGTGACATTTCATTTTAACTCCTATAACCATAACACACATATCTGAATACAAAGAACGATTGTGTCTTTCCTGAGCTATTTCTCTTATATCTGACAAAACCTGTTGGTATTGAGTTCGCATGTAGTTTGTAGCGTCCATTAACCGCTCAAGTTCTTTAAACTCATCCATTATAAACTCTGTATTAGCGTCTTCTCGGTTAAGGATCGCTCTTCTTTTATACTGTAATGAATTCATTTTAGTAAACATAGCACATGCTCCTACCACAAAAATCAGTTTCACTTTCCATTTCTTCATTCATCATGTACAATCCTTCCATTAATGCTGGCATTTGTATGCTCAGTTTTCCTAAGTTCTTTAACGCTGCTTCATATGATCTTTCCAAGTTTTTCAACAATTTCTGTTTTTCCATTCTTCCGGTATCTACATGAAACTCTGCGATTTTTGTGGATTACACGAAGGTTCTGTTTTCTTAATTATTCTGTCGGATAAATATAAGTTCTACCGGAATTTAAATTAAATAAAACGTGATTTAATTTGCAGAATAAATGATTCATTGTGTTGGTGAACAAATGAAAGACAGCGTATAAAAATATAAAACATCAAATACCAACTTTAGATTTATTTTCAGTAAACCTTTGTCGTTTTAAATTACTTTAGTTTAGTTCATGAAAATGGGTCAATTATTTTTCTAAATAGAGAAAGCAATTAATTCAATGTTATACTGCACACTGGTATTCTGGGATCTAATCACATAGTGATATTCACACAAAAACATGGCGTAAGAAGTTTATGTTTATTAATTTAATTACTCTATTAGTTGACAATTCAAATACCAATGAAGAGTATACTTACAAAAAACTTCGCATTATTTTCAACCCATTTTATCTTACTTCTATATTGTTAAATAAGCTACTTGTCGTGCTGAGAATTAACATAACAATAAGTAAGAAGCTCCAAGCCTGGTTTCCTGGCCTCAAATGGTGCTAATGAGTTGTCTATTCACTGCTGAATTTGAAAGTACGCTTGTAATTCTGTATTTTGTATATATGAAAGTTCCTTACACCATATACGATTAATATACTATTTGTAAATAACTGAGGAGCCTATGCATATCCGAATCTAAACTCCATTTTCCTTACCTGACCGCAGCAGTGACGCACTTAAATACCATTTTTGTGCAGTAAGATTTCTTGTAATACGTTCTAAATTGTTAAAAGTCATGATAGAGCACTTCCAAGGATATCTACCAGATAACTAGAGCAGTAACTTTTATTTGTTTTGAACATACCTTATGTAGTTTAATCAAGCCTTAACCAAGATTAAGAAAATTTAAATTTCAAAAATTCAATTCTAATGGTAGTCTGGGATGTGAGAGATCATCTTGAAAATCTTCATGCCCTTCTTTGGAAGATACGGAACTTAAATACCCAATTTGGTGCCTAAACGACCTTTTTTTAGAGTTAAGCAGTTCACAAGCGGACCGACCTATAACTAAAAACGCCTCCTGTTTCATTCAGGAGACCACCAAACGTGCATTTGGAGTGAAATCTCCGTGTCTAATTTTTAAGTGGAATGTAATACCATCTATACCTACCTACTATATGCATGACAATGTAAAATTTGCAAAACATTTAGATTACAAATGTATGCAAAATATCTTAACCTAATTAGAATACAATAAATAATAGGGGATTGAATAACCTACTTTTATATAAATCATAAACCTGTAATTACTCGGTTAATATAATAATTAGAGCCCTGTTGGTGAGAATCGTCAGTGTGTACGCTGTCTCAATGCAAGTTGAAGTATTACTTATGATTCTTGCCGTACCTACTATAGATTTTGCAAATGCAGTACATAAATATATTTCATATATTTGCTGCAAATTGCACATGTAAATATTTGTTAAAACCTGCCCATTTGTATCCTGTTGTATTTAAATTAAGACATTTATTTGTTCAGTTACGTTTTTCAGCCAATGACACAGTGCTGTGGCTGAAATGTGGCCCTTTGATTATAAGTGCCAAGAGGAAATGTAAGTTTGCCATAACCTATTTCCTTAAAAAAACCATAGTTATTGCTTCATAACTAGCCAAATATATTATGTTTAAAAAAAATCAGGTAGCAGGTTACTGGTCCCAGAATGCGTATTTTATAACCTTGGTTTTACTCATGGATGACTCATCATCTGTAGACCTTCCCTCTTTGCATATACCTCTGTGAAATGATAAAATATACAGAAAACGGCTAATAAAATGTTAAAACAAGACGCCTGATGCTACCACATGTGTTTGTTTTTCCCGCTTATTCACATTCTAAACATCAGATAACGTTGCACACAAGGTTTTTTTTTTATTTCTTTTTTTTTTACATAATTTCTTTCAAGACATAGAAACTACAATCAACTGTTATTTGCAACATAAGTCAAGCTAATACAGTTAAAAGTACAGTGTTAAGATTACAATTAAACACACACAAGTATGATAAAATGGATTAAGAAGGTGCCATTTTTTTTTTTCAAATTTTTTTGAAGTATTTGAGGCTACAGTTTTGAGCTTCTATAGTCAGTCTATTTTTTTAAATTATTTTTACATTTGCTTCCATCTGAGAGGATAGTCATTACAAAGGATTGCCTAACTATCTGAAGGAACACTGTTCTAAGAAACTTGTGGCGAGCAAAATGATCTTGCTAAAGATTGTCTGCGCTCCGTGAAAGCAGCCAGTCTAGATTTTGGGATGGAAGTTGACTTCGGAAGCAGTGTAATGGAGCTCAAATCGGTGATATAAGGCTCCATAGAAACACTGAACCCCGTCCTGATTAGCTTCCAGCGTTCCCTTTGCAGGCATTCAAAGCATTTCCTCTGTAATGCCACATTTCCAGGATTTTTCTGAATTATCCAGTGTAATGTTCCCATCAACAACTAAATCGCACATCTTTAGAGCGCCGTGTTTTTAAAACTGAATTCCAGTTGCTGTAGCCTTCGAAGAAATGGTGGAAACTCCGGCGGGCACCATATTCCCATAAAGTCTCAGAGCACCCTCCAGATATGATGCACCTGTTTGCAAGAGGCAATCCTGTGTACCAAGTTGTCTATTTGTGAACAAATTTGCCATATGTTAAATGTTGCACGGCCATGTCGCCATAATTTCTCCGCTGTGGGTATGGTCTCGTTTAATACTTCATATGCTGTCTCTTGCCAATCATTAGGAACAACTTTATTGAAGAGATTCTTCCATATAAGTTTCCATTCTCTATTCTCCTTCTATTCAATCCTGGGTGTACACTGCGATGTCTTGAGCAGATGATACTGTTTTCTCGTTGATTCAAAAACTGCGAGGTCAGCACTGGTGTCCAGCAGATGTCTGAGATGGTTAACAATGGGTTTGAATCCCGGATATATCCTCTGAGCGTGCTGTATCAGATCCTGCCAAATACTCCCATTTATCGATGAACCATTACCACCCAGTGATCTGAGAGCAGTTTTCCCTAATAAGGCCATACATTTGTTGTCAATTTGCGGCAATCACAACTATGCTCTGCTCAACCGGTAGGCTTTCCCAGTCCATAAGAAATAGCCAAGCAGTTGCTCAAGTCTCTGTGCTTTACGTTTCGGAATTGGCAGTATCTGTGCTAAGTAGCAAATTTGACTGAGACCATAGATATGTATGTACCAAATTCGCTGCATGAAATTCAGGTTCCGAGGCCTGTCCAACGATAACGAATATCGCAAGTGGTTGCTTTTCTCTCTCCAGTTGTAAAATATAGTGGCTTTCATATCTCCCATAAAGGTGATACCAAGTATCCTGGTGGTGGTAGTACATTTCATTCCCAGTGTTTGTACCGGTTCCAACCACCGTCCAAGCAATGACATCTGAGATTTGTGTACGTTTAACGTTGCACCCGACATCCCTGGATAGATCTCCAATCCATTCTGTAAGGGCTGCCATATCATGATTGTTTGTCGCTACAATAGTGACATCATCCGCATAAGCAATGACTTTAAAGCGTTCATTGTACACAGTAACCCCATGTAGCGTATCTTGCAGTCTTTGAAGTAGGGGGTTTAACGCTAGAGAAAAAAGCCCCATTGATAACAGACAACCTACTGGACTGGAAAGCCAGCAATTCCATAACACCCGGGATTTTGCTGTATCATAAAGGCCTTGTATAATTTTAATCACGTGCGGGCTCTGGTGGTGACATATGTCGTCCAGGCTGTTCTGCAGACACAAACCCAGCCGATTCATTTTCCTGTTCCATCTGGCTGCTCCAAGACGTGTCTACCTTACTAGCTTTGCGTGTCTTTGTCCTCTTGACTCGTTTCATTTCATTGGAAAGTGTCTCCTGCTCTGTAGCTGTCTCAGACATCAGTGAGGCACATCCGGTCTGCTCTTTCCCCTTCGAGGTGTGCCGAATGCCTCTTTTCCCAGGACTGTCGCGAAGCACGGTGGCATAATTCTTTTTCTCCACTACCGGTAGCAACTGTCTCGATCGGTGCGGACATAGCTCCTTTAAATGTTCTGTACTGTAGCAGACATAACATGATCGGGGTTGGCCAGCATGTGACACGCATAAATGGTAGCTGCCGATCACGATATACCTCGGAACATTTGTCTTCAGCTGCATCTTTACAGCTCTTATCCCGTTGTACACCGGCACACGGTACTGACGACCCCATTGCTCTTTCCGAATGTCATACACCCAAACCGTAATTTTTCAGTGCTGCTTTTAGCACTCCATTTGGGAGCTCTGGTGGTACATCAAACACACGCACATTGATGGCATTCCCGGTAACGTGTTCGATTTTTACTTTAGTAATTTCCCCATTCATATATGTGAACGGTGTTTCCCCCGGAAAAGAGTTTAAAATTTTCTCCAGTAACAAAGTCGAAATCAATTTTATGTAAATTGCGCGTTCACTGGCGATTACCTTAATGGTATCCACTTGTTAAGCATTTAACCGCAACATATCTGCTTTGAAATATTGCACCTCATAAGCTGTGGGCTTCGTCGCATTTACCGTGAATTTAACCCTGATTGTCTTTTACCTTGCATACATTTATATTTTTCACAAATTAAGTGAACTTTGACTAAAACTAAACACGCGAAGGTGTGGGCACAATTGTGCTAGCGGTGAATGCCGCTCTGGCACTCACAGTAGGTACGTCGCCGCGACACGAACTGTAAACAACACACGTCACACGGCACGTCCGCTCTATTCAGGCGCTGAGGCCAGACTGTTTTATGTTGGACTACTCTGGTGAAAAGCACTTCGTACTACAACAGATGGTTGTAACAGTAATATATACTCATACTGAAAATAAAAGGTGTAGCATTTTATCTAAATAAAAATGTAGGCATGTCACAAATTTAAGCAAAATATTTCTTTTAACTTATTTTGTACCAATTATTGATATTGTGAATGATGTGAGGTATAAAATTATATTTTTAGAATATTTGTATAATCTCATTTAGAAAATACACTATATCATGTCTTAATGACCTGCTCCAAAGGTGTAGGTGCCACAACCCTGAAAAAATGAACATATCGAAATCTTTTTTGCTGTTCATCTTGTGGAAAACGATTTATTACAAAAATTTATAACCACATGTAAACCGGTTACCGTGAGGCACAGTGTAATTCGGATCGCACGACAGACAGAGGGAACAGACAAAAGTTGACAAATATTTACATATTTACTTTATGTAATAGCTCAGATATAGTAGTTTTATCAGCGCCTTTTGAAGCACTGCTTACATTTAAGTTGTAGTCAGTCACCCCCGCTTCTGTCCCGCCTCTACATTTGTAAAAACTGTTTGCAATGTTCGGCAGACAGGTAAATATATATTAGTTGCACATATCTTAAGCAATTTTGTTCTTTTGTTTTCAAGAATTGAGCATCGAGTTTATATATCAAGATTAATTTATTTCTCTACTCAGACGAGTTATATAGCGGAATGACCAATGCGGTAGGCTTACATACGAGAGACATGGCATTCATATTCGGTGTACGGCGCGTTGTGGTAAAAGTTCTTTGTGATTTTGCTCAGTTGCCAGGTAATTACGAATTCCATATTCAATACCAGATCTAGAGTTCCTGTATGTTGAAATGTCATTGATACACCCAAACATGGAATACGAAAAAGATTTGTTATTCTTAAATCTATGTTGTACTACCGTCCGCACAATGGCTGAGAGGTTAGACCGATTGGTTCTCACCAAGGCGGCCCGGGTTCGATCCCGGCGTCCGCAAAGTGCGTTTTTCAATGGTCAACGGGGTGATTTTCCGGGTTTTCCCCGGGTCCTCCGGTTTTCCCCGCCAGCATTCCACTTATTGCTACATCATCTTTCCTATCACGTCATCTCACTTGTGCTTTCATTTCCGGCGTTGGGCTTATCTTTCATTACGGAATCTCTCTGATCAAGAAACCTCTTATCCTCAACCCAATCTCTACGGTACTCGAGGTTGCGCGGCTAAAGGGCCCTATAATCCATTTAAGGAAATTCAGGAATTCATTCATTCATTCACTTGGCATCACAGTTATTCTCTGTGTTTCTGGAAACAGTAGTCACAATATTACAACAAGTCAAACGTTTGCAAATCTTGATGTAATAAAGACACAGATTATCAACTTAAACATCTGACAAATGTACGCCACTATGGCTATCAGCCACACACTCAGTCACTTATCTATATTAAAGGCAGAAAACCCCGCGGTGTGACAAGTTACTGAAACAATGTTAAACAGGAGGAAAAGAATTTGGTGTTAAATTCACGTAACTTTCTCGAACAATTCTTTATAAGAATATTCTTACAAAAGCCCATTCTTCTATATGTTTTGTCTTAATCGTGATAAATATTTGTAGAAATGTTATTATTACATAATTTCTTACAGTCAAACGTTGTAGGAGCCGGTCACTCCATGGTCCATGGCTCTTTCTCTTTGCATGGTCAGAAGGCGGTGGGGGAATCTGATGCGCACAGTCATTGCATTTTCTCTACTCACTCTTGTAAATATTTTAAAAGTACCGCATACGCTTCTATTTACTTCATGTAAACTGAGATAACGTTTTATAAAAATTATTTTATTACAATGTTCTTATGGATACAATAAAAATAGCTGAATATCGTAGATGTAAGTGATAGTAAAATCTTTGAGGACCTGGTTGCTCTGTGGTGGCTTCTACATTCCATTCTGTTTATATGGACAGGAAATACAGAAAGAGTAACGACATTCCATTTAATAAATATATATTTGAAAATTCAATCCACAAATCTTGAAAGGAATATCTCAAGAATAGTGCTCTCCCCAAAAGTTTTATTTGATATAAATTGTGGGCTTTAACGTCATCTACAAGTTTTGGCATAATAAGACCATATATATATAATCACGTAGTAGCCTCTGATCAATCAAAATCGTGAGTCTGTATATAAAATAAAAGATTACAAATAGTTTTCATTTAAAGATATTTTGTGTTAGAACGCTTTACATCTTCATGCCTCATGCTGAGGAGATGCTAAACTTAAATTCCATGTTGGGCACATAACCAACTCTTCGTCTATGAAATATGCGTCTCTCTCAAACAAACACTCACATATACATACAAGCGCATAAAATGCATAAATAATCAGAAAGATCACAGAGTGCAACAGAAATATGAAAGGGACGCAAATGTCGCACTAGCGCCTGCATAAGTGGAACACAAGCAGCCTGCTTTCCTACTTGCCTTTCTCAGTGCTACAAAGAACAACGACAAAGTGTACAGTGGTAATTTATAAAAGGTTCCTCAGGTTGCTACCTTTGAGCATGACTTCCCAAGTAACACATCCAGCTTTAAACGCAACAAGTTTATATTAAGCCATTTCTGACACGGAGAAACGCCTATTCTGTTTGAACAGAACTGTAACGGACACATCAACTGCCAAACGCCCCACTGCTCCTGCTACAGTATGTTATCCGCAAATGACTGTTGCTATGCAGTAGTGGGGGAGGAGAAAAAGAATTGAACGGTTTGCATAATGAACTGTTATTAAGATATACAGTGAAAGTACAGAAGATACATAAGAAAGGTAATAATAAGTATTAGTGTATGTAGCGCTTCGTGTTAAATAGCCAGAATGGATGGATAAACCATGATGCACTTCCATTTTTCTAACTATTAGAGTACCGCCAGTTTGCATAAATATTGTTGGTATTTTTAGCGAAAGCATGCTTTCATGTTGGCAACCTCCAGCCATGGGGTTACGCCCGTCCTGTTGCTACGTCGTCTATTTGCAATTCTAACCATAGTATAAATATATAAAGTTTAATTCAAATTGATCAATGAATATTGATGTACATTTAGATTTTGTATATAGGTATTGAAGAAAGCATGACTTCTCAAATTTGTTAAGTTTGTAGAATTCGTTTACACCTGTTTTATTAAAATAATATCAAAAGTAACACTCGATTTATGAGAGCTTTATAACCAATATACAAACTCCCTAGAATACCACTGTGGATAGTATTAAGTTTGCCATGACAAATTTTATAAGTGAAATGAATACATCGTTTGTTAATGTATTGCTATCTCAATGACACTATTACAGTCACAGTTAAATAGAGATATGTTACATAAGTTACCAAAAGCTTTATAAATGAATGGTGATGAAAAGGATTCCTCCTAAGCCAGAAGTTGTAGATTGAGCAGTTGCACAACTCAGTGGAAAGCTGACAGCTCCTCAACATTAGGATTTGTTTGTGGTACAGAATTCTGTGGAATGGAAGATGTATCTGTAGCCGCAACGGTAGCAGTTTGATGCACTTTAGAAGGCAGAAAAGCAGGAAGGGAAGACCGATACTGATCAACACTATTCTCCAATTTGGTTACTCTGGTACTCTCTTCGCCACAATTAAGGAATACTGAAGAATGTGATTGCCATTTTTGGTCGTACAGACAAAAGCAGAGCCTGATTGTATATGCTGTGAAGCATCCCATACATTATATATAAGAATTGATTCTTTGATAAGCATCCTCTGACATGTTGGAGATTGCAAAGATCCAGTCAATAGCCATCTTAAAGAGGCACTTGGTTTGGTATAACTAACATCAGAACATTTTTTAACTGTTTTATTATAGTTGCGTTGTTTTCGTGCCAGGTTTTGTTCATTTCATTTACAAAGGCAATAAACTCCACGGAACTTTGTTAATCATCCATATGATGCGAGAGCTTATATCCACTAATCTGTGTGTCTTTCCATCAAAGCATCTGTAGAGCTCAAGATAAGTCTGCAACCTTTTTGTACTCATCCTCCTGCAGCCGTTTAAACTATTGATGTGCTACAGTAGCTCCTTTTGGATATCTCACTCAGCAAGAGACAACATATTTTTTGATTGTCCTCTTTTAGTCATCACTACAAAAATAACTTAAAACATTTCTATAAGTGTTTCTTTCTATGGATCACAGCTACAGAGAATTTCGAGCAAGAAAGGCAGAAACGTTGTCATCTAGTATTTCACTTTTATATCCTTCAGATTCCTTTACTTTGTTGTCATCACCACAGCAATCTTATACTTACAGACCATTCACTTTCTCTCCTTCTGATCTTGAAGCCCATGCAGTGGAATGAATTCCATCAGTATATGGAATGCCGAAGCACATTCATACAGCATTGCAGGTCATAACACTAGGACCAGCTCTACTCATGCTACCAGCAATTATCTCACCTAGGGTGGCTCCTTCATCTAATATTAGCAGAACAGATAATAGTGAATTTGGAAGATCAAGAAGACGCAGTAGTACTATTCCAAAAAGACTTTTCCTGAATTTCTTCATCACTTCAGCACACTTTCTTTTTCATTTGCTTAATAAACAGTCTATATTCAACTGTTTACAAAGATGATATATATCACGGAATAAAACAAAAGGGAAAGAGATATTTATTATTCCCCGTGTTCTCTTTGTATCTTATATCGTGTCCACTACGGGAGCCTAAAAGTGCAATGCGCACCTCATTTGTTATTGTCTTTGTTATCTCCATGTACGAATATATATGGTGCTTTACACAGAACTTATACTCATAAATAACAATAACACATGTTTTAAAATACCTTAAGGCTTCTAATTTACAGCTCTGGGCTGAAAGTTATTCAGATATGCCATATTTGTAATAAGGTTTCAAAAATATCCTAAGATATCCATATTTAACGAAACGGGATTGAACTATGACGACATAAATATGAAAAAAGAGCCTAACCCCAGTTTTAAGATGTTTTAAAAATGAAAAAAAAAATGTTGAGCTTTTGTTTATCTGAAATGGTGAGCCGTTTTACTGTTGAAATAACTATCATACTCGATCTTAGAACACCCACAAACATACACACATGCCATATTTATTTTCCCTCTTTATATTATTAGTGTAGTCACCAAACAATAATATAACGTCTAAAATTCAGCCCTTATGTTCCTCATGAGAGTACTACGATTAGGAATGTTTTACTGTATTATTAAAGCTTGCATTTGGTAAATGAATACCTTAACTGCATCAGCTGTTTTGTTTTGTTACTGCAGTGATAGCTTACGCTCAGACACATCGGTTCATTTCACAACTTTGCTTTCATTTCCGTCTATTCCACGCTTTGCGTAGAAAATCGATATAAAACAATTATCCATCCAAATCTTAGCCTACACACGCTAACGATACATTCCTCCACAGTGGCTAGTGCGGAAGAACGATTAAAGTTTCATCATTGAACCTTATAGTGGTAACTACGAAGCCTGGGAGTTAAGTACTTACAGCATAATGAGTCGCCACTACAAATGCGTATCTCATTATATATGAGAACTCCTAGTTTTTTACCGGGAAACATACGAGCCTGTTGGAGAATTTAATGTCATGGCGACACGTTGGCCACGGTAGCCCAATGGTTAAGAGCAACCGGACTTAGATAGGGAGATGGTGGTTCAAATTTCAGACGTGACAATGAACTTTCTAGTCTGTTTCAACCTATCCATAATTTCATTCCTTTGGCGATATTTCATTTAGAGAGCTCGATTCTTCCACTCTTGCTAGAGAGGGCTTCCGCACACCGAACAACTATTCAATTTTTGTACATTTCAGTTGTGTGTTCTTTATGTTTGTAATCGCCAACCTTACTTTGGGTTATTTCTTCCCAGAGACTTACACTCTACTTATTAAACTTAGTGTGTTAAGTTGGTCATTGGGGATTACTGTATGTCAGTATTTTTTTTTTCATTTTTTGTGTTTATCCATTTGTTTTTCTATTTTATTTTTACATATTTCCTTTCAAGTCATAGAAACTACAATTAACTGTTGTATGCAACATAAGTCAAGCTAATGCAGTTTTAAGTACAGTGTTAAGCTTACAATTGAAACACTCAGAAATATGATAAAATGGATTAAGAAGGTGCCAATTTTTCAACTTTTGTTTGAAGTATTTGACACTAGAGTATTGAGCTTCTATAGCCAGTCTAATGTTCTACATTTGCGCTCATCTGAGCGGACAGTCATTGCAAATGATTGCCTAACTATCTGAAGGAACACTGTTCTAAGAAACTTGTGGCGAGCAAAATGATCTTGCTAAAGATTGTCTGCGCTCCGTGAAAGCAGCTAGTCTGGATGTTGGGATGGAAGTTGACTTCTGAACCAGTGTAATGCAGCTCAAATCGGGGGATATAAGGCTCCATAGAATCACTGAGCCCCGCCGAGATTAGCTTCCAGCGTTAAGTTTTCGGTTAAGATGTTGGTTAACAGTCAGCTTGGAGTTACACGCAGATGTTGGCATTACAACTTTCGGTTAAGGGCTAACTGAGAGTTGTTTCTGTAGGTAAACTAAACCTCACCTCGAGTAGCGGTTAGTGAGGTAACTTGGCGTACCTCCAGGACAGATTGAATGTTGGCTGCGATTCTGTGGATGAAATCATGGCACAGTATTTATTTAATAGAAGAGCTAAAAGAATTCAAATTAAAAAAGATAATTTCATATATATATATATATATATATATATATATATATATATATATAGCATGTTGAAAATGAAATAAAATAAACCACATGAGTATTAAGTAACTTGACGTAATAGGTTATAGAATGATACTTTCTGGTATCCCATGGTATCAGTGACCTATTGCAAGCAATGATATATTTTTTGCGACCATATTGCAACATGATTTAACGAACATAAATGTAATAAACAAAGCGTGTTAAACCTATAGCGGAAAGCACACGAAATGCTATATGGGAGGCGGGTAGGTATAAATGTTCAGAAAATTGCTGAAGTAGTAAACATTCGATTTTGCTAATAGTGTGTGCAAAGTTTAGTTTGCGTTTCGTTAAAGCATTACCAGAGGAAAGTAAGGAATTGTAAAGCAAACAGTGAATTAAAAAAGTTCTTTAGGTTATGCAATTTGTATCGATGTCCAAACCGTTATTGCAAACGCTGTTAACGCATGTAATGTAGCTAATTGCATGTACAATGCCATAATGTTTTACCTTGCAATGTGCCTTAATGAATACCATTTTCTAATTATATTGTGATTTGTGTAGTGTGTAAATGCAAGTTGAAGTATTACTTATGATTCTTGCCGTACCTACTATAGATTTTGCAAATGCAGTACATAAATATATTTGATATATTTGCTGCGAATTGCACACGTAAAGATATGTTAAAATCTGCCCATCTGGTATCCTGTGGTATTTAGGTTAAGCCATTTATTTGTTCAATTACGTTTTTCAATCAATGTCACAGTGCTGTGACTGACATGTGGCCGTTTGATTATAAGTGCCAAGAAGAAATGTAAGTTTGCAACAACGTGTTTCCTTAAACGAAAATCATAGTAATTGCTTCATAACTAGCCAAATATAATATGTTTAGAAAATCATGTTCCAAGTTAAAGGTCCCAGAATGCGTATTTTATAACCTGCTTTTATTCATGGTTGACTTATAATTTGTGAACCTTCCCTCTTTGCATGTACCTCTTCGAAATGATAATGTATATAAGAAGAGGTGGTTTATTCATGAGGATAAACTACTAAACAAACAATTTTAGCCAAATTATATTTGTGCAATAATATTATCAGTATTAATAACAGCCACGTGGCCTTATTCTAAAAAAACCTTTTGACTGTAAATCTCTTGGTGTTAATAAATTAAAAAGGCATTTCATGCATTCTCCATATATCTCACCTAATCCATAATAACACTAACCTAACGCAACCTATATAACCTATAACACTAACCTAACGGTATGAAAAGAATCTAAGGCTATGGAAAAATGTAAACTGTAAACGAAATATGCTAGACCTTATTACGAATGAAGTATTAATGAAAATATCACGAAAATATACAGAAAACAGCTAGAAAAAGTTACAACATCACGCCTGATTCTACATGCGTTGGGTTTTCCCGCTAATTCACATTCTAAACAACAAGATAGCGTTGCATACAATGTAAAATCCTAGTGCAAAATATTGCCAACCGATCACATTCCGCCATAATGCACAGGGTAACAAACCTACAGGTAAATCAAGTTCGTAATACAAGGCACTGAACCTAACCAATGGTTACTGATACCTGAAAGGTAAAATACCTCCTCTAGTAACCGGAGATTGCAATACACGCCCTCAAAGCTTTTCTTATACACAACCAAAACATAAGCGGTAACGACACAAAGCTAAAGTCATAGACATACATAAAAGAAAAGTTCAGGATAGCCAGCATTTTCGGAGGTTTACTAGCCACAGACTCTTGCCCTATAAAACAACGTTTAGAATACGCTTTGGAAAGTTAACGGTTATTCTTGTTTGACTCATTTTTAGTTTTCTGGACGGGGCTGCCATTTATAGAAGTGTTTCCCTGTAGAGAGGACTCATTACGTGTTGTATCAATGGGAACATTCAGCGGAACAGAACATAAATGCAGGCTTTAAGCTATCCACTGATACTCTTTGTGGTCCTCGTGGAGTACTATCTTTGAAATGCTTCTCCAAAAGTTCCATCACCAGAAAACGTCCATCATTAATTGGTTGTAGTTGTTTTCTTATAGCATCGTGTCTCACATGGTTTTAACTCCTTGTACTGAAAAGGCTTTTAACTTCACGGTAATCTCCTATCACAGTAACATTGTGTTTCCATGCCTTGCATCTTTGACAACTATATAATCTCTGGTCCACTGTTTATTGTTACTATGGAGAGCTGGCCAAACGTAGCGTTCTCTGATGAGACACTGGATCCTTGTATACCAGGAAGATGGCGATCACGAAATAGAATGGAAGTTTATTTTCCTGTATGCTTCTAGAATGTTGGATGGTGTAATTTAAAAAAGAAGGATATACACTTGGCACTCGGCGAGTTTGTATTTTTACATCATGTTTCACAAAAGGTGTACGTGCATTTCTGAACGTCTGATGCACTAGGGATACACACAGAAGCTCCTGCGACAGAAGAAATTCCTCTAATGATTCACATGGTAGTTCTTGTGATAGCTCAGGTGACCTAACCATTTTTGGCACTCTTTAATCTTCAATTTTATTTTAGTTCTTGGTAAATGTGTAACAGTACAGAAGAAGGCCTTGTGGATGCAAGACAACCAAGATTATCAGCTTCTCTTCTATTAAAGTACTTCAAAGAGGCCCCAGTGGAATATTCATCAGATACTTCATCATACACTTCATTTGATTAGAAATGTTTAGTTTTGAACCTCGACGCATTTTCTGAACAGATTTTAAATTTAGGTTATCCAGATGTGATGTTTGTGACGAAAGTGTAAAATTTTCCAAGAATCTGACTCCAGATCAGAATGGTTATTTATGTTAACCTTGATGTGTTGAAATAAAGATCTGTGTAACTATCAAATCTGTTTTATTTTAAGCTTTTCTTATAGAGAAACAAAACATAAGCTGTAACAGTACAAACACAAAAGAAAAGTTCAGGATAGCCAACTTATCTCGAATCTTCGGAGGCTTAGGAGATACACAACTAAGTGTCCCCTCCAGCGACCTTTCACAGCATTTGCAGTGAAATCTCCGTGTTTAAGGTTTAGGTGGAATGTAATATCATCTATACCTACCTAATATATGCATGATAAAGTAAAATTTGCAAAACATTTAGATTTCTGACTGTATGAAAAATTGCCTAACCTAAATTTAATACTATAAATATTTGGGGAATAAATAACCTATCTAACTTTATATAAATAATATATCTAGTACTCCTCGGTAAATATTAGGAGCCCTTTTCCTGAGAATCGTCAGAGTGCAACTGCCAACGTAACAGATACGACATAACTAATCTCCACAATGGTCTAACTGAGGGCCATTTGCATTCGGTGAGAATGATGATGACGATGACGATGACGATGCCGACGAGGACGACGACGACGATGACGACGACAACGATGATGATGAACACAGCCATTGTAGCTCGTTTAGCTTAATTTACAAGTGAAGGATTTTGAAGACCTTGCCCATGTTTGGTTAGTTGGATGTGCTGGACATCGTCGAGGTTATGATAGGCCTAAAGTGGGTCTGGAACGCTTGTAGGGTTCCCCGGCGTTAATGTCATATTCCCCGAGAATACGCTGTAGTTTAGAGTGTTGTTGCATATTAAATGACGATACTGGCAACCTATGCAGTAGAAACTATTGGCTATGTGTATACATCCGCGCCATGGCTGAGAGGTTACACCGCTTGACTTTTATCAAAGCGGCCCCCGTTTGCTCCCGGCGACCGTAAAGTGAGATTTGTGGTGGACAACATGACACTGGGGTGGGTTTTCTCCGGATCCTTAGATCCCCCCGCCAGCATTCCACCGATTGTGCCATCATCAGTTTTCGTATCACCGCATCTCTCTCGTATTTTCACTACCGATGATGCGGTGCTCACTCTTCGTGGAATCTTGTCCTCAACCCGTTTTCTACGGTCTTCGAGGTTGCGCGGATAAGAAGGCCCTATGTTCCTCTTGAAGGTAAGACAGGAATTCATTCATGTGTATGCGTAAAACCCTTACGATTATGATTACAGCGTTTTCATTTTATTTCCTAATTGTTTCACTTAATCAGAAACGTCCAAGAACCATTATTTATTATCACATTATTTGGATTACCAAAAGGTTGCGTGTTTTTTACGGTATATGTTGGCAATACCGTCATTTAACATGGAATGTCACTATGGTTATTTAGAATAATCTTGATGCATTCAAATAAAGATTTGTGTAACTATCAAATCTGTTTTATTTAAAGCTTTTCTTATATAGAAACCAGCAAAAGCGGTAACAACACAAATCTAAAGTCATGGAGAAAAATAAAAGGAAAGTTCAGGATAGCCAACATTTTCGGAGGCTTACTAGCCACAGCCTGTTGAAAACGCTGTGGAAAGGTGACGGATGGTTCTTTCTGGACCGGGCTGTCATTTGTAGGAGTGTTTCCCTGTTGAGATCACTCATAAGGTGTTGGAATAAAACATAAATGCAGACTTTAATCTACCTACTGATACTGTTTATGATCCTCGTGGAGGACTGATTTTAAAATGCTTCTCCAAACGACCCATCACCAGAAAACGTCCATCATATATTGGTTGTAGTTGTTTTCATATAGCATCGTGTCACACATGAAGTTAACTCCTTGTACTGAAAAGGCTTTCAGCTTCACTGTAATCTCCTACCACAGTAACATTGTGTTTTCATGCCTTGCATCTTTGACAACTATACAATCTCTGGTCCACTGTTTATTGTTACTATGGAGCACAGACCATATACCTAATAGAAATGAATCTCTTATGTTAATCCTTGGCATCACGAGATAATACCAGCGTACGGGTAGCGAACTAAACTATGAAAAAATGGGTGTCCAAAAATTTTAGGTTGCCGGAATACTATAGCTGTATGTTTCATACTTGCTTCGCTGTCAGCTGGTGAAATGTTCCAGTACCGCACTGCTACAGATGCACAAAGATAATTACGTGAGCTTTGAGAGCTGTGACTGCAGCTTCAAGGTTTTTGCATTTTCTAAAATCTCGCTTAATTATCTGATATAATCTGTATCAATAGAGTATTAGAATATAATCAGCTGAATCTTGCAGAGAATTTGTGCATGGCATCTCTATTATTTTCTACAATCTATTAACCCAAAATATTTTATGAACTTCAAAGGAATTAACAGTGGATGTGGTATTTGACAAGAAAATTTGAATAATAACATTGTTTTGCCAGTTAGTGCTTCCTTTTATTATTCTGGCTCATAAATATAAAAAATTAGTCTGACATTATCTTAAATAACATAAGTAATTCAACTAAATCAATTACAAATAATCTAGAACAACACTAGATATATCTCAAAACGCTTAAGTGATTCAACATTGCTAATTTATTTAATTACAAGGAAACTTTAGCAAAGCATTCTGTGTAATATTGCACATATTTGTAAATAATATGAATAACACTGTAACCTTTTGCATTTAAAACAAAGACACTTTAACATAAAACTGCAGATGTTGCACAAAGTGATATAAGTGACAAAAATGATAAACTTCAATATTTTACAAATAAGATTTAAATTAATGTTCTATAATAACACTGTAGGGATTACTGAAGGGTTCAAAGTGATGAATAACATGATAATTAATTGTATTACATGGAAAGTTTAGCATAACAATATAACACTTTAGCTATGTAATAATCATAATACATAATTCAATCTTAATGTGATTAGTTGACCCATGCATTACCTGGCATTAACATAAGTCTAAGGAAAAACTTTGAGAAAGAATTTCAAACAGGTAAAGAATTACAAAACTAAAAGTACCAAAAGCAAACAAATGTTATCACAGTATTACACTATACCATATCATTAAGCAGTTTGAAAGGAATGAGTGATTTTAGGCAAATAATAGTAATATTAACTACTAGTCCTCCATAAACTGCAAACATTATATATTAAAACTAAATGTTAAATGCAGGATATGAATAAATAACTTATATTAGGAAATCTACTGCTTCTATAACTGTCTAAATAAATTTGTGAATGTTGAAAATTTGGAAAACAGTATCAAGGTATCTAACACTTAATTGGTCAACAAAACCAAATACCAAACAGGATTAAAATTATACTGACCTCAATATTTTGACCTTTTTCTCATAACTGTGGTAGCAGTTATTTTTTTTTCAAAAAATACCAATTTTGTTATCTTTAATGTATTTATAAATTAAAAATAGTACTCATGTCTTTAGTATATCTATGTGCATTCCAAGTTTTGTGCATAGACTTTGCGATCAGGAACTTTAAAAATTGAAATAAAATGATTCTCCAGAGAGCTGGTATAGCTAAAATCATCCAGAAATGTATATAACTGCTTGGGGAGATTTGATATAGTAGCATCAGATTTTCACTGGCATATGTTAACTCAGAGGTTTCAGTACCTCTGTCCTTAAATGTGTAAACAATAGTCACCATATTTCTATGTATTTTATACATAAAACCCTTTTTCGGAGACAAAGATAATCTAGAAACCCCGGTACCCAAAACACCCTTTCTCTTACTTACTGAAGTGAAAGCCACTGTTTTACTTGAGGACATACTTGACGAAGCAACTACACTGTCAAGAAAAGGGTCAGGAAGCTGATTCACTTAAAGACGTTGTCACTTCCATGTTGAATCCTAGAACTGCATGGGACCATTTTCAAATGTTTTAGTACCACTCCATGCTTTAACATATATCTCGATCCAACTGTGAAGTCTTCTTCCAAAAAATGATGGTATTTGCACATATTAAAGGAAGCACAACTTTCACTGGAAATTTTACATATATCTTTCTACTTCTTGCAGTATTGCTGGCTCCGGGGAATATTTATAGAAGTGCACATAGGTATAAGTGCTGCATAGTCATAGAGGCTGATAATGGCTCCTCCAATATTGTGGAAATTTGCAGGAATACGTTAGTCGAAATTTGGCACTGTGAATATCCTGTTAAGAATAAACAAACAAACGTGTTGAAGTATCCTAAATATAATCCTAAGCAAAAGATATGAACAATAATAAATTAATGAATAATAATATAGCCTGACTGAAAGTAATGTACAATAGTGACGTAGCTCTTAGCTATTTGAACCATGGACTGATCTGAACATCATTTCTTTATTGTCTAAACATGAAGTGCTCCTAAAAAAATTGCTTCTTGAGGTAATTGCTTCAGACCTTCTGCATAGACTGAGTAGTTGCAGCTTTATAATGTCCAAAATTAACATCTGCCATTTGATTTATAATGGCAGCAACATAGAATACTAAAGAAATTACAACTTGTACTGAACGCAAATTATAGGGTATGAAATATGGCATAATTTTATTAGTGGTATTTTAACCTAAATGCTGTAAAATATTCTCTTAGGCCTTTCGAAAGTCCATATTGCTGTAAGAATTTCTCCTATTGCCCGTTTAAATATTGTAACATCCCTCGTTGCCAGGTAATGCTGGGATCTTAATTTTATTGAATGCTGAAAAGAAAATGTATTGCATTCACACCAAAAAAAAAAAAAAAAAAAAAACTATTACCACTGTTGAACTGGCGAACGAGGATACATTACCTGGGGGTTTCACTCATAGGTTTAATAAACAATTTAAAACAATATTAAAGACACTTACACTGACACTCACTGTTTATATTTATTATACCGTAAATAATTCTTTACAATGTCCAGCGTCGTCCATCTCCCCTGCTGTCTACACACACACCACGCTTAGTCACCCACACACACATAGCTACCCCGAGCTATTCTTACAACCGCTCACACACCCCAACATACAACTATTTATACACAAATAACAAGATGGGCGACGTGCCAATAACTAAATACATCATGTACAAATAATACAATACGTTATTTACAATTTCCACAAGGGCTGTTCCATTAATTTATTTATTATGTTTACATGAGTGGAGCCAAGGGAGCAAACAGTGGTTGGAACAGCCTATTACGTAACAGACGGACGGAAGGACATTTGTACTAACGACTACTCTAATCAACTCAAAATAATACACATAATTAACCTAACAAAACCCTACATTTCCCTCCCCTCTAGAAAAAGACGAGCCCCTGCTCGTCGGACCAATAGCAAACAGCAAAACACACAAAAGAAAAGCACTAAGGGTAGCCCCTAACCTATTATTAGAAAACACAAACATGAAAATTACAATAAATGAATTCCTGAGAGGCCCCTCCCAATGATGCCTGATGTTGTCCCAGAGTCCACCGAACAAACCCTACACCACAGGAACACTGATGGAAGTCACAGAGGCGCAGCACGACGATTACAACCATTTGGAGTAGCAGACCGACCCTGAAGATGAAAATTGGGCAAACTGGTGGTTACCACAAATGGCACATACCTAATGTCACAGACAGTTCCAAACATAGGGGAGCCAGCAAGCTGTGCTGCTCTCCTGCTGCCACACACCTGTGGGAGACTGGCCACATCACCCCACAACGAACTGCAAAGGTAACCAACTTGCTGGAATTGTGGTCTGCCATACTGATGAAGTGACCCCTGTGGTCACTCCTGAAACTTTGAGGCATAGCCAGCGTTACTGCCTCTGGTACTGGTGCTGCCGCGTTGCTGCTGCTGCCTCTCCTGCTGCAACTACTGCTTCTGCTGATAGGTGAGGGTGGCCGGGGCTCATGCTAGCTGCAGACGACGACAATCTTCCTGGGGCACTCCCGCACAAAACTAAACAATTATACAATAAACAATGAACAAGTATAACATAAGGCTACCCATAGTTAAATATACTTTTGGAGGGAAATGTAAGGGGGTAAATCAAAAGTGACAATAACATAAAAACAACAAAACAAAATTATAACATGTAGTGTATCCGGATACTAAATACACTTTTGAGATGGCCATCTCCACACACTCATTCACACAATAAGACTTTTATCACTGGGATAAAAAAAAAAAAAAACTAAGAAGGTTCTTCATCCAGGAACTGCCGTGGCGGTGAAGAGAGCTCAACCCTGATTTTTAAAAGAAAAATCTGAAACAAAGGACTAAGCATCTTAACAGCAAATGAAATAATACTTCAGTGACTGGCCAGTGACAAAACTTAATACCCACCCTAAAGCATCTTATAACTCAAACCTCCTCGCACTAGTGAGCGCATCACAGCGGTTTCACTAGGCGTCACTCCAATACTGGGGTCACTCCCAGGTGCGCAGCGGCTTCCTCAGGGACGACTCCTCTTCTACAATGTGCTGCAGTCACGACGGTGCTCACATTGAACTCGAACAACCACTGGGATGTGGCGGCTGTCTTCGCAGCTGGGCCACACACTACACTGCTACTTCGATAAAGATGGTACATGAGTAAAACACTGAAACAGTCACGATAAAACGTTAATAGCTCTGATATAAACGGAATGGTTGGCACGGGTTCCTGTGAGAACGTCATAAATAATCAGAAATATGAACAATTAAGCGAACTTAAGCAAATGACGAAATGGTAGTCACACAAGAGGTTAAACAAAATATGCATCAATAGAATTATATGTAAAGCATAGCAAAGCATCATTAACTGAGTTTATCAGACGATGAACTGAACTTGAGAGAGAGAAAAAAAAATTAAGCACGATAAGGGCCAGTAGGATCGTGATACGGGAAGATGCGGGAAACATGGATGGACTGTAACTTAGCCCTAGGGGCATTCGGTCGACGTACAACATAAGTCACAGGTGTGAGCTTCTTCACAATTTCAAACGGGCCAAAATAGCGGTGTAGGAGCTTGGTGCATTTGCCTCGTTTCCTAACGGGGGTAAAAACTTTAACTAATTGACCAACATTAAAGGACACATCTCGATGTTTGGCATCATACTGAGACTTCTGTTTGATCTGTTGCTTGTTGATGTTGTGGATGGCAAGCTCACGGGCCTTCTGGATGTCCTCTAAAGTCTTCCGGACGAACAAGTCGTTAGTAGTAGCCTGTAACTGAACTTCATTAGGGAGAACAGGCTCTCGTCCATACATCAGGAAAAATGGAGAAAACTTGGTCGTCTGCTGTACAGAAGAATTGTAAGAAAATATAACATAAGGCAACACCGTATCCCAATTACGCTGATTGTCATCAATAAAGTGGCTCAACATATTAACTAGTGTGGCATTAAACCGTTCCGTGAGCCCGTTCGTCTGTGGATGATAAGAGCTAGTAAAGTTAGGAGAAATAGACAGAGATTTTAGTAACTCCTGCGTGACCTGGCTGAGGAACACAGTACCCCGATCGGATAGCAATGTCTCAGGAGCACCATGACGACAGACGACATTCTGTAAAATAAACCTGGTGACATGAGGAACAGTAGCCGCTGGAAGCGGAGCAGCCTCGACCCATCTAGTGGCATACTCGGTGCACACAATAATGTGGCGGTTGCCAGTGGATGACCTAGGAAGAGGACCCAAAAGGTCAATACCCCAACGTTGACCTACAGCTAAAACAGGAAGAGGTTGAAGTAATCCTGCGGGCTTCAAGTTCTTAGGGCCTTTACGCGATTGGCAGCTCGGGCAGGTCCTCACAAAATGTTCGATATCTTTCTTCATGCCAATCCAATAGTATCTGGAATGAATCTTATTATAAGTTTTGGAAAACCCAAGGTGACCTGAAAGTGGATCATCATGACAAGAGGTAAGAATCTCATGCTTCAACGACTCTGGAATCACCAGTAAATGCAGAGGACCCGTGGAACCAGCATTTTTTCTATATAAAGCACCAGATTTAAGAGTATAGGTGGCAGTTTGGCGCAGAAGCTTCGGAGTAGCATTAGTGTCGTCCACTAAGGTATCCATTAGAGGACGCAGCAGTGGATCAGCTTTCTGTTTCTCCGCAACTTCTATAGGAGAAAGTAAACAAGTTAATACATCATCCAATTGCTCCACTTGATGTTCCTGGGGTTGCAGCACAGGAAACCTAGATAAAGTGTCTGCATCGTTATGCTTTTTACCAGATTTGTAACAGATAGTATAATCAAACTCCTGTAGTTTAAGGCTCCAGCGAGCCAGACGCCCTGTAAGATCTTTCAGATTATTTAGATAACACAATGAATGGTGGTCAGAAATCACATGAACTTTATAACCATATACAAATGTTCTAAAATGTGTGAAACCAAAAACAATAGCTAGGAGCTCCAACTCTGGAACACCATAATTACGCTCACACTTTGACAACAATCTAGAGGCATAAGCAAGAGGTCCTAACTGGTCATTTACAGATTGCAACAAAACACACCCTATGCCTACACCACTAGCATCAGTGTGGAGCTCTGTGTACGCTCCAGGAGTATAGTGTGCTAACACCGGTGCAGAAGTCAGCGCATCCTTCAAGGCCTGAAAAGCATGCTGTTGGTCAGAACCCCAAACAAAATCACAGTTCTTTTTAGTCAATTGTGTTAAAGGATGGGCAATGTCAGCATAACCTTTCACAAACTTTCGATAAAAATTGAACAAACCAAGGACCTTCCTGATATCCCTGACATTCTTAGGCTGAGGTAAATTTTGAATCACAATTATCTTGTCTGAGTCTGGAGATATGCCCTCATTAGAGACTTCAAAACCCAAAAGTTTGACACGGTTCATGGCAAAGAAACATTTCTGCGGTTTCAATTTAAAGTTGAAAAGCATCAAACGCTGAAAAACAGCCTCTAAATTATCCAGTAGTTCCTCAAAAGAATGAGCATAAACAAGGATATCATCAAGGTAAGCCAGAGCTTTCTTAAATTTTAAATCACCTAACAACTTTTCAGCAATGTAAGAAAAGAAACGGGGAGCATTGGCTAGTCCAAAGGAAAGTCTTTCAAATTCAAATTGACCACTGTGGCAAACAAACGCCGTGAATGGCTTGGCGTGCTCCTCAAGGGGGACCTGAAAATAAGCAGAAAGAAGATCCAACGAGCAGAACCAGGATACTCCATGCAATGAGCTAAGCAAGTCGTCGATGATGGGAAGTGGAAAAGATGATGGAATGGTCACCGAGTTAAGCTTCCTGTAGTCCACACAAAATCTGGTCGAGCCATCCTTTTTCTTAACTAGCACCACAGGAGAACTCCACGGAGACTGAGAATCCCTGATGATCCCAGCATCTTTCATCTCTTGAACTTGCTGATCGATGATTTCACGTTGCTTGATAGGAACTCTATACGGGCGCAGCTTAATAGGAGTTGGGTCAGAAACCTGTATATCAAATTTAGCAACATTGGTCGTACCTAAATCCTGCAAGGAGGTTGCAAAAACATGAGAATATTTCAATAAAAGAGCATGAAGTTTATCTTTCTGGCTAGAAGACAATTTATTATTTACATTAAACTGAAAGTTTGGTGCGTCCAAGGGCGTGATATCCTGAGGTGAGATTGAATGACTCTGAACAAAAGCAACATCTTGGACATTAGCTAAAGTCGTGCGAGAAAACAAAGTCTTAGGCTCTGGTGATGCATTTTGAACAGGCACAATATAATCTTGTCGGGGTGAGCAAACCATTTGAGGAATGGATATCTGTTTCTTTTGCAAAATACCTGGCACAGGCTCAAACATTACATCACAATCAATGGGTGAAGAAAGTTCTACTGCTACATGACAAACCGAAAATGGAGGAATCTGAACATCTTCTTTAACAAACACTTTGTTTTCTGGTTTAGTAACATCACCCTCAGTAAACGGCACTACAGCAATATCTGACATGGGGAGTTCTGTGTTCTCTACCATAGAAATATGACACAACTTGTCATCTACATGAATCACAACATCATTTTTTACATAATCAATAATAGCTTTGTGTGCAGACAAAAAATCATTACCTAAAATCAAGTCATGTGCTAGCCCTTTTACAACAAGAACATCTTCCTGAAAGAGATAGTTATTAATTGAAAAATCCAAAGGTAGATGGTATGCAGCATCTAAAAGCTTGTTTCCAGCAGTTCTAAGTTAAATGTCCACAGGCTGCAATTTAGAAATATCAGATACGTGTACAGCATTGACAATACTGACAGCACTGCCAGTATCGATAAGAACCTTCACAGGGGTATTATTAATGGACCCTGAAACTTGTAAAACATGGCCAAAAGGTAAAGTTGAACTGGACGACTGATCAGGCTTGCTGTCGTGATGAATCTCTGCTACCGTGGCCTGTTTGAGGCACCGCGCTGGGCGTTTTTTGAACTATAAGCATCTGAAGATTGTCTGCAAAAACGTGCTATGTGACCAGGTTGGTTACACTTATAGCATACAAAGTTAGCAGTACGTCCACCATTGGAGCAGTTACCATCTTGGCGAGGAGAT
Organism: Mantis religiosa; assembly: GCA_030765055.1. NCBI lineage: Eukaryota > Metazoa > Arthropoda > Insecta > Mantodea > Mantidae > Mantis > Mantis religiosa. The sequence continues at coordinate 132,137,305 of CM060958.1, forward strand.
GACCTCGTTACTGGGTCAGAATTAGCATGAGCCTGCAAAGATTGAAGTTGATTGGCTAAACGGTCCATTTTGGCTGCAAGCTCTGACATCATATCCTGAGAAGGTGCTGGTGATGGCGACGGGAGTGACAAACACTCTGACGCTGCAACGGAACGGCCAGATATAGATTGAGGTGCAGAAACAACTGGGTATCCAGGTATGGACATCGGCACATTACTATGCAGTTGATTAGACACTAGGTGTTGTCGGTTTTGGATGTAAAACTCAGCCTTATCAATGCGCTTAATAGCTTGTAAAACCTCCTCTACAGTAAGCAAATTCAAAGGTAAGAGAAACTGGACATACTGTGGTTTCAATCCTTTATACAAATTCTTAATTTGCTCTGACTGAGACATAAAAGAATTTACTTTATCACACAATACTAGCACATCATAAATGTAGTTAAGCACAGGCTCAGAATCACGCTGAACACGTTGGCGAAGTTGGATCTCATACACATCATCCTGGTGAGCTACCTGAAAAGCTGTAAGAAAAGCATCTTTCAAAATAAACCAGTCGTGAGCGGGACACCTATGGCAAAACGTCTTGTACCATGCTACAGCAGTACCTTTAAGATAGCATGGGAAAAACTGCAACTTTTGAGTACTGTTCCATGCATTAGCACGAGCAACCATTTCAAAATTAGTCATAAAATCGTTAACACATTCATTAGGAGCAGCTGAAAAACAAGATGGTTGTATAAAGGTTTGAGAAACAGGTTTTATTGAAGCCATCGTGTTAGTGATGCTAGACTGTACCGCAACCAGAAGGTCAGTATTCTGTGCAATAATTTCAGGGGGTGACTGATCAGGTACCGAACTACGTTCATTAGGCTCGACATCTGTGTCGACAGAGGATGTATGTACATTGGTGTCATTCATCACAAAATTTTCCATGGTGAAAGAAAAGATAACGATGTACACATGCAAAATTACTACAAAAATCACTGATAGTGACTACTATTCGTAATAGAACACAAGATTTGAAATTCCTGCAGAAATAGCAACACGGTGAGAACACAATACGTGACTGAATAACACTAGCACTGCACAAAATGCTGCGAAGAAAATGCTGATTATTACAATGCAAATGGAAATGAGAAAAAACCATGCATAAAGATAGATCAACGTAAAATTTCTAACTGAGCATAACCGCAAACAGAACCACAAGGATTAAGCTCAAAAAGCACTGCATTTCCTGTACAAAACAAAAGAACCTGTTAATACGTGAACAAATAATGCCGGGGTGACGTCACTACCCAAGTTGCTTATCATAAGTTGGCTACCGCAGAACTGAAATTGAACGCAATTAATGAAATATATATCAATAAAGCACATTTACACTTAAACTGATTCTAAAATGAATAAACACGGCGCCTCCACCAAAATGTAACATCCCTCGTTGCCAGGTAATGCTGGGATCTTAATTTTATTGAATGCTGAAAAGAAAATGTATTGCATTCACACCCAAAAAAAAAAAAAAAAAAACTATTACCACTGTTGAACTGGCGAACGAGGATACATTACCTGGGGGTTTCACTCATAGGTTTAATAAACAATTTAAAACAATATTAAAGACACTTACACTGACACTCACTGTTTATATTTATTATACCGTAAATAATTCTTTACAATGTCCAGCGTCGTCCATCTCCCCTGCTGTCTACACACACACCACGCTTAGTCACCCACACACACATAGCTACCCCGAGCTATTCTTACAACCGCTCACACACCCCAACATACAACTATTTATACACAAATAACAAGATGGGCGACGTGCCAATAACTAAATACATCATGTACAAATAATACAATACGTTATTTACAATTTCCACAAGGGCTGTTCCATTAATTTATTTATTATGTTTACATGAGTGGAGCCAAGGGAGCAAACAGTGGTTGGAACAGCCTATTACGTAACAGACGGACGGAAGGACATTTGTACTAACGACTACTCTAATCAACTCAAAATAATACACATAATTAACCTAACAAAACCCTACAATATTTTATGATTACAACCACATTCATAAATTCCAAATACAGCAGAAAGCTATTCCAAATGCAATTAACATTGTTTTTATACCTGGAAGTGACGGAACATGGATAAAATCTCCAACGAAGTTCAGCTTCAGTGTTGGAACAATCACCTCTTGAGTTTTGTATCGGAAAATAAAATCAAGGCAATGTAATGTCAATAGGCTTTTACCTTTTCGTGAATGGTTTTCCAGCAATCCTTTGTAAATCTGCTATAGCAGCTTACAGTACAACAAATATTTTTAGTAGACATCCAATAATAATGACAATTTTAAACACAAATATCTTATTATTCTCCGTACCTGGAGTAAGTAGCCAAGATCACGCGATGACTTCTGAAATGCTCATTCCTCCTCAGGAACTTAGAACAATCCTTCCTCATTGAAATTCTTAAGATGGCCAACCCACAGACTATCAAACCAATAGAAATTTAAAAGTTGTAGCAGAACCTGAATCAGCCAATCGCCTTCGTGATGAAGAACGCCAGGGTCTCTATTTTCGGGTGGCAAACTAAAATCTCTTGTTGCCATTTCCCCTATCTCGGTTTCAACACTGTGCTACGGAGAGCTGGCCAAACGTAGCGTTCTCTGATGAGATTAGTGGATCCTTGTATGCCAGGATGAGAGAAATCACGAAAGGATGGAAGATTATTTTAATGTATCCTTCTGGAATGTTGGTTGGGTAATTTATAAAAGAAGGATATACACTTGGTACTCGGCGAGTTTGCAATTGTACTTCATGTTTCACAGAAGGTGCACTTGCTTTTCTGAATGTCTGATGCACTGGGAATGTCCAAAAGAGCTCCTCCTGCGACAGAAGAAATTCTTCAAATGATTCACACATAGCATCTGATAGCACATGTGACATAACCATTTTTGGAAGTCCATGATCTTCCATTTTGTTTGAGTTCGTGGTAAATTTGTAATACAGAAGAAGGCCTTATGCATGCAAAATCATCAAGGTTACCAGTTTCTCTGCTATTAAAATACTTCGAGGAGGCTCCATTAGAATATTCATCACACGCTTCAGCATACACTTCCTTTAGTTAGATATGTTTAGTGTTGAACCTCGATGCATTTTCTGAATACATTTTGTATTTTAATTACCCAGATGTTACATTTATGCCGAAACTGTTAATTTTTCCAAGAACCTCACTCCAGAGAAGAATGGTTATTTGTGTTAATCTTGATGTGTTGAAATAAATATCTGTGTATATGTGAAATCTATTTCATTTGAAGCTTTTTTTATACAGAAACAAAACATAAGCGGTAACAGTACAAAAGAAAGAACATAGAGAAACACAATAGTTCAGGATAGCCAACCTATCTCCAATTTTCGGAGGCTTAGTAGCCACACCACTAAGTGCCCCCTACAGCGACAACTTGGTACTATTACGTCCATGGGACATGAGAGTTTACCCAGAATAATATCTTGGAAATCATTAGCTCCGCAAAACAAGTATTGTGCATAAATTGCGTCTTGCTGTAACAAAATCTGCAGTTTTGAATCAGTGAGATTTCCTTTACCTCTTACGTCTAGCAGTTTTCCAAATTGAAGAGATACTCAGAGGCAGTTTTCAGAAAGTTCAGGATAAACATTTCACTTTTCATACTCTTTAACACGTTTAGTATCGTTACACGCATTATGAGAGAACCATAATTAGCAAATCTATTACATTTGAAGAATAGTTTGGGGTGGGGCATCTTGAGAACTGTGGTCTCATATCCTTTGAAGATATTATCTAAAACTGATTAAATTATTTCTTCTGATGTAACTGTCTTATTATATTATATTTTATTATGTGTATATTATATTATGTGTATATTGTATATTAGATATTATATTATTGTATTATGTAAATCTGATAAACTTGTCTCTTTTGATGTAACTGCCATATTTCCTAGTATTCCTAGAGAAAAACGTTAATGTATTCAAAATATTGGTTGACTTCAATAAATTTAACGAGAACCTAATGGTTAATTTTGTTAAGCTTACTGAATTTTGTTTGACTCACAATTTGTTTCACTTTTAATGGTGAATTTTTTCAACAAACGTCTGACTTAGCGATGTGTAATCCTCTTCCACCTTTTCTTGCTGATCTTTTTATGAGTTTATTCGAAATGCAAGTCATTAAAACATTTCCTTTAATTTTTGAAGTTGGTATAGATACGTTGATGATATTTTTCCAATTGTTCCTGATAAGCTTATTTAAATTACTAAATTTGCAAGAGAAACCTATAAAGTTTGAAATTAATGGATTTCTTTCTTTTCTACATATAAAGGTAATAAGAAATAATAACAAACTAAACTTGGGTTTTATAGGAAGTCTACTCAAATTGATAATTTCATAAAAAATAAAAGTTTAACCCTTTTTCACATACAATTTCTGTTTTCAATACGTTGATTTATAGATTAATAAATAAACCCCAAATAAACATGAATTTAATGAAGAATGTAATTTGATTATTAATACTGCTTTAATTAATGGTTTTATTAAAACTGTATAAACAAAAAAGAACACAATGAACTGCAGTGAATTGCTTGTTATTTCCACCACTAGATAAAAAAGTAATCGTAAATTTCCCCAAGTGGAAGTGTACTCACCTGATCACAATGGACTTTAAGCTCTCTGCACACTGGGACTCAATAACCTTACCTAGTCTAAAGATCATTAATCTCTATAGATCACTGTTTTATATATATTTTTTATTTTCATGCTTTAGGGTTAACAATACAACAAATTTCAATTCAAAGGTAAGGAATATGAATGCTTAAGTTTAAAGGAAAAGCTCTGACTGCCAAATCCGCATCACTTTTATACTCTTCTCAAATGTCTCAAAAACATCCCTTTCCATTTTCATGATCCAGTGCACTTCCCTCGTCTCTGACAACTTGATCACTTCCGTTGATTGATGAATTTAATCTAATATTTAAAACAAGTACTCGTGACATTTCATTTTCACTTCTATGATCATCACACACATTTGTTCATACAAAGAACGATTGGGTATTTCCTGAGCTATTTCTCTTATATCTGACAAAACTTGTTGGTGTTCAGTTCGAATGTAGTTTGTAACGTCCATTAACCGCTGAAGTTCTTTAAACTCATCCATTATAAACTCTGTTTTAGCGTCCTCTCGGTTAAGGATCTCTCTTCTTTTATACTGTAATGAATTCATTTTAGTAAATATAGCACATTCTGCTACCTAAAAATTCAGTTTCAGAGTTTCAGTTTCCATTTCTTCATTCATCATGCACAATCCTTCCATTAATGCTGGCATTTGTATGCTCAGTTTTCCTAAGTTCTCAAACGCTGCTTTATATGATCTTGCCAAGTTTTTCAACAATTTCTGTTTATCCATTCTTCCTGTATTTACATCAAACTCTGCGATTTTTGTGGATTACACGAAGGTTCTGTTTTCTTAATTATCCTGTCGGATAAATATAAGTTCTACCGGAATTTTAATTAAATAAAACGTGATTTCATTTGCAGAATAAATGATTCATTGTGTTGGTGAACAAATGAAAGAGAGCGTATAAAAATATAAAACAGCAAATACCAACTTTATATTTATTTTCAGTATTACTTTATCGTTTTAAATTGCTTTAGTTTAGTTCATGAAAATGGGTCAATTGTTTTTCTAAATAGAGAAAGTAGTTAATTCAATATGGGATCTAATCACATACTGATTTGCACACAAAAACATGGCGTAAGACGTTTATGTTTATTAATTTAATTACTCTATTAGTTGACAAGTCAAATACCAATGAAGAGTATACTTACAAAAAACTTCGCATTATTTTCAAACCATTTTATCTTACTTCTATATTGTTAAATAGGCTACTGGTCATGCTGTGAATGGACATAACAATAAGTAAGAAGCTCCAAGCCTGGTTTCCTGGCCTCAAATGGTGCTAAGGAGTTGTTTATTTACTGCTGAATTTAAAAGTATGCTGGTAATTCTGTATTTTGCATATATGTAAGATCCTTACACTAAATACGATTAATATAATATTTGTAAATAACTGAGGAGCCTATGCATATCCGAATCTAACCTCCATTTTCCTTAGCTGCCCGCAGCAGTGACGCATTTAAATACAATTTTTGTGCAGTAGGACTTCTTGTAATATGTCCTTAATCGTTACAAGTCATGATAGAGTACTCCCAAGGATATCTCCCAGATAATTAGAGCAGAACGTTTTATTTGTTATGAACATATCTTGTGTAGTGTAATCAAGCCTTAACCACGATTAAGTAAATTGAAATTTTAAAACTTCAATTCTAACTGTAGTCTGGGATGTGAGAGGTCATCTTGAAAATCTTCATGCCCTTCTTTGGAAGATACGGAACTTAAATACCCAATTTGGTGCCTAACCGACCCTTTTTTTAGAGTTAAGCAGTTCACAAGCGGACAGACCTATAACTAAAAACGCCTCCTGTTTCATTCCGGAGACCACCAAACGTGCATTTGGAGTGAAATCTCCGTGTCTAATTTTTAAGTGGAATGTAATACCATCTATACCTACCTACTATATGCATGATAATGTAAAATTTGCAAAACATTTAGATTACAAATGTGTGCAAAATATCTTAACCTAATTAGAATACAATAAATAATAGGGGATTGAATAACCTACTTTTATATAAATAATAAACCTGTAATTACTCGGTTAATATAATAATTAGAGCCCTGTTGGTGAGAATCGTCAGTGTGTACGCTGTCTCAATGCAAGTTGAAGTATTACTTATGATTCTTGCCGTACCTACTATAGATTTTGCAAATGCAGTACATAAATATATTTCATATATTTGCTGCAAATTGCACATGTAAATATTTGTTAAAACCTGCCCATTTGTATCCTGTTGTATTTAAATTAAGACATTTATTTGTTCAATTACGTTTTTCAGCCAATGACACAGTGCTTTGACTGAAATGTGGCCCTTTGATTATAAGTGCCAAGAGGAAATGTAAGTTTGCCATAACCTATTTCCTTAAAAAGCCATAGTTATTGCTTTATAACTAGCCAAATATATTATGTTTAAAAAATCAGGTAGCAAGTTACTGGTCCCAGAATGCATATTTTATAACCTTGGTTTTACTCATGGATGACTCATCATCTGTAGACCTTCCCTCTTTGCATATACCTCTGTGAAGTGATAAAATATACGGAAAACAGCTAATAAAATGTTAAAACAAGACGCCTGATGCTACCACATGTGTTTGTTTTTCCCGCTTATTCACATTCTAAACATCAGATAGCGTTGCATACAAGGGTTTTTTTTATTTTTTTTTTTTTTTACATAATTTCTTTCAAGAAATAGAAACTACAATCAACTGTTATTTGCAACATAAGTCAAGCTAATAAGTTAAAAGTACAGTGTTAAGATTACAATTAAACACACACAAGTATGATAAAATGGATTAAGAAGGTGCCATTTTTTTCAAAATTTTTTTAAGTATATGAGGCTACAGTTTTGAGCTTCTATAGTCAGTCTATTTTTTTAAATTATTTTTACATTTGCTTCCATCTGAGAGGATAGTCATTACAAAGGATTGCCTAACTATCTGAAGGAACACTGTTCTAAGAAACTTGTGGCGAGCAAAATGATCTTGCTAAAGATTGTCTGCGCTCCGTGAAAGCAGCCAGTCTAGATTTTGGGATGGATGTTGACTTCGGAAGCAGTGTAATGGAGCTCAAATCGGGTGATATAAGGCTCCATAGAAACACTGAACCAGGGTCCTGATTAGCTTCCAGCGTTCCCTTTGCAGGAATTCAAAGCATTTCCTCTGTAATGCCACAATTCCAGGATTTTTCTGAATTATCCAGTGTAATGTTCCCATCAACAACTAGATCGCACATCTTTAGAGCGCCGTGTTTTTAAAACTGAATTCCAGTTGCTGTAGCCTTCGAAGAGATGGTGGAAACTCCGGCGGGCACCATATTCCCATAAAGTCTCTGAGCACCCTCCAAATATGATGCACCTGTTTGCGAGAGGCAATCCTGTGTTCCAAGTTGTCTATTTGTGAACAAATTTGGCATATGTTACATGTTGCACGGCCATGTCGCCATAATTTCTCCGCTGTTGGTATGGTCTCGTTTAATATTTCACATGCTGTCTCTTGCCAATCATTAGGAACAACTTTATTGAAGAGATTCTTCCATATAACTTTCATTCTCTTTCTCTTCAATCCTGGGTGTACACTGCGATGTATTGAGCAGCTAATACTGTTTTCTCGTTGATTCAAAAACTGCGAGTTCAGCCCTGGGTTTGAATCCCGGATGTGTCCTCTGAGCGTGCTGTATCTGATCCTGCCTGAAACTCCCATATATCGATGAACCATTACCACCCAGTGATCTGACAGCTGTTTTCCCTAATAAGATCATGCATTTCTTGTCGATGTCCACCAGTCCACATCCACCTTTGGATTGCGGCAATCGCAACTGCGCTCTGCTCACCCGGTAGGCTTTCCCAATCCATAAGAAATAGCCAAGCAGTTGCTCAAGTCTCTGTGCTTTACGTTTCGGAATTGGCAGTATCTGTGCTAAGCGCCAAATTTGACTGAGACCATAGATATGTATGTACCAAATTCGCTGCATCAAATTCAGGTTCCGGGCCCTCTCCAACGATAACGAATATCGCAAGTGGTTGATTTCCTCTCGCCAGTTGTAAACTATAGGGGCTTCCATTTCTCCCTTAAAAGTGATACCAAGTATCCTGGTGGTGGTAGTACCTTCATTCCCAGCGTTTCCGCTGGTTCCAACCACCGTCCAAGCAATAACATATGAGATTTGTGTACGTTTAACGTTGCACCCGACATCCTTGTATAGATCTCCAATCAATTCTGTAGGGCTGCAATATCGTGATTGTTTGTCGCTACAATAGTGACATCATCCGTATAAGCAATGCCTTTAAAGCGTGCATTGTACACAGTAACCCCATGTAGCGTATCTTGCAGTCTTTGAAGTAGGGGCCTTAACGCTAGAGAAAAAAGCCCCATTGATAACGGGCAACCTTGACGCACTGACCGGCCTATTCGTACTGGACTGGAAAGCCAGCCATTCCATAACACCCGCGATTTTGCTGTACCAAAAAGGCCTTGTATAATTTTAACCACGTGCATCGGAAATTTCGCCGCCTTTAAACATTGCCATAAATACAAATGTTGCACTTTATTAAATGCTTGATGGAAGTCCAAGCTTATCAAGGCCGCCACCTGCTGTCCTCTTTGCAAATGTATGAGGACATCGCGCAATTCTCCCAGCGTAACAATAATATTGCGCTTCGAGATCGCCGTTTGGTTGCAGTGTAATATTTCTGTGTACGCTCCTTTCAACCTCTTTGCAATGACTTTGGTAAATATCTTATGGTCAGCATTCAACAATGTTACTGATCGAAAATCCTTCATAGTAATAAGCTGTGCTGTCTTTGGCAATAATGTCATAATTCGATCCGCAAAAGTTTCGGGAAACTGGGATGTTTCCCAGAACTCCAGCAAAACTGCCATCAATTCACGTTTTATAATGGGCCAACAGGTCCTAGATAATTCATAGGAAAGGCCATTAGGACCTGGAGACCTATGTTTTCTAGTATTTTGGATGACTTCTAAATCTTCTTGTTCTGTAATGTTTCGGGTAAGTCGGTCGTTTCCTGGGTAACCCCAGTTGTAAACAGCGGCCACGTCTCATACCGCGGTGGCGTACCCTCATCTGACCCTATGTGCAATAAAGCCTGAAAGTGTTCTGCTATAAGGTGAAGGATGGACCTGGTCTCTGTAAATGCGTTTCCAGTGTTCACTTCTTGAACTGTACGTGGACATCGGGTACGCCCTTTCTTTCGTTTCTTTGCAAAATAGTAAAAGTAATTCCGGTCTTCCTCATGTGGATGTTGAACTTTTGCTCTGATTTTATATCCATCCAGATGCTGCAGTTGTTGCACTTTGATAGTTTCTTTCACCTGCTTGATCTTGACATTTACATCGTAACCTTCCCGTTGCTTCGTATACAAATCCCATAGGCCTTCGTTGTAGAAATATAAACGCTCCTTTCTTGTCGTTGCCTTCAGAATTCCTATGTGTTTAAAAAATGAACGAATAGCCGGTTTTGTCGTTACAGTCCACCAGTCACTCTTCCTAGATGCATTGCAAAAGGAGAACTGTAGCCGTTGTCATTTCGTCTGAAACTCCTCCAGAACGTCGTCGTCCTCTAAAATAGAATTATTGTGCTTCCTGTATCCCGTCCGGCAACTTCAGCACAGATGGCCAAAATTTGTATTTGGCAGATCCCTGCGTGATGATCACTGAACGCCACAGGTAGAAGGCAAATGCGGTGTACAGAAATAACTATTCCTGGCGAGATATATACCCTATTTATCCGCGAGGCTGAGGTGCTCCTAACAAACGTGAATTCCACCTCATTTCCATGCTTTAGTTCACATGCATCCTGCAGTTGTAGTGGCGACACCAAATTCTGGAGCATGATGCTAAAATTGGGCGCCCTTTTTGGTCCTTTTTTCATTCACGTGACATCACACTTATTCTGCGTGCTTCTCGAAACAGTAGTCACACCATTACAACAAGTCAAACTTTTGCAAAACTTGATGTAATAAAAACACACATTATCAACTTAAACATCTGACAAATGTACGCCACTATGGCTATCAGCCACACACTCAGTCACTTATCTATATTAAAGGCAGAAAACCCCGCGGTGTGACAAGTTACTGAAACAATGTTAAACAGGAGGAAAAGAATTTGGTGTTAAATTCACGTAACTTTCTCGAACAATTCTTTATAAGAATATTCTTACAAAAGCCCATTCTTCTATATGTTTTGTCTTAATCGTGATAAATATTTGTAGAAATGTTATTATTACATAATTTCTTACAGTCAAACGTTGTAGGAGCCGGTCACTCCATGGTCCATGGCTCTTTCTCTTTGCATGGTCAGAAGGCGGTGGGGGAATCTGATGCGCACAGTCATTGCATTTTCTCTACTCACTCTTGTAAATATTTTAAAAGTACCGCATACGCTTCTATTTACTTCATGTAAACTGAGATAACGTTTTATAAAAATTATTTTATTACAATGTTCTTATGGATACAATAAAAATAGCTGAATATCGTAGATGTAAGTGATAGTAAAATCTTGGAAGAGCTGGTTGCTCTGTGATGACTTCTACATTACATTCTGTTTATTTGGACAAGAAATAAAGAAGGAGTAACGGCTTTGCATTTAATAAATATATATTTGAAAATTCAATCCATAATCCTTGAAAGGAACATCTCGAAAACAGTGCTCTCCCCAAAAGATTTATTTGATACAAATTGTGGACTTTAACGTCATCTACAAGTTTTGGCATAATAAGACCATATATATAATCATGTAGTAGCCTCTGATTTTCTCTTTGTTAGGAACGTCTTACTATGACAACAAATGTAGATGTCGTTAATTTATATCAAATAAACCTTTTGTGCAGATCACCATTTTCGAGATATTACTAATATATCTTAAACATAAGGCAATTTTATCAAAATCGTGAGTCTTTATATAAAATAAAAGATTACAAATAGTTTTCATTTAAAGATATTTTGTGTTAGAAGGCTTTACATCTTCATGTTTCATGCTGAGAAGATGCTAAACTTAAATTCCATTTTGGGCACATAACCAACTTTTCGTCTTTGAAATATGCGTCTCTCTCAAACACTCACATATACATACAAGCGCTCGAGATTTTCTCTAATAACGATTTATCTTTATTCAGAAGTGTTAAAATGTGCATTTCTGGTGCATTTGATTTTTTTATCTGACACACTACTTCCCCTGTTTCGTAGAAAAAGTGGAAATTTTATTGTAGTGATATGATTTCCGTTTTCTTTCTTACGTGTATATCTTTAATATTTTACCCATAACTACCTTTTTGTTTGATTGATTTGTGTGCCAATTTTACACAATACTTTCCAATATGATATACACACACACCCACCCACCCACACACACACACACACACTTACGTTCTGAACAAAATCTATCCTGCAATATGTGATATATACCTAACAAAAATAAACATAATTCACACTAATGTCAACTGTCCAAAATTTGAAATCAGCGCAGACAACACGGCGTCTCGAAAGGTCTTTCTGCAGCACTCAATGAGGCATCTCTCATTAACAGTTTTATTAATGTTTTAAAATGTTGTAATCTCTACCATTGTATTTAACTGATTTTTAAAATTTATAAGTATTCTTGTCAACAGTATACATTTTGTTCTGCTCAAAATGTTTTTTACCATATACATTTATTAACGAATTAATTCACAAAATACTAGATACAGGAGAATGTAACATATAATTTAAACACTGAATATGAAGATCTTATCGGAAACAAATATTTTGATGTTCAGTGAACACACGAAATGTATTTTAACTAACACCTGCACGTACCCACGCGCGCATCTTAGTGGTATTTGTGTGTGTCTGGGGGGGGGGGGAGGGGAGGGACTGCGGCTCTTAAGCGGTACCAAATTTGTTCATATATATTATAGTAAATGCATGAGTTAAAGTAATGAAGTCAAAGCAGCATGATTAATAGCTGGCTTTGTATATTAAATTCATTTGTCGTTTACAGGTAAGAATTAGCTGTTGACGGGACGTCAATTTCAAATGCATAAACAATCAAAAAGATCACAGAGTGCAACAGAACTATGAAAGGGACGCAAATGTCGCATTAGCGCATTTTACTATCGTAGCATAAGTGGGACACAAGGAGCCTGCTTTCGTACTTGCCTATCTCAGTGCAACAAAGGACCCGAACAAAGTGTACCGTGGTAGGTTCCTCAGGTTGCTACCTTTGAACATGACTTCCCAAGTAACACATCCAGCTTTAAACGCAATAAGTTTATATTAAGCCATTTCTGCCACGGAGAAACGCCTATTCTGTTTCAACATAACTGTAACGGACACATCAACTACCAAATGCCCCACTGCTCCTGTTCCAGTATGTTATCCGCAAATGAATGTTGCTATGCAGTAGTGGGGGAAGAGAAAAAGAATTGAACGATTTGCATAATGAACTATTATTAAGATATACAGTGAAAGTAGAGAACATAAATAAAAAATGTAACAATATTAGTGTAGGTAGCGCTTTGTGTTAAATAGCCAGACTGGATGGATAAACTATGCCGCACTTCCATTTTTCTCACTATTAGAGCATCGCTAGTTTGCATAAATAGTGTTGGTATTTGTAGCGAAAGCATGCTCTCATGTTGGCAACCTCCAGCCATGGTGTTACGCCCTTCCTGTTGCTACGTCGTCTATTTGCAATTTTAACCATAGTATAAATATATAAAGTTTAATCCAGATTGATCACTGAATATTGATGTGCATTTAGATTTTGAATATAAGTATTGAAGAAAGCATGACTTCTCAGCTTTGTTTAGTTTGTAGAATTCGTATATACCTGTTTTATCAAAATAATATCAAAAGTAATATTCGATTTATGAGAGCTTTATAACCAATATACAAACTGCCTAGAATAACACTGTGGATAGTATTAAGTATGCCATGACAAATTTTATAAGTGAAATGAATACATCGTTTCCTAATGTATTGTTATCTCAATGACACTATTACAGACACAGATAAATAGAGATGTGTTACATAAGTTACCAAAAGTGTTATATCTTGAGACCGAAATTATGGTTTTCCAGAAGCAAAGAATAATGATAGACGTAAAAGGAATGTTGGTTCTTTGTGACGACCCAGGGCAAGGTCAGTGAGTTGGGGAAAGTATAGTAACAATGACATGAATGAAAGGAACAGTGTCCTTAGAAGGTTTCTAAAGGAATTGTCACACGTATATGAAGAGATCGTTTACAATGGCAACCAAAACAGCCACAAAAGGACTTTGTTTGGTTTGGAAAAGGAGTTTGGAGATTGAAAGTTATATAAAGATACACACGCGCGCAGAGGTGGTTAAAGCACTCTTCGGCGTTCGCCGATGGAGGTGGGTCGCGGCTACGAAGCCATCATAAAGACTTCGGCGTGTAGCCGATATTAGGGAAGAGTCAGACGTGAAGCCTATTAGGGTGGTCAACTTGTTCGGTCTTGAATATTTGTCAGGTCATCAAAATTTATCGAGAAATATAATTAGCATTCAGTCACTATAAACCGTGATTGGTAACCCTCGGTCGGCAGCTTCCATTTCGAGGTTTGAAATAAGAAGCAGTGAATAAATAATTTGGAAACGGGCATTCCAGTGTTGTAAAATTTCCTTCTCACACACATCCACGCATACCCTGAGAGAAACCTCATTGCTCGCCGACTTCTGTGTTCGCCATTATATTATATTTGCATCAAATTGGCGTTCCAACGTCGAACTTGTGTACACCCATAAGCAATACTGCTTCAAACTGGCGCCCAACGTGGGGCTTGTGTACACCCATAAGCAATACCGCTTCAAACTGGCGCCCAACGTGGGGCCCGATAGGAGAAGGACGTTTGACAACAAGTGGAGCTCGATACGGGAGGAGATTCGGCACGATAGGAGAAGGAGTTTCAACCCGACGACGAGGTTCAACAAGAGAAGCAGATTCAACCTAGAAGGAGGTTCAACCCAGAAGGAGCTTCAACGCGACAGCGAGGTTCAACAGGTGAAGGTGGTTCGACAGGAGGACGGTCGACCCATCAAGAAATTCGTCAACAGCTTGACTGTACAGAAGAAAGGAGGCCGGCATCGTCATCAGTGACATCATCGGGAGCCAGTAAAAACAATCAAAGGTACAGAGTGTTAAATTATATACTAGACTACTGTGAATGTATTTAAGGAGTGGAAAAATGCTGAGTCAAAATTCTGTAGAAAGCATGGAAGTCCAGGAGGTTGATGCTAGTAGCAGTAGGCAGGAAGTCGAAGTACCAGAGTGTAGTAGAACGGCCCTGAATAATGTAGAAAGGGAAAGAATTATGTTAGAGGAAATGAGAAAAATGTTCGAAAGTTTAAGAAAAGACAATGAAAGTTTAAGTAAAAAGATAGATGATAAGACTGAAAGTTTAAGTAAAAAGATAGATGTTAACAATCAAAGTTTAAGGAAAGAGATGAATGATAACAATCAAAGTTTAAGGAAAGAGATAAATGATAACAATCAAAGTTTAAAAAAGATAGAAGAAAAGTTAGAAAATAGTGTTCAGAAGTTAGAGGCAGGACAAATAGAACTAGGAAAGAAATTAGACAATCAACAACAGTCGTTAGAAAACTTCGGGAAAGTTAGTCAGGAAGTAGAGAACGTAAGAGAAGAAGCTGATCAGGTAACAGACAATGTAGGAAAAGATGTTAGTGAGGAGACGGAGAATGCTGAAAATGAAGTTATGAATCTAACTAATGTAAGGTCAGATAATGAAAACAGAAAACTGAGGGAAGAAATAGTACAGAAAGTAGAGAAAGAAAGGGAACGGGCTAGAGAAGAGTTAGGAGAAACTAGGAGTAGACTAGAAGTATCAGAATGGGAAATTAGAAAACTGACGAGGAATTTGGAGAAAACCACAAGTGAAATTAGTGAGGTAACAATAGAGGTCATGACGACGAAAGAAACATGGAAAAGCATTCAAAATCCAGGGATAAACGAAAGAGAAATATTGAAATATTTCGGGCAAGGGGCACAGTTCCATCAGAATATGCCTAAGAAAGATAGAAAAAAAGATCGATGTCCGATATCTAAGCTAAATGTGGAAAAATCATGGGGATGTATAATAAATAAGTCCTTTATACATGGAAAAGTCCGCAAAATTCTTTTGTATTTTCGAAGTACGTTGTGGAATGATGAAATTTCTTGTAAATGGTAGGAACTTAGGCTAAAGTATTTAAAATTGCCATAACAAATTGTAAAAGGAGAAGAAACAAACTTGTAAAATGTATAGGCTAAGTATAAATAGTGTAGTGTAAAATGTATAGGTTAAGTATAAACAGTGTCGTGACAGTGCAGTGAAACTCAAATCTAAACAAGTGAAAAAAATATAGTAATGAAAATCAGAACACTTAAAGACTTTTGAAAATAATATTTATATAGAATCATAAAAAAGTATTCGGAAATGTATAAAAAAAATTTAACCAGTTAAAAAATATCAGAACAATGAAAGACTTTTGAAAAGAATATTTATATAGAATCAAGAAGAAGAACTCAGAAATGTTGTATACAAATCTAATATTATTAATGTACCATTGATTTAAACATGGGAGTGTATACTTAGGAATTGTTTCAAGTGTAACCACAAGATGAAGTAATTTTAAGTAGATCAGATGAAAAAAAAAAGATGTGGATTGAAATATTTTCTAAGTAATAGTTAAAAGTTGAAAATTGCAGAACAGAATGTTAGTAAATTTTAAATGAATTGTTGTTATGTAACCAGGTGAATAATTTTTAGGAAATATCATGTAAAAATTAATGTTGTGAGAAGAAATTGTAAAATGAATTGGAAGTTGCTGACAAAGGTCTAATATTTTGCGTTATATTCGGGCAAGACATATATATTATTTCATTATGGGAAAATAAAATAATATCTATGGGGGCATTTGAGACCGAAATTATGGTTTTCCAGAAGCAAAGAATAATGATAGACGTAAAAGGAATGTTGGTTCTTTGTGACGACCCAGGGCAAGGTCAGTGAGTTGGGGAAAGTATAGTAACAATGACATGAATGAAAGGAACAGTGTCCTTAGAAGGTTTCTAAAGGAATTGTCACACGTATATGAAGAGATCGTTTACAATGGCGACCAAAACAGCCACAAAAGGACTTTGTTTGGTTTGGAAAAGGAGTTTGGAGAGTGAAAGTTATATAAAGATACACACGCGCGCAGAGGTGGTTAAAGCACTCTTCGGCGTTCGCCGATGGAGGTGGGTCGCGGCTACGAAGCCATCATAAAGACTTCGGCGTGTAGCCGATATTAGGGAAGAGTCAGACGTGAAGCCTATTAGGGTGGTCAACTTGTTCGGTCTTGAATATTTGTCAGGTCATCAAAATTTATCGAGAAATATAATTAGCATTCAGTCACTATAAACCGTGATTGGTAACCCTCGGTCGGCAGCTTCCATTTCGAGGTTTGAAATAAGAAGCAGTGAATAAATAATTTGGAAACGGGCATTCCAGTGTTGTAAAATTTCCTTCTCACACACATCCACGCATACCCTGAGAGAAACCTCATTGCTCGCCGACTTCTGTGTTCGCCATTATATTATATTTGCATCAAATTGGCGTTCCAACGTGGAACTTGTGTACACCCATAAGCAATACTGCTTCAATGTGAATGGTGATGCAAAGGATTCTCCCAGCCAGAAGTTCTAGATCGAGCAGTAGCACAATTCAGTGCAAAGCTGACAGCTCCTCAACATCAGGATTTGTTTGTGGTACAGAATTCTGTGGAATTGAAGATGTACCTGTAGCCGCAACGGTAGTAGTTTGATGTACTTTAGAAGGCAGAAAAGGAGGTAGGGAAGACCGATACTGATGAACACCATTCTCCAATTTGGTTACTCTGGTACTGTCTTCGCCACAATTAAGTACTGAAGAATGTGGTTGCCATTTTTGGTCATCCAGAAAAAAGCAGAGCCTGGTTGTATATGCTGTGAAGCGTCCCATACACTATATATGAGGATTGATTCTTTGATAAGCATCCTTTGACATGTTGTAGATTGCAAAGATCCAATCAATAGCCATGTTAAAGGGGCGTTTGGTTTGTTATAACTAATATCAGAACATTCTTCAACTGTTTTATTATAGTTGCGTTGTTTTCGTGCCAAGTTTTGATCATTTCATTTACAATGGCAATAAACTCCACGGAACTTTGTTAATCATCCATTTGACCCCAGAGCTGATATCTACTAATCTCTGTGTCTTTCCATCAAAGCATCTGCATAGCTCAAGATAAGTCTGCAACCATTTTGTACTCATCCTCCTGCAGCCGTTTGAACTATTGATATGCTACAGTAATTCATTTGGATAACTCACTCAGCAAGAGATAACACATTTTTTTGAATGACCTCTGTTAGTCACCACTACAAAAAGAACTTCTTAAAACATTGATATAAATGTTACTTTCCACGGATCGCAGCTACAGAGAATTTCGAGCAAGAAAGGCAGAAACGTTGTCCTCTAGTATTTCTCTTTTATATCCTTCAGATTCCTTTGCTTTGTTGTCATCACCACAGCAATCTTATAATTACAGACCATTCACTTTCTCTCCTTCTGGTCTTGAAGTCCATACAGTGGAACGAATTCCATCAGTATATGGAATGCGGAGGCCCATTCATACAGCATTGCAGGTCATAACACTAGGACCAGCTCTACTCATGCTACCAGCAATTATCTCACCTAGGGTGGTTCCTTCATCTAATATTAGCAGAACAGATAATAGTGGATTCGGAAGATCAAGAAGACGCAGTAGTACTATTCCACAAAGACTTTTCCTGAATTCTTTCATCACTTCAACACATTTTCTTTTTCATTTGCTTAATAAACAGTCTATATTCAACTTTTTACAAAGATTATATATATCACGGAATAAAACAAAAGAAAAAGAGAAATTTATTATTCTCTGTTTTCTCTTTGTAATTTATATCGTGTCCACGAGGTGAGCCTAAAAGTGCAATGCATACTTCATTTGTTATTGTCTTTGTTATCTCCATGTACAAATATATATATGGTGCTTTACACAGAACTTATACTCGTAAATAAGCATAACACATGTTTTAAAATATCTTAAGGCTTCTAATTTACAGATCTGGGCTGAACGTTATTCAGATATGCCATATTTGTAATAAAGTTTCAAAAATATCCTAAGATATCCATATTTAACGAAACAGGATTAAACTATGACGACATAAATGTGAAGAAAGAGCCTAACCCCAGCTTTAAGACGTTTTAAAAATGAAAAAATGTAGAGCTTTTGTATATCTGAAATGGTGAGCCGTTTTACTGTTGAAATAACTATCATACTCGATCTTAGAACACCCACAAACATACACACATGGCACATTTATTTTCTCTCTTTATATTATTAGTGTAGTCAACAAACAATAATATAACGTCTAAAATTCAGCCCTTATGTTCCTCATGAGAGTACTACGATTAGGAATATTTTACTGTACAATTAAAGCTTGCATTGGGTAAATGAATACCTTAACTATATCAGCTGTTTTGTTTTGTTACTGCAGTGATAGCTTGCGTTCCAACACATCTGTTCTTTTCAACACTCTGCTTTCATTTCTATCTATTCCGCGCTTTACGTAGAAAATCTATATAATTTAATTATCTATCCAAATCTTAGGCTACACACGCTAACCATACATTCTTCCACGGTGGCTAGCGTGGAAGAACGATTAAAGTTTGGTCAATGAACCTTATAGTGGTAACTACGAAGCCTGGGAGTTAAATACTTACAGCATAGTGAACCGTCGCTATAAATGCGTATCTTATTATATATGAGAACTCCTAGTTTTTTACCGGGAAACATACGAGTCAGTTGGAGAATTTAATGTCATGACGGCACGTTGGCCACGGTTAATCAATTGCTAAGAGCAACCGGACGTAGACCGGGAGATGGTGGTTCAAATTTCAGACGTGACATTGAACTTTTTAGTCTGTCTCTACCTATCCACAATTTAATTCCTTTGCCGATATTTCATTTAGAGAGCTCGATTCTTCCACTCTTGCTAGAGAGGGCTTCAGCACACCGAACAACTATTCCATTTTTGTAAATTTCAGCTGTGTCTTCTTTATGTTTTTTATCGCCAACTTTACTTTAGGCTATTCCTTCTTAGAGATTGCACTATACTTATTAATCTTAGTGTGTTAAGTTGGTCATTGGGGTTACTGAAGGTCAGTATTTTTTTTTTTCATTTTTTTGTGTTTATCCATTTGTTTTTCTATTTTATTTTTACATATTTTCTTTCAAGTCATAGAAACTACAATTAACTGTTGTATGCAACATAAGTCAAGCTAATGCAGTTTAAAGTACAGTGTTAAGATTACAGTTAAAACACTCAGAAATATGATAAAATGGATTAAGAAGGTGCCAATTTTTCAACTTTTGTTTGAAGTATTTGAGGCTACAGTATTGAGCTTCTATAGCCAGTCTAATTTTTTACATTTGCGTCCATCTGAGAGGATAGTCATTACAAAGGATTGCCTAACTATCTGAAGGAACACTGTTCTAAGAAACTTGTGGCGAGCAAAATGGTATTGCTAAAGATTGTCTGCGCTCCGTGAAAGCAGCCAGTCTAGATGTTGGGATGGAAGCTGACTTCGGAACCAGTGTAAGGGAGCTCAAATCGGGTGATACAAGGCTCCATAGAATCACTGAGCCCCGCCGTGATTAGCTTCCAGCGTTAAGGTTACGGTTAAGATGTTGGTTAACAGTTAACTTGGAGTTACACGCAGATGTCGGCATTACAACCTTCGGTTAAGGGCTAATTGAGAGTTGTTTCTGGAGGTAAACTAACCCTCACCTCGAGTAGCGGTTAGTGAGATAACTTGCCGTACCTCCAGGCCAGATTGAATGTTGACTGCGATTCTGAGGATGAAATCTTAGCACAGTATTTATTTAATAGAAGAGCTAAAAGAATTCGAATTAGGAAAGATAGTTTCATATATATACATATATATATATATATATAATTATTTGTAACAAGTTCAAAATGAAATAAAATAAACTACATGAGTATTAAGTAACCTGACGTAATAGGTTATAGAGTGATAATTTCTAGAGTCCCATGGTATCAGTGACCTGTTGCTAGCAATGCAATAGTTTTTGCGACCATATTGCAACATGATTTAACGAACATAAATGTAATAAACAAAGTGTGTTAAACCTATAGCGGAAAGTACACGAAATGCTATATGGGAGGTGGGTAGGAATAAATGTTCAGAACCATGCTGAAGTAGTAAACATTCGATTTTGCTAATAGTGTGTGCAAAGTTTAGTTTGCGTTTCGTTAAAGCATTAAAAGAGGAAAGTAAGAAATTGTAAAGCAAACAGTGAATTAAACATATTATTTTGCTTATGCAATTTGTGTCGATGTCCAAACCGTTATTGCAAACGCTGTTAACACAGGTAATGTAACCAATTGCATGTACAATGCCTAATGTTTTACCTTACAATGTGCCTTAATAAATACCATTTGCTAACTATATTGTGATTTGTGCTGTGTGTCAATGTAAGTTGAAGTATTACTTATGATTCTGGCCGTACCTACTATAGATTTTGTAAATGCAGTACATAAATGTATTTAATATATTTGCTGCGAATTGCACACGTAAAGATATATTAAAATCTGCCCATCTTGTATCCTGTGGTATTTAAATTAACCCATTTATTTGTTCAATTAGGTTTTTCAGTCAATGGCACAATTCTGTGACTGACATGTGGCCGTTTGATTATAAGTGCCAAGAAGAAATGTAAGTTTGCTACAACGTGTTTCCTTAAACGAAAATCATAGTTATTGCTTCATAACTAGCCAAATATATTATGTTTAGAAAATCATGTACCAAGTTACAGGTCCCAGAATGCATATTTTATAACTTGCTTTTATTAATCGTTGACTTATAATTTGTGAACCTTCCCTCTTTGCATATACCTCTGCGAAATGATAATTTATATAAGAAGAGGTGATTTATTCATGAGGATAAACTACTAAACGAACAATTTTAGCCAAATTATATTTGTGAAATAATATTATCAGAATTAATAACAGTTACGTGGCCTTATTCTAGAAAAATCTTGGACTGGAAATCTCTTGGTGTTAATAAATTTAAAAGGCATTCAATCTATTCTCCATTTATCTCACCTAATACATAATAACACTAACCTAACGCAACCTATATAACCTATAACACTAACCTTACGGTATGAGAAGAATCTAACGCTATGGAAAAATCTAAACTGTAAACGAACTATGCTAGACCTTATTACGAATGAGCTATTAATGAATATATCATGAAAATATACAGAAAAAAGCTAAACAAGTTAAAACAAGACGCCATATTGCATAGGGTAACAAACCTACAGGTAAATCGAGTTCGTAATACAAGGCACTGAACCTAACCAATGGTTACTGATACCTGAAAGGTAAAATACTTCCTCTAGTAACCGGAGATTGCAATACACGCCCTTAAAGCTTTTCTTATACAGAACCAAAACATAAGCGGTAACAACACAAAGCTAAAGTCATAGACATACATAAAAGAAAAGTTCAGGATAGCCAACATTTTCGGAGGCTTACTAGCCACAGACTCTTGCCCTATAAAACAACAGCCTCTAGAAAACGCTTTGGAAAGTTAACGGTTATTCCTGATCGACTCAATTTTAGTTTTCTGGACGGGGCTGCCATTTATAGGAGTGTTTCCCTGTTGAGAGGACTCATTAGTTGTTGTATCAATGGGAGCATTCAGCGGAACAGAACATAAATGCAGGCTTTAATCTATTCATTTTTGAAATGCTTCTCCAAATGTTCCATCACCAAAAAACATCCATCATGTATTGCTTGTAGTTGTTTTCTTATAGCATCGTGTCTCACATGATGTTAACTCCTTGTACTGAAAAGGCTTTCAGCTTCACGGTAATCTCCTACCACAGTAACATTGTGTTTCCATGCCTTGCATCTTTGTCAACTATACAACCTCTGGTCACTGTTTATTGTTACTATGGAGAGCTGACCAAACGTAGCGATCTCTGATGAGAGCCTGGATCCTTGTATACCAGGAAGAGAGTGATCACGAAAAAGAATGGAAGATTATTTTCCTCTATGCCTCTAAAATGTTGGATGGTGTAATTTACATAAGAAAGATATACACTTGGCACTCGGCGAGTTTGCATTTGTACTTCATGTTTCACAAAAGGTGTACGTGCATTTCTGAATGTCTGATGGACTAGGGATACCCACAGGAGCCCCTCCTGCGACAGAAGAAATTCCTCTGATGATTCACATGGTAGTTCTTGTGATAGCTGAGGTGAACTGACCATTTTTGGCACTCCGTAATCTTACATTTTATTTTAGTTTTTGGCAAATGCGTAACAGTACAGCAGAAGGCCTTATGGATGCAAAACAATCAAGATTATCAGCTTCTCTTCTATTAAAGTACTTCGAGGAGACCCCAGTGTAATATTCATCAGATACTTTATCATACACTTCATTTGGTTAAAAATGATTAGTTTTGAACCTCGACAGATCTTCTGAATACATTTTAAATTTAGGTTATCCAGATGTGACGTTTGTGATGAAAGTGTAAAATTTTCCAAGAATCTGATTCCAGATCAGAATGGTTATTTGTGTTAATCTTGATGTGTTGAAATAAAGATCTGTGTAACTCCAAAATCTGTTTTATTTTAAGCTTTGCTTATAGAGAATCAAAACATACGCGGTGACAGTACAAACACAAAAGAAAAATTCAGGATAGCCAACCTATCTCGAATCTTCGGAGGCTTAGGAGTTACACAACTAAGTGTCCCCTTAAGCGAAAGTTCACAGCATTTGCAGTGAAATCTCAGTGTTTAAGGTTTAGGTGGAATGTAATATCATCTATACCTACCTGCTATATGCATGATAATGTAAAATTTGCAAAACATTTATATTTCTAACTTTATGCAAAATTGCCTAAACTAATTGGAATACAATAAATAATTGGGGAATAAATAACCTATCTAACTTTATATAAATAATATATCTAGTATTCCTCGGTTAATATTAAGAGCCCTTTTGGTGAGAATCGTCAGAGTGCAACTGCCAACGTAACAGATGCGACATAACTAATCTCTAGAATAGTCTAACAGAGGGCCATTTGCATTCGATGATGATGACGATGACGATGCCGACGAGGACGGCGACGACGATGACGACAATGATGATGATGAACACAGCCATTTTAGCTGGTTTAGCTTAATTTACAAGTGAAGGATTTTGAAGACCTTTCCGATGTTAGGTTAGTTGGATGTGCTGGATATCGTCGAGGTTATGATAGGCCTAAAGTGAGTCTGGAACGCTTGTAGGTTTTCCCGGCGTTAATGTCATATTACCAGAGAATACACTGTAGGTTACAGTGTTGTTGGATATTAAATGACGATACTGGCAACCTATGCAGAAGAAACTACTGGCTATGTGTATACATCGGCGCCATGGCTGACAGGTTACACCACTTGGCTTTCATCAAAGCGGCCCCGTTTGCTCCCGGCGACCGTAAAGTGAGATTTTGGTGGACAACATGACACTGGGGTGAGTTTTCTCCGGATCCTTAGATTCCCCCCGCCAGCATTCCACCGATTGTACCATCATCAGTTTTCGTATCACCGCATCTCTCTCGTATTCTCACTTCCGATGACGCAGTGCTCACTCTTCGTGGAATCTTGTCCTCAACCCGTTTTCTACGGTCTTCGAGGTTGCGCGGATAAGAAGACCCTATGTTCCATTTGAAGGAAATACAGGAATTCATTAATGTGTATGCATAAAACCCTTACTTTTCTGATAACAGCGATTTCGTATTATTTCCTCATTGTTTCACTTAATCACAAACGGGCCAAAAAAACCATTGTTTATTATCACATTATTTTGATTACTAAAAGGTTGCGTGTCTTTTTCGGTATATTTTGGCAATACCGTCATGCAACATGGAATACCGCTATGGTTATTTGGAATAATCTTGATGCATTCAAATAAAGATTTCTGTGACCATTAAATCTGTTTTATTTAAAACGTTTCTTATATAGAAACCAGCAAAAGCGGTAACAACACAAATCTAAAGTCATAGAGAAACATAAAAGAAAAGTTCTGGATAGCCAACATTTTTTAGTCTTATTACCCACAGCCTCTTGAAAACGCTGTGGAAATATGACGGATGGTTCTTTCAGGACCGGGCTGTCATTTGTAGGAGTGTTTCCCTGTTGAGATCACTCATAAGGTGTTGGAATAAAACATAAATGCAGACTTTAACCTATCTACTGATACTGTTTATGGTCCTCGTGGAGGACTGATTTTGAAATCCTTCTCCAAACGTTCCATCACCAGAAAACGTCCATCATATATTGGTTGTAGATGTTTTCTTATAGCATCGTGTCTCACATGATGTTAACTCCTTGTACTGAAAAGGCTTTCAACTTCATGGTAATCTGCTACCACAGTAACATTGTGTTTCCATGCCTTGCCTCTTTGACAAGCTATACAACCTCTGGTCCACAGTTTATTGTTACTGCGGAACACAAAATATATACTTATTAGAAATGAACCTCCCATGTTAATCGTTGGCAACACGAGGTAATACCAGCGTACGGGTAGCGAACTAAACTATGAAAAAATGGGTGTCCAAAAATTTTAGATTGCCAGAAAACTATAGCTGTATGTTTCATACTTGCTTCGCTGTCAGCAGGTGATATGTTCCAATACCGCACTGCTACAGATTGTCAAAGAAAATTACGTGAGCTTTGAGAGCTGTGACTGCAGTTTCAAGTCCTTTGCATTTTCTAAAATCTAACATAATTATCTGATATAATCTGTATCTATAGAGTATTTGAATATAATCAGCTGAATCTTGCAGAGAATTTGTGCATGGCATCTCTATTATTTTCTACTTCAATTAACCCAAAATATTTTATGAACTTCAAAGGAATTAACAGTGGATGTGGTATTTGACAAGAAAATTTGAATAATAACATTGTTTTGACAGTTAGTGCTTTCTTTTATTATTCTGGCTCATAAATATAAAAAATTAGTCTGTCATTTACTTAAATAACATAAGTAATTCAACTAAATCAATTACAAACAATCTAGAACAATACTAGATATAACGCAAAACACCTAAGTGATTCAACATGGCTAATTCATTTAATTACAAGGAAACGTTAGCAAAACATTCTGTGTAACATTACACATATATGTAAATAATATGAATAACACAGTAACCTTTTCATTTAAAACAAAGACACTTTAACATAAAACTGCAGATGTTGCACAAAGTGATATAAGTGACAGAAATGATAAACTTCAATATTTTACAAATAAGATTTAACGTAATGTTCTATAATAACACTGTAGGGATTGCTGAAAGGTTCAACGTGATGAATAACATGATAATTAATTGTGTTACATGGAAAGTTTAGCATAACAGTATAACACATTAGCTATGTATTAATCATAATACATGTTTAAATCTTAATGTGATTGGTTGCCCCATGCATTACCTGGCATTTATATAAGGTTTAGGAAAAACTTTGAGAAAGATTTTCAAGCAGGTAAAGAAATACAAAACTAAAAGTACCAAAATCAGATCAAAGTTATCACAGTATTACACTATACCATATCTGTAAGCAGTTTGAGAGGAATGAGTGATTTTAGGCAAAGAATAATAATATAAACTACTATTCATCCAGAAACTTCAAGATTATACATTAAAACTAAATGTTAAATGCAGGATATGAAGAAATAACTTTTCATAGCCTGTGGTAGCAGTTCTTTTTCAAAAATGCTAATTTTGTTATCATTAGTCTACTCATATATTAAAAGTGGTACACATGTCTTTAATATATCCATGTGATTTCCATGTTTTTCACAGAGTCTTTGCTATCTGGAGCTTTAAAAATTCAAATAAAATGATTCTGCAGAGAACTCGTACTGCTAAAATCATCCAGAAATTTATATAACTGCTTGTGGAGGTTTTGTAATACTAGCATCAGATTTTCACTGGCATATGTTAACTCGGAGGTTTCAGTACCTGTGTCCTTAAATATCGTAAACAAATGTCACCGTATTTCAATGTATTTTATACATATGACACTTTTTCAAAGACAAAGATAATCTAGAAAACCCGGTAACCAAACATCCTTTCTCTTACTTACCGAAGTGAAAGCCACTGTTTTACTTGAGGACATACTTGACGAAGCAACTACATGGTTTAACATACGTCTGGATCCAACTGTGAATTCTTCTTCCAAAAAAATGGTATTTGCACATATTAAAGGAAGTACAGCGTTCACTGGAAGTTTTACAAATATCTTTCCACTTCTGCAGTATTGCTTGCTCCTGGGAAAAGTTATAGAAGTGCACATAGTTATACGTGCTGCATAGTCATAGAGGCTGATGATAGCTCCTCCAAAATTGTGGGAATTTGCAGGAATACTTTAGTCGACATTTGGCACTGTGAATATCCTGTTAAGAATAAACAAACAAACGTGTTGAAATATCCTAAACATAATCCTAAGCAAAAGATATGAACAATAATAAATTAATGAACAATATTATAACCTGACTGAAGTAATGTACAATAGTGACGTAGCTCTTAGCTATTTGAACCATGGACTGATCTGAACATCATTATTGTGTAAAGATTAAGTAATCCTGAAAAAAATGCTTCTTGAGCTAATTGCTTCCGACCTGCTGTATAAACTGAGTAGTTGGAGATTTGTAATGTTCAAAATTAACATCTAAAATTTCATTTAAAGTGGCAGCAACATAAAATACTAAAGAAATTACAACTTGTAGCGAACGCAAATTATAGGGTATGAAATATGGCATAATTTTGTTAGTGGTATTCTAACCTAAATGCTGTAAATTATTCTCATGGGACCTTTAGAAAGTCCATATTGCTGTAAGAGTTTCTCCTATTGGACGTTTAAATATTTTATGACTACAACCACACCTTTATTAGTTATGGCATTCATAAATTCCAAATACAGCGGCAAGCTATTCCAAATGCAATTAACATTGGTTTTATACCTGGAAGTGACGGAACATGGATATAATCTCCAACGAAGTTCAGCTTCAATGTTGGAACAATCACCTCTTGAGTTTTGTATCGGAAAATAAAATCAAGGCAATGTAATGTTAATAAGCTTTTACTTATCCGTGAATGGTTTTCCAGCAATCCATTGTAAATGTGCTATAGCACCTTACAATACAACAATTATTTTCAGTAGAAACCCAATAATAATGACAATTTTAAGCACAAATAGCTGATTATTCTCCGTACCTGGAGTAAGTCGCCAAGATCACGCGATGATTTCTGAAATGCTCATTCTTCAACAGGAACATAGAACAATCCTTCCACATTGAGATTCTTAAGATGGCCAAACCACAGATTATCGAACCAGTACAAATTTAAAAGTTTCAGCAGAACCTGAATCAGCTAATCGCCTTCGTCATCAAGTACGCCAGGGTCTCTATTTTCGGGTGGCAAACTAAAATCTCTTGTTGCCATTTCCCCTATCTCGGCTTCAACACTGTGCTGCAGAGAGCTGGCCAAACGTAGCGTTCTCTGATGAGATTAGTGGATCCTTGTATGCCAGGATGAGAGATATCACGAAAGGAATGGAAGATTATTTTAATGTATCCTTCTGGAATGTTGGTTGGGGTAATTTATAAAAGAAGGATATACACTTGGTAGTCGGCGAGTTTGCATATGCACTTCATGTTTCACAGAAGGTGCGCTTGCTTTTCTGAATGTCTGATTCACTAGGAATGTCCAAAAGAGCTCCTCCTGCGACAGAAGAAATTCTTCTAATGATTCACAGATTGCATCTGATAGCACATGTGACCTAACCATTTTTGGAAGTCCATGATCTTCCATTTTATTTGAGTTCGTGGTAAATTTGTAATACAGAAGAAGGCCTTATTCATGCAAAATAATCAAGGTTACCAGTTTCTCTGCTATTGAAATACTTCGAGGAGGCTCCATTAGAATATTCATCACACGCTTCATCATACACTTCCTTTAGTTAGATATGTTTAGTGTTGAACCTCGATGCATTCTCTGAATACATTTTGTATTTTAATTACCCAGATGTTACGTTTATGCCGAAGCTGTTACTTTTTCCAAGAACCTGACTCCAGTGAAGAATGGTTATTTGTGTTAATCTTGATGTGTTGAAATAAATATCTGTGTATCTGTGAAATCTATTTCATTTGAAGCTTTTCTTATACAGAAACAAAACATAAGCGGTAACAGTACAAAATAAAGAACATAGAGAAACACAAAACAAAAGTTCAGGATAGCCAACCTATCTTCAATCTTCGGAGGCTTACTAGCCACACCGCTGTCTCCTACAGCGAAAACATGGTACTATTCCTGTCCCTGGGACATGAAAATTTACCCCGAATAATATCTTGGAAATCATTAGCTCCAGCAAAACAGGTATTGTACAGATATTGCGTTTTGCTGTAACAACATCTGTAGTTTTGAAACAGTGAGATTTCCTTTACCTCTTACGTTTAGCATTTTTCCAAATTGAAGAGATACTCAGAGGCAGTTTTCAGAAAGTTCAGGATAAACATTTCACTTGTCATGCGCTTTAACACGTTTAGTATCGTTACACGCATTATGAGAGAACAATAATTAGCAAATCTATTACATTTGAAGAATAGTTTGGGGTGGGACATCTTTAAAACTGTGTTCTCATATCCTTGGAGGATGTATTATACAATCTAAAACCGATTAACTTGTTTCATCTGATGTAGCTGTCTTATTATATATATTGTATATATTATGTATATATTATATATTATATTATTATATTTTGTAAAACTAATAAACTTGTCTCTTGTGATGTAATTGCCATATTTCCTAGTATTCCTAGAGAAAAACTTTTAATGTATTTAAAAAATTGGTTGAATTCAATAGTTGATTTTGTTAAACTTACTGAATTTTGTTTGAATCCAATTCTTTCAATTTTAATGGTGAATTTTGTCAACAAACTCTGACTTAGCGATGTGTAATCCTCTTACACATTTTCTTGCTGATCTTTTTATGATTTATTTTCCAAATGCACGTCACTAAAGCATTTCCTTTAATATTTGAAGTTTGGTATAGATACGTTGATGATATTTTTCCAATTGTTCCTGATAAACTTATAAACGATGTTTTAAATTACTAAATTTGCAAGATAAACCTATCAAATTTGAAATTAATGGCTTTCTTCCTTTTCTAGATATAAAGATAATAAGAAATTATTATAATAAATTAAACTTGGGTGTTTATAGGAAGTCTACCCAAATTGATAATTTTATGGAAAATAAAAGTTTAACCCTTTTTCACATACAATTGCTGTTTTCAATACTTTGATTTATAGATTAATAAATAAACCCCCAAATAAAAACTGTATAAATAAAAAAGAACATAATGAACTCCTGAAAACTACATGCCATTTCCATCACTAAATAAAAATGTAATCCCAAATTTCCTCAAGTGGACGTGTACTCACTCTCTGCACACTGGGACTCCATAACCTTATCTCTTCTAAAGGTCATTAATCTCTATAGATCACTATTATATATATTTATTATTATTATTATTATTATTATTATTATTATTATTATTATTATTATTATTATTATTATTATTATTATTATTATTATTATTATTATTATTATTATTATTATTATTATTATTATTATTATTATTATTATTATTATTATTATTATTATTATTATTATTATTATTATTATTATTATTATTATTATTATTATTATTATTATTATTATTATTATTATTATTATTATTATTATTATTATTATTATTATTATTATTATTATTATTATTATTATTATTATTATTATTATTATTATTATTATTGTTATTGTTATTGTTATTGTTATTGTTATTGTTATTGTTATTATTATTGTTATTATTATTATTATTATTATTATTATTATTATTATTATTATTATTATTATTATTATTATTATTATTATTATTATTATTATTATTATTATTATTATTATTATTATTATTATTATTATTATTATTATTATTATTATTATTATTATTATTATTATTATTATTATTATTATTATTATTATTATTATTATTATTATTATTATTATTATTATTATTATTATTATTATTATTATTATTATTATTATTATTATTATTATTATTATTATTATTATTATTATTATTATTTTCATGTTTGTGGGTTAACAATACAACAAATTTCAATTCAAAAGTAAGGAATCTGAATGCTAAAGTTTAAAGTAAAAGCTCTGACTGCCAAATCCACATCACTTTTATACTCTTCTCAAATGTCTCAAAAACATCCTTTTCCATTTTCATGATCTAATACACTTCCCTCGTCTCTGACAACTTGATCACTTCCGTTGATGGATAAAATAAGTCTAATCTTTAAAACAAGTCCTCGTGACATTTCATTTTAACTTCTATGACCATCACACACATTTGTTCATACAAAGAACGATTGTGTCTTTCCTGAGCTATTTCTCTTATATCTGACAAAACCTGTTGGTATTGAGTTCGAATGTACTTTGTAGCGTCCACTAAACGCTCAAGTTCTTTAAACTCATCCATTATAAAGTCTGTATTAGCGTCTTCTCGGTTAAGGATCACTCTTCTTTTATACTGTAATGAATTCAATTTAGTAAACATAGCACATGCTCCTACCTCAAAAATCAGTTTCACAGTTTCACCTTCCATTTCTTCATTCATCATGTACAATCCTTCCATTAATGCTGGCATTTGTATGCTCAGTTTTCCTAAGTTCTCAAACGCTGCTTCATAGGATCTTTCCAAGTTTTTCAACAATTTCTGTTTATCCATTCTTCCTGTATTTGCATCAAACTCTGCGATTTTTGTGGATTACACGAAGGTTCTGTTTTCCTAATTATCCGTTCGGATAAATATAAGTTCTACCGGAATTTAAATTAAATGAAACGTGTTTTCATTTGCAGAATAAATGATTCATTGTGTTGGTGAACAAATGATAGACAGCGTATAAAAATATAAAACAGCAAATACCAACTTATATTTATCTTCAGTAAACCTTTATCATTTTAAATTGCTTTAGTTTAGTTCATGAAAATGGGTCAATTGTTTTTCTAAATAGATAAATTAATTAATTCAATATTATACTTCACATTGTATTCTGGGATCTAATCACTTAGTGATTTGCACACAAAAACATGGCGTAAGACTTTTATGCTTTTTATCCTAATTACTCTATAAGTTGACAAGTCAAATACCAATGAGGAGTATACTTACAAAAAACTTCGCATTATGTTCAAACCATTTTATCTTGCTTCTATATTGTGAAATAGGCTACTTGTCGTGCTGTGAATTGACATAACAATAAGTAAGAAGCTCCAAGCCTGGTTTCCTTGCCTCACATGGTGCTAAGTTGTTGTTTATTTACTGCTGAATTTAAAAGTATGCTGGCAATTCTGTATTTTGCATATATGAAATATCCTTACACTATATACGATTAATATACTATTTGTAAATAACTGAGGAGCCTATGCATATCCGAATCTGACCTCATTTTCCTTACATGCCCGCAGCAGTGACGCACCTAAATACAATTTTTGTGCAGTATGACTTCTTGTAATATGTTCTTAATAGTTAAAAGTCATGATAGAGTACTTCCAGGGATATCTCCCAGATAACTAGAGCAGTACGTTTTATTTGTTGTGAACATATTTTGTGTAGTTTAATCAAGTCTTAACCACGATTAAGTAAATTGAAATTTTAAAACTTCAATTCCAACGGTAGTCTGGGAAGTGAGAGGTGATCTTGAAAATCTTCATGCCCTTCTTTTGAGGATACGGAACCTAAATACCCAATTTGGTGCCTAACCGACCTTTTGTTTTAGAGTTAAGCAGTTCACAAGCGGATCGACCTTTAACTAAAAACGACTCCTGTTTCATTCAGGAGAGCTGCAAACATGCATTTGGAGTGAAATCTCCGTGTTTATTTTTTAAATGTAATGTAATACCATCTTTACCTACCTACTATATGCATGATAATGTAAAATTTGCAAAACATTTAGATTACAAATGTATGCAAAATAGCTTAACCTAATTAGAATACAATAAATAATAGGGGATTGAGTAACCTATCTTTATATAAATAATAAATCTGTTATTACTCGATTAAATTAATAATTAGCACCCTGTTGGTGAGAATCGTCAGAGCGTACGCTGTCTCAATGCAAGTTGAAGTATTACTTATGATTCTTGCCGTACCTACTATAGATTTTGCAAATGCAGTACATAAACATATTTGATATATTTGCTGCAAATTGCACATGTAAATATTTGTTAAAACCTGCCCATTTGTATCCTGTGGTATTTAAATTAAGCCATTTATTTGTTAAATTAGGTTTTTCAATCAATGACACAGTGCTGTGACTGAAATGTGGCCGTTTGATTATAAGTGCCAAGAAGAAATGTAAGTTTGCTACAATCTGTTTGCTTAAAAAACCCATAGTTATTGCTTCAATAACTTAGCACAGAGAGTAGAATTAAAGTCACCTGCTAACAAATATTCTTTACCATACAACTAATGTGTAGTTAAAGCGTTCTGAAAGAACTGCTCTCGTTCTTGTCTATTTTGCGTTCCGGACGGAGCGTAAATATTTATTGACACTGTGTCGTTCAATGTCGCTGAGATGATCCGGCCAAATGGGTCCATCTGAAAATTCTGTAGATGAAGCTTTTTCCGGTATAGAATGGCGGTGTCCCTTCCTTCTAAGCCGAGATTTACCTTATAATCGTAAGAGTAAAGCGTATCCAGATTGAATGTGTTCACTTCCTGTAGAAAGCAGTTGTCAATGTTATTCACCAGCAGAAAAGTATTGAGCAGTTTCGGGTCACTGTATTCCTGCAACCATTCACATTTGTAGTGGCTATTGTTCTTAAATATATCATCCTAATGAGGGTAGTTGTCACTGATACTTCAAGCTGGAAGAGAAACTGTATTTTATGCTATCAGTGCTGGGTGTATGTTGCTGGCTGAGTGCCTACTCCTGAGTAGTCTGCAGCTGTGACTCTTCCCCTACTTTGAGATCACACGCCGTCTCCTGCCTTGTCCAGTCCTGCGCCGTGAGATGCGGTGAACCCGATTCTGTATCTTTCCGCACCAACTGAGTGTGTTGCTTTCAACCGTTCGCCATTGCGCCCTCATCGGCAGTCGATGGACCACTCTTTTTGTAACTCTGTTGCATTTCACGAACTTGGAGCCGAGGGTCACGCAGAGAATGTCGCGCAGTTGGAACCCCGTCAATTGCAACCTTCTGCGGAACGACCACAGCACCTTCACATGCCACCTGGTACCCCGTCCTCTGCACAGGTTCTGACGTTCCACCCCCTTCCGAGTTCCTCTATCCCTTGTCCTCACCTGTACGGCAAACCTCGTAAGAAAGCTGGTTGTCTCGCTCCTCCCTGACGCTGCTGTCCAAATGTGCAGCACTTGTTGGCTGGTTTGTTGCCGTCCTGGTTGTGGTCTCTGGTGGTAACATATGTAGTCCCGGCTGTTCTGCAAGCAGAAACCCAGCCGGTTCCTCTTCCTGTTCCATCTGGCTGCTCCTAGACGTATCTACCTTACTAGCTTTGCGTGTCTTTGTCCTGACTCGTTTTTTTTCATTGGAAAGTGTCTCCTCCTCTGTAGCTATCTCAGACATCAGTGAGGCACATCCGGTCTGCTCCTTTCCCTTCGTGGTGTGCCGAATGCCTCATTCCCCAGGACTATCGCGAAGCACGCTGGCATAATCCTTTTTCTCCACTACAATCAGCTGCTCTGGTGTCGGCTCATCTAGTTGTTGTTCACACGCCGGTGCAGGCTGTGGATTGTCAGCTATGAGCTGGTCTTCCTCCTTCTGCACGCTCTCTGCCACAGATGTGGGTGCTGTGTCGTTTCTCGGTACCGCCTCGGCCGGTAGCAACTGTCTCGATCGGTGCGGACATAGCTCCTTTAAATGTTCTGTACTGTAGCAGACATAACATGATCGGGGTTGGCCAGCATGTGACACGCATAAATGGTAGCTGCCGATCACGATATACCTCGGAACATTTGTCTTCAGCTGCATCTTTACAGCTCTTATCCCGTTGTACACCGGCACACGGTACTGACGACCCCATTGCTCTTTCCGAATGTCAAACACCCAAACCGTAATTTTTCAGTGCTGCTTTTAGCACTTCATTTGGGAGCTCTGGTGATACATCAAACACACGCACATTGATGGCATTCCCGGTAACGTGTTCGATTTTTACTTTAGTAATTTCCCCATTCATATATGTGAACGGTGTTTCCTCCGGAAAAGAGTTTAAAATTTTCTCCAGTAACAAAGTCGAAATCAATTTTATGTAAATTGCGCGTTCACTGGCGATTAACTTAATGGTATCCACTTGTTAAGCATTTAACCGCAACATATCTGCTATGAAATCATGCACCTCATAGGCTGTGGGCTTCGTCGCATTTACCGTGAATTTAACCCTGATTGTCTTTTTCCTTGCATACATTTACATTTTTCACAAATTAAGTGAACTTTGACTAAAAAATAAACACGCGAAGGTGTGGGCACAATTGTGCTAGCGGTGAATGCCGCTCTGGCACTCACATTAGGTACGTCGCCGCGACACGAACTGTAAACAACACACGTCACACGGCACGTCCGCTCTATTCAGGCGCTGAGGCCAGACTGTCTTATGCTGGACTACTCTGGTGAAAAGCACTTCGTACTACAACAGATGGTTATAACAGTAATATATGCTCATACTGAAAATAAAAGATGTAGCATTTTATCTAAATAAAAACGTAGGCATGTCAGAAATTTAAGCAAAATATTTCATTTAACTTATTTTGTACCAATTATTGATATTATGTATGATGGGAGGTATAAAATTATATTTTTAGAATATTTGTATAATCTCATTTAGAAAATACACTATGTCATGTCTTAATGACCTGCTCCAAAGGTGTAGGTGCCACAACCCTGAAAAAATGAACATATCGAAATCTTTTTTGCTGTTCATCTTGTGGAAAACGATTTATTACAAAAATTTATAACCACATGTAAACCGGTTACCGTGAGGCACAGTGTAATTCGGATCGCACGACAGACAGAGGGAACAGACAAAAGTTGACAAATATTTACATATTTACTTTATGTAATAACTCAGATATAGTAGTTTTATCAGCGCCTTTTGAAGCACTGCTTACATTTAAGTTGTAGTCAGTCACCCCCGCTTCTGTCCCGCCTCTACATTTGTAAAAACTGTTTGCAATGTTCGGCAGACAGGTAAATATATATTAGTTGCACATATCTTAAGCAATTTTGTTCTTTTGTTTTCAAGAATTGAGCATCGAGTTTATATATCAAGATTAATTTATTTCTCTACTCAGACGAGTTATATAGCGGAATGACCAATGCGGTAGGCTTACATACGAGAGACATGGCATTCATATTCGGTGTACGGCGCGTTGTGATAGAAGTTCTTTGTGATTTTGCTCAGTTGCCAGGTAATTACGAATTCCATATTCAATACCAGATCTAGAGTTCCTGTATGTTGAAATGTCATTGATACACCCAAACATGGAATACGAAAAAGATTTGTTATTCTTAAATCTATGTTGTACTACCGTCCGCACAATGGCTGAGAGGTTAGACCGATTGGTTCTCACCAAGGCGGCCCGGGTTCGATCCCGGCGTCCGCAAAGTGCGTTTTTCAATGGTCAACGGGGTGATTTTCCGGGTTTTTCCCCGGGTCCTCCGGTTTTCCCCGCCAGCATTCCACTTATTGCTACATCATCTTTCCTATCACGTCATCTCACTTGTGCTTTCATTTCCGGCGTTGGGCTTATCTTTCATTACGGAATCTCTCTGATCAAGAAACCTCTTATCCTCAACCCAATCTCTACGGTACTCGAGGTTGCGCGGCTAAAGGGCCCTATAATCCATTTAAGGAAATTCAGGAATTCATTCATTCATTCACTTGGCATCACAGTTATTCTCTGTGTTTCTGGAAACAGTAGTCACAATATTACAACAAGTCAAACGTTTGCAAATCTTGATGTAATAAAGACACAGATTATCAACTTAAACATCTGACAAATGTACGCCACTATGGCTATCAGCCACACACTCAGTCACTTATCTATATTAAAGGCAGAAAACCCCGCGGTGTGACAAGTTACTGAAACAATGTTAAACAGGAGGAAAAGAATTTGGTGTTAAATTCACGTAACTTTCTCGAACAATTCTTTATAAGAATATTCTTACAAAAGCCCATTCTTCTATATGTTTTGTCTTAATCGTGATAAATATTTGTAGAAATGTTATTATTACATAATTTCTTACAGTCAAACGTTGTAGGAGCCGGTCACTCCATGGTCCATGGACCTTTCTCTTTGCATGGTCAGAAGGCGGTGGGGGAATCTGATGCGCACAGTCATTGGATTTTCTCTACTCACTCTTGTAAATATTTTAAAAGTACCGCATACGCTTCTATTTACTTCATGTAAACTGAGATAACGTTTTATAAAAATTATTTTATTACAATGTTCTTATGGATACAATAAAAATAGCTGAATATCGTAGATGTAAGTGATAGTAAAATCTTTGAGGACCTGGTTGCTCTGTGGTGGCTTCTACATTCCATTCTGTTTATATGGACAGGAAATACAGAAAGAGTAACGACATTCCATTTAATAAATGTATATTTGAAAATTCAATCCACAAATCTTGAAAGGAATATCTCAAGAATAGTGCTCTCCCCAAAAGTTTTATTTGATATAAATTGTGGGCTTTAACGTCATCTACAAGTTTTGGCATAATAAGACCATATATATATAATCACGTAGTAGCCTCTGATCAATCAAAATCGTGAGTCTGTATATAAAATAAAAGATTACAAATAGTTTTCATTTAAAGATATTTTGGGTTAGAACGCTTTACATCTTCATGCCTCATGCTGAGATGATGATAAACTTAAATTCCATGTTGGGCACATAACCAACTCTTCGTCTATGAAATATGCGTCTCTCTCAAACAAACACTCACATATACATACAAGCGCCCCAGCTTTTTGTAATAGCGATTTTTCTTTATTCAGAAGGTCCTAAAGCGTGCATTTCTGGTGCATTTGATTTTTTTTTATCTAACACACTACTTCCCCTATTTGGTAGAAAAAGAGGAAACTTTATTGCAGTGATATGATTTCCGTTTTCTTTCTTACGTGTATATCTTTAATATTTTACCCATGACTACCTTTTTATTTGATTGATATGTGTACCAATTTTATACAAACTATTACTTTCCAATATGATATATATATATATATATATATATATATATATATATATATATATATATATATATATATACTTACGTTCTTAACAAAAGCTATCCTGCAATGTGTGATACATACCAAACAAAAATAATCATAATTCACATTATTGTCAACTGTCCAAAATTTGAAATCAGCGCAGAAAACACGGCATCTCGAAAAGTCTTTCTGCAGCACTGAATGAGGTATCTCTCATTTAGAGTTTTATTAACTTTTTAAAATATTCTAATCTCTACCATTTTATTTAACTGATTTTTAAAATTTATAAGTATTCTTGTCAACAGTTTACATTTTGTTCTGTTCAAAATGTTATTTACTACGTAAATTTAATAACGAATTAATTCACAATCTTAATGGCCAAGATTAAACATTAAAGGTTAAAGCGACCTTAAATAAAACTTTACTGAAAACAAAATACTAAATAGAGGAGAATGTAACATTTAATTGAAACACTGAATATGAAACTCTTATCGGAAACAAACATTTTGATGCTCAATGAACACACCAAATGTATTTTTACTAACACCTGACGTACGCGCGCCCGCATCTTAGTGGTATTTGTGTATGTTTAGGGGAGGGGGGGGGGCTGGGGGTCATAAGTTGTAACAAATCTGTTCATATATATTATAGTAAATGCATGATTTAAATTAATGAAGTCAAAGCAGCATGATTAATAGCTGGCTTTGTCTAGTAAATTCATTTATCGTTTACGGGTAAGAAATATCTGTTGAAGGGACGTCAATTTAAAATGCATAAATAATCAAAAAGATCACAGAGTGCAACAGAAATATGAAAGGGACGCAAATGTCGCACTAGCGCATTTTACTATCGTAGCATAAGTGGAACACAAGCAGCCTACTTGCCTTTCTCAGTGCTACAAAGGACAACGACAAAGTGTACAGTGGTAATTTATAAAAGGTTCCTCAGGTTGCTACCTTTGAGCATGACTTCCCAAGTAACACATCCAGCTTTAAACGCAACAAGTTTATATTAAGCCATTTCTGACACGGAGAAATGCCTATTCTGTTTGAACAGAACTGTAACGGACACATCAACTGCCAAACGCCCCACTGCTCCTGCTACAGTATGTTATCCGCAAATGAATGTTGCTATGCAGTAGTGGGGGAGGAGAAAAAGAATTGAACGGTTTGCATAATGAACTGTTATTAAGATATACAGTGAAAGTACAGAAGATACATAAGAAAGGTAATAATAAGTATTAGTGTATGTAGCGCTTCGTGTTAAATAGCCAGAATGGATGGATAAACCATGATGCACTTCCATTTTTCTCACTATTAGAGTACCGCCAGTTTGCATAAATATTGTTGGTATTTTTAGCGAAAGAATGCTTTCATGTTGGCAACCTCCAGCCATGGGGTTACGCCCGTCCTGTTGCTACGTCGTCTATTTGCAATTCTAACCATAGTATAAATATATAAAGTTTAATTCAAATTGATCAGTGAATATTGATGTACATTTAGATTTTGTATATAGGTATTGAAGAAAGCATGACTTCTCAAATTTGTTAAGTTTGTAGAATTCGTTTACACCTGTTTTATTAAAATAATATCAAAAGTAACACTCGATTTATGAGAGCTTTATAACCAATATACAAACTCCCTAGAATACCACTGTGGATAGTATTAAGTTTGCCATGACAAATTTTATAAGTGAAATGAATACATCGTTTGTTAATGTATTGTTATCTCAATGACACTATTACAGTCACAGTTAAATAGAGATATGTTACATAAGTTACCAAAAGCTTTATAAATGAATGGTGATGAAAAGGATTCCTCCTAAGCCAGAAGTTGTAGATTGAGCAGTTGCACAACTCAGTGGAAAGCTGACAGCTCCTCAACATTAGGATTTGTTTGTGGTACAGAATTCTGTGGAATTGAAGATGTATCTGTAGCCGCAACGGTAGCAGTTTGATGCACTTTAGAAGGCAGAAAAGCAGGAAGGGAAGACCGATACTGATCAACACTATTCTCCAATTTGGTTACTCTGGTACTCTCTTCGCCACAATTAAGGAATACTGAAGAATGTGATTGCCATTTTTGGTCGTACAGACAAAAGCAGAGCCTGATTGTATATGCTGTGAAGCATCCCATACATTATATATAAGAATTGATTCTTTGATAAGCATCCTCTGACATGTTGGAGATTGCAAAGATCCAGTCAATAGCCATCTTAAAGAGGCACTTGGTTTGGTATAACTAACATCAGAACATTTTTTAACTGTTTTATTATAGTTGCGTTGTTTTCGTGCCAGGTTTTGTTCATTTCATTTACAAAGGCAATAAACTCCACGGAACTTTGTTAATCATCCATATGATGCGAGAGCTTATATCCACTAATCTGTGTGTCTTTCCATCAAAGCATCTGTAGAGCTCAAGATAAGTCTGCAACCTTTTTGTACTCATCCTCCTGCAGCCGTTTAAACTATTGATGTGCTACAGTAGCTCCTTTTGGATATCTCACTCAGCAAGAGACAACATATTTTTTGATTGACCTCTTTTAGTCATCACTACAAAAATAACTTAAAACATTTCTATAAGTGTTTCTTTCTATGGATTGTAGCTACAGAGAATTTCGAGCAAGAAAGGCAGAAACGTTGTCATCTAGTATTTCACTTTTATATCCTTCAGATTCCTTTACTTTGTTGTCATCACCACAGCAATCTTATAATTACAGACCATTCACTTTCTCTCCTTCTGGTCTTGAAGTCCATGCAGTGGAAATAATTCCATCAGTATATGGAATGCCGAAGCACATTCATACAGCATTGCAGGTCATAACACTAGGACCAGCTCTAGTCATGCTACCAGCAATTATCTCATCTAGGGTGGTTCCTTCATCTAATATTAGCAGAACAGATAATAGTGAATTCGGAAGATCAAGAAGACGCAGTAGTACTCTTCCAAAAAGACTTTTCCTGAATTTCTTCATCACTTCAACACACTTTCTTTTTCATTTGCTTAATAAACAGTCTATATTCAACTGTTTAAAAAGATGATATATATCACGGAATAAAACAGAAGAGAAAGAGAGATTTATTATTCCCCGTGTTCTCTTTGTAACTTATATCGTGTCCACTACGGGAGCCTACAAGTGCAATGCGCACCTCATTTGTTATTGTCTTTGTTATCTCTATGTACAAATATATATGGTGCTTTACACAGAACTTATACTCATAAATAACAATAACACATGTTTTAAAATACCTTAAGGCTTCTAATTTACAGCTCTGGGCTGAAAGTTATTCAGATATGCCATATTTGTAATAAAGTTTCAAAAATATCCTAAGATATCCATATTTAACGAAACGGGATTGAACTATGACGACATAAATATGAAAAAAGAGCCTAACCCCAGTTTTAAGATGTTTTAAAAATGAAAAAAAAATGTTGAGCTTTTGTTTATCTGAAATGGTGAGCCGTTTTACTGTTGAAATAACTATCATACTCGATCTTAGAACACCCACAAACATACACACATGCCATATTCATTTTCCCCCTTTATATTATTAGTGTAGTCACCAAACAATAATATAACGTCTAAAATTCAGCCCTTATGTTCCTCATGAGAGTACTACGATTAGGAATGTTTTACTGTATTATTAAAGCTTGCATTTGGTAAATGAATACCTTAACTACATCAGCTGTTTTGTTTTCTTGCTGCAGTGATAGCTTGCGTTCCAACACATCTGTTCATTTCACCACTCTGCTTTCATTTCCGTCTATTCCACGCTTTGCGTAGAAAATCGATATAAAATAATTATCTATCCAAATCTTAGCCTACACTCGCTAACGATACATTCCTCCACAGTGGCTAGTGCGGAAGAACGATTAAAGTTTCATCAATGAACCTTATAGTGGTAACTACGTAGCCTGGGAGTTAAGTACTTACAGCATAATGAGTCGCCACTACAAATGCGTATCTCATTATACATGAGAACTCCTAGTTTTTTACCGGGAAACATACGAGTCAGTTGGAGAATTTAATGTCATGACGACACGTTGGCCACGGTAGCCCAATGGTTAAGAGCAACCGGACTTAGATCGGGAGATAGTGGTTTAAATTTCAGACGTGACATTGAACTTTTTAGTCTGTTTCTACCTATCCATAATTTAATTCCTTTGGCGATATTTCATTTAGAGAGCTCGATTCTTCCACTCTTGCTAGAGAGGGCTTCCGCACACCGAACAACTATTCCATTTTTGTAAATTTCAGTTGTGTGTTCTTTATGTTTGTAATCGCCAACCTTACTTTGGGCTATTTCTTCCCAGAGACTCACACTCTACTTATTAAACTTAGTGTGTTAAGTTGGTCATAGGGGTTACTGAATATCAGTATTTTTTTCTCATTTTTTATGTTTATCCATTTGTTTTTCTATTTTATTTTTAAATATTTTCTTTCAAGTCATAGAAACTACAATTAACTGTTGTATGCAACATAAGTCAAGCTAATGCAGTTTTAAGTACAGTGTTAAGTTTACAATTGAAACACTCAGAAATATGATAAAATGGATTAAGAAGGTGCCAATTTTTCAACTTTTGTTTGAAGTATTTGACACTAGAGTATTGAGCTTCTATAGCCAGTCTAATGTTCTACATTTGCGTTCATCTGAGCGAACAGTCATTGCAAATGATTGCCTAACTCTCTGAAGGAACACTGTTCTAAGAAACTTGTGGCGAGCAAAATGATCTTGCTAAAGATTGTCTGCGCTCCGTGAAAGCAGCTAGTCTGGATGTTGGGATGGAAGTTGACTTCTGAACCAGTGTAATGCAGCTCAAATCGGGGGATATAAGGCTCCATAGAATCACTGAGCCCCGCCGAGATTAGCTTCCAGCGTTAAGTTTTCGGTTAAGATGTTGGTTAACAGTCAACTTGGAGTTACACGCAGATGTTGGCATTACAACTTTCGGTTAAGGGCTAACTGAGAGTTGTTTCTGGAGGTAAACTAACCCTCACCTCGAGTAGCGGTTAGTGAGGTAACTTGGCGTACCTCCAGGACAGATTGAATGTTGGCTGCGATTCTGTGGATGAAATCATGGCACAGTATTTATTTAATAGAAGAGCTAAAAGAATTCAAATTAAAAAAGATAATTTCATATATATATATATATATATATATATATATATATATATATATATAATTTCATATATATAGCATGTTGAAAATGAAATAAAATAAACCACATGAGCATTAAGTAACTTGACGTAATAGGTTATAGAATGATACTTTCTAGTGTCCCATGGTATCAGTGACCTGTTGCAAGCAATGATACATTTTTTGCGACCATATTGCAACATGATTTAACGAACATAAATGTAATAAACAAAGCGTGTTTTACCTATAGCGGAAAGCACACGAAATGCTATATGGGAGGTGGGTAGGTATAAATTT
This sequence comes from Mantis religiosa, assembly GCA_030765055.1. NCBI lineage: Eukaryota > Metazoa > Arthropoda > Insecta > Mantodea > Mantidae > Mantis > Mantis religiosa. The sequence continues at coordinate 132,180,889 of CM060958.1, forward strand.
TCAGAAAATTGCTGAAGTAGTAAACATTAGATTTTGCTAATAGTGTGTGCAAAGTTTAGTTTGCGTTTCGTTAAAGCATTACCAGAGGAAAGTAAGAAATTTTAAAGCAAACAGTGAATTAAAAAAATTCTTTAGGTTATGCAATTTGTATCGATGTCCAAACCGTTATTGCAAACGCTGTTAACACATGTAATGTAGCCAATTGCATGTACAATGCCATAATGTTTTACCTTACAATGTGCCTTAATGAATACCATTTTCTAATTATATTGTGATTTTTGCTGTGTGCCAATGCAAGTTGAAGTATTACTTATGACTCTTGCCGTACCTACTATAGATTTTGCAAATGCAGGACATAAATATATTTGATATATTTGCTGCGAATTGAACACGCAAAGATATGTTAAAGTCTGCCCATCTTGTATCCTGTGGTATTTAAATTAAGTCATTTATTTGTTCAATTACGTTTTTCAATCAATGACACAGTGCTGTGACTGACATGTGGCCGTTTGATTATAAGTACCAAGATGAAATGTAAGTTTGCTACAACGTGTTTCCTTAAAAGAAAATCATAGTTATTGCTTCATAACTAGCCAAATATATTATATTTAAAAAATCATGTACCAAGTTACAGGTCCCAGAATGCATAATTTATAACTTGCTTTTATTCATGGTTGACTTTTAATTTGTGAACCTTCCCTCTTTGCATATACCTCTGCGAAATGATAATTTATATAAGAAGAGGTGATTCATTCATGAGGATAAACTGCTAAATAAATAATTTTAGCGAAATTATATTTGTGCAATACTATTATCAGAATTAATAACAGTTACGTGGCCTTATTCTAAAAAAAAAAAAAAAAAAAAAAAAAAAAAAAAAAAAAAAAAAAACCTTTTGCCTGGAAATCTCTTGGTGTTATTAAATTAAAAAGGCATTCAGTATATTCTCCATATATGTCACGTAATACATAATAACACTAACCTAACACAACCTATATAACCTATAACACTAACCTAAAGGTAAAAAAAGAATCTAACGCTATGGGAAAATCAAAACTGTAAACGAACTCTGCTAGACTTTATTGCGAATGAGCTATTAATGAAAATATCACGAAAATATACAGAAAGAAGCTAAACAAGTTAAAACAAGACGCCATATTGCACAGGGTAACAAACCTACAGGTAAATCGAGTTCGTGATACAAGGCACTGAACCTAACCAATGGTTACTGATACCTGAAAGGTAAAATACTTCCTCTAGTAACCGGAGATTGCAATACACGCCCTTAAAGCTTTTCTTATACAGAACCAAAGCATAAGCGGTAACAACACAAAGCTAAAGTCATAGACATACATAAAAGAAAAGTTCAGGATAGCCAACATTTTCGGAGGCTTACTAGCCACAGACTCTTGCCCCATAAAATAACAGCCTCTAGAAAACGCTTTGGAAAGTTAACGATTATTCTTGATCGACTCATTTTTAGTTTTCAGGATGGGGCTGTCAGTTATAGGAGTGTTTCCCTGTTGAGAGGTCTCATTATATGTTGTATCAATGGAAACATTCAGAGGAACAGAACTGAAAGGCAAGCTTGAATCTATCCACTGTTACTCTTTGTGGTCCTCGTGAAATACTGTTTTTGAAATGCTTCTCCAAACGTTCCATCACCAGAAAACGTCCATCATATATTGGTTGTAGTAGTTTTCTTATAGCATCGTGTCTCACATGATGTTAACTCCTTGTACTGAAAAGGCTTTCAGCTTCACGGTAATCTCCTACCACGGTAACATTGTGTTTCCATGCCTTGCATCTTTGACAACTACACAATCTCTGGTCCTCTGTTTATTGTTACTATGGAGAGCTGGCCAAACGTAGCGTTCTCTGATGAGACTCTGGATCCTTGTATACCAGGAAAAGAGCGATCACGAAAAAGAATGGAAGATTACTTTCCTGTATGCTTCTAGAATGTTGGATGGTGTAATTTACAAAATATGGAAAAACACTTGGCACTCGGCAAGTTTGCATTTGTACTTCATGATTCACAAAAGGTGTACGTGCATTTCTGAAAGTCTGATGCACTAGGGATACACACAGAAGCTCCTCCTGCGACAGAAGAAATTCCTCTAATGATTCACATGATAGTTCTTGTGATAGCTCAGGTGACCTAACCATTTTTGGCACTCCGTAAACTTCAATTTTATTGTAGGTCTTGGTAAATGTGTAACACTACAGGAGAAGGCCTTATGGATGCAAAACAATCAAGATTATCAGCTTCTCTTCTATTAAAGTACTTCGAGGAGGCCCCAGTGGAATATTCATTGGATACTTCATCATACACTTCATTTGGTTAGAAATGTTTAGTTTTGAACCTCGACACATTTTCTGAATACATTTTAAATTTAGCTTATCCAGATGTGATGTTTGTGACGAAACTCTTAAATATTCCAAGAATCTGATTCCAGATCAGAATGGTTGTTTGTGTTAATCTTGATGTGTTGAAATAAAGATCTGTGTAACTATCAAATCTGTTTTATTTTAAGCTTTTCTTATAGAGAAACAAAACATAAGTGGTAACAGTACAAACATAAAAGAAAAGTTCAGGATAGTCAACCTATCTCGAATCTTCGGAGGCTTAGGAGGCACAAAACTAAGTGTCCCCTACAGCGCCATTTCACAGCATTTGCAGTGAAATCTCCGTGTTTAAGGTTTAGGTGGAATGTAATATCATCTATACCTACTTACTATATGCATGATAATGTAAAATTTGCAAAACATTTAGATTTCTAGCTGTATGCAAAATTGCCTAACCTAATTGGAATACAATAAATAATGGGGTAATAAATAACCTTTCTAACTTTATATATAATATATCTAGTATTCCTCGGTTAATATTATAACCAGAGCCCTTTTGGTGAGAATCGTCAGAGTGCAACTGCCAACGTAACAGATGCGACATAACTAATCTCTACAATAGTCTAACAGAGGACCATTTGCTTTCGATGATTATGATTATGATGACGATGATGATGCCGACGAGGACGACGACGATGACTACAATGATGATGATGAACACAGCCATTGTAGCTCGTTTAGCTTAATTTACAAGTAAAGGATTTCGAAGACCTTGCCGACGTTAGGTTAGTTGGATATGCTGGACATCGTCGAGGTTATGATAGGCCTAAAGTGGGTCTGGAACGCTTGTAGGGTTCCCCGGCGTTAATGTCATATTCCCAGAGAATACGCTATAGGTTACAGTGTAGTTGGATATTAAATGACGATACTGGCAACCGATGCAAAAGAAACTACTGGCTATGTGTATACATCCGCGCCATGGCTGGGTGGTTACACCGCTTGAGTTTCATCAAAGCGGACCGCGTTTGCTCCCGGCGACCGTAAAGTGAGCTTTGTGGTGGACAACATGACACTGGGGTGGGTTTTCTCCGGATCCTTAGGTTCCCCCCACCAGCATTCCACCGATTGTGTTATCATCAGTTTTCGTATCACCGCACCTCTCTCGTATTTTCACTTCCGATGATGCGGTGCTCACTCTTCGCGGAATCTTGTCCCTAAACCGTTTCCTACGGTCTTCGAGGTTGTGCGGATAAGAAGACCCTATGTTCCACTTGAAGGTAATACAGGAATTCATTCATGTGTATGCATAAAACCCTTACGTTTACGATTACAGCGTTTTCATTTTATTTCCTAGTTGTTTCACTTAATCATAAACGGTCGAAATACCATTATTTATTATCACATTATCTGGATTACCAAGAGGCTGCGTGTTTCTTTCGGTATATGTTGGCAATACCGTCATTTAACATGGAATGTCACTATGGTTATTTGGAATAATCTTGGTGCATTCAAATAAATATTTGTGTAACTATCAAATCTGTTTTATTTAACGCTTTTCATATATAGAAACCAGCAAAAGCGTAACAACACAGACCTAAAGTCATAGAGAAACATAAAAGAAAAGTTCAGGTTAGCCAACATTTTCGGAGGCTTACTAGCCACAGCCTCTTGAAAATCCTGTGGAAAGGTTACGGATGGTTCTTTCAGGACCGGGCTGTCATTTGTAGGAGTGTTTCCCTGTTGAGATCACTCATAAGGTGTTGGAATAAAACATAAATGCAGACTTTAATGTATCTACAGATACTGTTTATGGTCCACGTGGAGGACTGATTTTGAAATGCTTCTCCAAACGACCCATCAGCAGAAAACGTCCATCATATATTGGTTGTAGTTGTTTTCTTTTAGCGTCGTGTCTTACATGATGTTAACTCCTTGTACTGAAAAGGCTTTCAACTTCATGGTAATCTCCTAACACAGTAACATTGTGCTTCAATGGCTTGCATCTTTGACAAGCTATACAATCTCTGGTCCACAGTTTATTGTTATTACGGAGCACAAAACATATACTTATTAGAAGTGAACCTCCCATGTTAATCTTTGGCAACGCGAGGTGATCGCAGAACCCCTATTTCCGGGTGGCGAACTAAATTATGAAAAATCGGCGTCCAAAAACTTTAGATTGTCGGAATACTATAGTTGTATTTTTCACACTTGCTTAGTTGTCAGCTGGTGATATGTTCCAGTACCACATTGGTACCGGTGAGCTTTGAGAGTTGTGACTGCAGTTTGAAAGCTGTTGCACTTTCTAAAATCACACATAATTATCTTATATAATCTGTAACGATACAGTATTGCATCATAATCAGCTATATCTTGCAGTTAATTTTGTGCATGGCATCTGTATTATTTTGTACTTCAATTAACCCTAAACTTTATATGAAATTCAATGGAATTAACAATAGATGTGGTATTTGACAAGAAAATTTAAATAATAGCATTGTCTTGACCGTTACTACTTCCTTTTAATATGGTCACCCGAACGTCGAAACTCCCTATAGAACCGGCCGGCAGCAGCAGGAGACGGTAGTCGTTCGCCACGGCCCCCTCATATGTCTTATAGCGGTAACGAGGTTGGCTGGAAAAACATCACTGTGCCGTCCCTTTCCGTTCCACCTGAGTTCTCGAACTTACGGGATATTTCATCTAATCCAGAAGCTTCTCCATTCGCCAGCTGACCCTATATAAGCAACACGTCAGGTAAGTCAGGCAGTTTTTGGCGAGCAGCGAAGCAGCGTCGTGCTAGTGTACGTGCGTCCGAGGATTTTAAGTAATTGCGAGTGGAAGAGAACTGTTACGGACGAACTGGTGAATCGTAATTGTGTGCATTACGTAATCCTGTATAATTGGCAAGTATTCATCTGTAAGTCGGTGGAAATAAAGAACATTTTTGAGTGGTGCAATTGGACTTTTCATTTCACGAACCCACAAAGTCACACTGGTGTCAGGAAGCGGGCCGATAACATCACCGAACATTACGGCCATGGAATCGGCATTGGAAATGCTTTTGGAGAAGATGAACGAATTAACAGCGAAGTCGGAGGCGGCAAATAAAAACCTGGCCGCAGAGTTGAAACATATGAAGATGGCTAACGACAACCTCACCGCCGAGTTGAAGGAAATGAAGACGGCAAATCAAAACATCGCTGCGAAGACGGAAACGGCAAACAACAACTTGGCCACGACAATGACCGCAAAGATTGCCGAACTGACCACGGAAATGAAGGTGGCGAACGAGGCTCTCGCCGCCAAATTTGAAGAACAGTTGGCCGGCGTGAGGGATGACGAGACGGAGATGGGCAAGCGGATGGGCCAAGTGGACGAGCGCGTTGAGGACCTGGCGAGCCGCGTTAACCACCTGGAAGAGAAGGCCGACAGCAGCGTCAAGTCCCTGAACGCCATGCTGGAGGCCGTCGTCGGCAGGAGGTTGAAGGATTTGAAGGCCGACTCACCGGGACGCGACACATCAGTGCGCATCAAACCTCCAAAATATGACGGCGCGTCAACATTTGAGGTCTTCATCCGCCAGTTCGACACAGTGGCCAAGCACAACACATGGTCACCGGAGGAGGAGGCCACACAGTTTATAGCCAGCTTCCAGGGACAGGCCGCGGAAGTCCTAAAGGCGGTGCAGACAACGGCGGTGCCCAAGGACTTCTGGGAGGCCCTGGAGAATGGTTTCGGGAACCATCGCTTAGCCGCAGCGTACCGCAGCCTGCTAAAGGCAAGGTCACAACAGCCGGGGGAGACGCAGCAGGAGTTCGCCCTGGTAGTTGAACAACCAGCAAGCAAGGCTCTAGTCCACCTCCCACCAGAGTTCGTGTCCCGGGAAGCTGCCAACACCTTCGTCAACGGGGTACGGGACACGGAGATCCGTCAGCGCCTAATGCTCGGCGATTATAAAACAATCCACGAGGAGCTAACGGCAGCATTACGGATGGAGGCAGCCAAGGTAATGCCTATCCCGACGTCGAGAACGAGGAGTGTCCGCTACACCGGTGACAGAAGACCAGCAGAGGGACGCCGGCGAACAGCTAGTGGCCTGTTTTGGGGGTGTGGAGAGCCCGGACACTTGCAGAGAGTCTGCCCACACCAGAAAGAGCAGCCGGGAAACGAGTAAGGGCCGTCGTGGAGAGGGGCACGTCGGCGCCATCACCACCATCCCCTCGAGTGACACTGCGCGCCGTCAGCCGCCGTATGGATGACAGCCTCATCGCGGACGGTGGGTAAGAGGAATGCCGTGCCGCGTGCTGGTGGACAGCGGGGCGGCCGTGACCATCATCATACCTGACGTGGCGAAGGGTTTGCTGACGAGGAAGCCGAGCCAACCATACCAGCTTTAACGGCATCGGGCGACACCTTGCCTGTGGAGAAGGAGGCCCTGTTGAAATTGACCTTGTGACGGAGTGTCGTATGTCTTTGGGTGTTCGTCGCGAAGGTGGCTGAGGAGGTGATTCTGGGACTGGATGCCCTCAGGAGCCACGAGGCGACGGTCGACGTCAGCAGGAAGGTCCTGCGGGTTAACGGAGAAAAGGTTATACTCCGTCAAACCGAAGAGCGCCTTGGAATCTGCAGGGTCGTCTTGAACGAAGACGTGGTTTTCCCCGCGAGGAGCGAGGTGGTGGTGACGGCGCGACTGGAAGGCCGGAGTACCAGGGACATGATGCTGGACCAGAAGGCGGCTGTGCACGGATTATGTCTAGCCAGGGCACTGCTGCCATGCCGAGAGGAGGTGCCAGTGAGACTGCTAAATCCAACGGACACCGATCACGACGTTCAGTCCGGGACGGATTTGGGAACGTGCGAGCCCGTGGTAAGCGTAACAGCAATCGACAAGACGCAGGAGCCGGTGCCGACGCAACACCTGGGGCCCCGGCTAGAAGGCTTACTAGAGAGGGTGGCCGACCATCTGACCGCAGAGCAGCTGGAGAAAGTTCAATAACTGCTAAGACGATATCAGCGCGTCTTCAGCCAAGGTGATAGTGACTACGGCCGCACGGACAAAGTGCTTCACCGCATCGACACCGGGGACGCCTGCCTATTCGGCAACCCCATAGACGCGATACGCTGGCGAAGCAAGGGGCGGTACGAGACAAGCTGGAGGACATGAGATCCAGGGCAGTGATTCAAGAGTCTGACAGTCCTTGGTGCTCCCCTGTAGTCTTGGTGACGAAGAAGAACGGTGAGGTGCGCTTCTGCGTAGACTACAGAAAGTTGAACGCTTTCACCCGGAAGGAATGTTTCCCCTTACCCCGGATTAACGACACCTTGGACACGCTAGCTGTTGCACAGTGTTTCTCGACCGTGGACCTGAAGTCGGGCTACTGGCAGGTAGTTCTGGACCTAAGAGACAAGGAGAAAACCACATTCTCGGCAGGCCAAATGCTCTGGCAGTTCACGGTTATGCCCTACGGCCTCGGTAACACACCATCTACCTTCCAACGCCTCATGCAGTCAGTGGTGGTAGGGCTGACTTACGACGCCTGCCTGCTATACCTGGATGACATCATCATCGTCGGAAAGACTTTTGAAGATCACCTCGAGAATCTCAGTAAGGTGCTACAGAGACTGCAGGCGCCCAACTTGAAGCTGAACGCGAAGAAGTGCCAGCTCTTCCGCAAGGAAGTGAACTACTAGGGCCACATAGTCTCAGCAACCGCAGTGGCCACAGAACTGGAGAAGACACAAGCTGTGAGAGATTGGCCTCGCCCAAGGGATAAGAAAGAGTGGCGCAGTTTCCTGGGGCTGTGCAGGTATTACCGCCGCTTCATAAAGGGGCTCTCCAACATCGCCAAACCCCTCACCCGCCTGACAGAGGAACACCGCCTTATGTGTGGACGGAGGTCGCCGAAGACGCTTTCCAGCGCCTGAAGGAGACCCTGTACAGTGCTCCAATTTTGTGTTTCCCACAACGGGGTGGCGCCTTCATTGTGGACACCAACGCCAGCGACCATTGCATTGGAGGTATCCGATCGCAGATCCAGGACGGCCATGAGCGGGTGATAGCCAACTACAGCAAGACGCTATCCAAGGCAGAGAAGAATGCCTGCGTCACCCGACGAGAGTTACTGGCGGTAGTAAAGAATTGGAGCACTTCCACAAGTACCTGTAGGGTCAGCCATTTCAGCCGCGGACTGGTCATTCCGCGCTAACCTGGCTATTGTGCTTTAAAAACCTTGAAGGTCAGACAGCACGTTGACTCCAGAGGCTGCAGGAGTACTACTTCACCTCGGAACATCGTAGTGGGAAGATCCACGTTAACGCAGACGCCATGTCCCGAAGGCCCTGTCCATAAGAGTGCGGCCAGTGCACAAGAGTGGAAGAGAAGGAGCGTGCCGCAGCAGTCCGAGTAGTTGTGGCAGTGCCTGCGGACGGCTGGGATAGCGCAGGCCTGAGGAGGGAGCAGCTGGCGGACGCAGACTTGGGGCCACTCTTGAGGGAAGTGAAAGCATGGACGAGACCAACCTGGGAGGATATCGCACCGAGGAGCGCCACCTACAAGTCGTACTGGGCCCAATAGGACTCGTTGAAGACCAGAGATGGCGTGCTGTTTCGGGTATAGGAGTCACCCGGAGGGAAGACGCAGAGAGATCAGTTGGTACTTCCCCGGAGTAAGGTCCCGGAAGTCTTGGAGGATGTGCACGGCTGTACTTCAGGGGGACACCTGGGAGCGAATCGAACGATTCACAAATTACGGCAGCGCTACTACTGGCTGAGACTCCGAGCAAATGCTGAGAGATGGTGCCGTATCATGTGTGCGCTGCGAGTCGTGGCCCCCAGACTAGGAGCCATGGTCGCATGCAGCAGCACAACGTCGGAGCGCCATTCGAACGGATCGCCGTTGACATTGCTGGACCGTTCCCAGTTTCTGACCGAGGCAAAAGGTACCTAATGGTGATCGAGGACTACTTCACCAAGTGGCCGGAGGTGTATGCCATTCCAAACCAAGAGGCAAAGACAATCACAGACTGCCTCGTGGAGCAAGTTTTCTGTCGATTTGGGGTGCCGTTATAGCTACACAGTGACCAGGGTACCAACTTTGAGTCCAACCTAATGCAGGAGGCACTACAAAGGCTTGGGGTGAACAAGACCCGCACGACGCCTCTACATCCCCAGTCGGATGACATGGTCGAAAGATACATCAAGACCTTAGAGGAACACCCGAGGAAGGTCGCGGCCAGCCATCAGCGAGACTGGGACGTCAAGATGCCACTGTTCTTGCTGGCCTACCGCTCGACTACAAACGACACAACTGGGATGACGCCAGCCAGCTTAATGTTCGGCCAAGAGTTACGCCTCCGTCGTGACCTGGCTTTTGGAAGCCTTCCGGAAGCGAAACACCCAGCGACCGAGTTTGTGGAAAACTTGGTGGCCCATCTCCTCAACATGCACGAGGTGGCTCACCAGAACATCCAGAAGGCGAGCGACCGCATGAAGACTAGATATGACAGGCAAGTCAACAGCCAAGGGTTCCAGCAAGGTGACCTGGTCTGGTTCTACCGTCCTACCCGGACCAAGGGACGCTGCCCGAAGCTGCAGCAGCCATGGCAAGGACCGTACCGGGTGGTGAAGAGGATTAACGACGTGGTCTACCGCATCCAGAAGGTTCCCCGAGGGAAGATGTTGGTGGTACAACTGGATCGTCTGGCTCGCTACGATGGTGCTGTTCTGGACCACCAGCTTTAAGGAGGGAGCAGTGTCACACGAACGTCGGAACTCCATATAGAACCCGCCGGCAGCAGCAGGAGACGGTAGGCGTTCGCCACGCCCCCCTCATTTGTCTTATAGCGGTAACGAGGGTTGGCTGGAAAACATCACTGTGCCGTCCCTTTCCGTTCCACCTGAGTTCTCGAACTTACGGGATATTTCATCTAATCCAGAAGCTTCTCGATTCGCCAGCTGACCCTATATAAGCAACACGTCTGGTCAGCCAGGCAGTTCTTGGCGAGCAGCGAAGCAGCGTCGTGCTAGTGTACGTGCGTCGGAGGAGTTTACGTAATTGCGAGTGCAAGAGAACTGTAACGGTCGAACTGGTGAATCGTAATTGTGTGCATTACATAATCCTGTGTTATTGGCAAGTGTTTAACTGTAAGTCGGTGGAAACAAAGAACATTTTTGAGTGGTGCAATTGGACTTTTCATTTCACGAACCCACAAAGTTACACTGGTATCAGGAAGCGCGATAACAATACTCACAATATTCTGGTCCATTAATATAACAAATTAGTCTGACATATACTTAAATAACATGAGTAATTCAACTAAATCAATTAGAAAGTATCTAGACTACTAGCTATAACTCAAAACACTTAAGTGATTCAACAAGGCTAATTCATTTAATTACAAGGAAACTTTAGCAAAACATTCTGTGTAATATTACACATATTTGTAAATTATATGAATAACTCAGTAACCTTTTGCATATAAAACAAAAACACTTTAACATAAAACTGCAGATGTTGCGCAAAGTGATATAAGTGACAGAAATAAGCATACAAATAAGCTTTAACGTAATGTTCTGTAATAATACTGTAGGGATTGCTGAAAGGTTCAAAGTGAAGAATAACATGATAATTAATTGTATTACATGGAAAGTTTACCATAACATTATATCACTTTAGCTATGTATTAATCATAATACATGTTTCAATCTTAATGAGATTAGTTGTCCCATGCATTACCTGGCATTTACCTAAGCTTAAGGAAAAACCTTTGAGAAAGAATTTCAAACAGGTAAACAAATACAAAGCTAAAAGGACCAAAAGCAAACAAATGTTACCACAGTATTACACTATACCATATCATTAAGCAGTTTGACACGAATGAGTGATTTTACGCAAAGAATAATAATATGAACTACTAGTCACCCATAAACTGTCAACATTATACATTAAACTTAAATGTTAAATGCAGGATATGAAGAAATAACTTATATTAGGTAATCTACTGCTTCTATAACTGTCTAAATAAATTTAGGAATGTTGAAAATTTGGAAAACAGTATTAAGATATCTAACACTTAACTGGTCAGCAAAAACAAATACCAAAACTGATTGAAATTATACTGACCTCAATATTTTCATCTTTTTTTCATAGCCTGTGGTAGCGGTTTTTTTTCTTCAAAAATGCCAATTTTGTTATCTTCAATGTATTCATAAATTTAAAATGGTACTCATGTCTTTTTATATTTATGTGCATTCCAAGAGTTGTGCAAAGTCTTTTCTATCAGGAACTTTAAACATTGAAATAACATGATTCACCAGAGAACTGGTATGGCTAAAATCATCCGGAAATTTATATAACTGATTGTGGAGGTTTTGTAATAGTAGCATCAGATTTTCACCGGCATATGTTAACTCAGAGGTTTAAGTACCTCTGTCCTTAAATGTCGTAAACAATAGTCACCGTATTTCTATGTATTTTATACATATGACACTTTTTCGGAGACAAAGATAATCTAGAAACCCCGGTACCCAAAACACCCTTTCTCTTACTTACTGAAGTGAAAGCTACTGTTTTACTTGAGGACTTACTTGACGAAGCAACTACACTGTCAAGAAAATGTCAATACCTAAACCCACACCACCTTCACAATTCTCAGTATTTTTGGCAGCTGATTCACTTAAAAACGTTGTCACTTCCATGTTGAAACCTTGAACCGCATGGGACCATTTCCAAGTGTTTTAGTACCACTCCATGCTTAAACACACGTCTCGATCCAACACTGAAGTCTTCTTCCAAAAAATGGTATTTGCACATATTAAAGAAAGCACAACTTTCACTGGAAATTTTACAAATATCTTTCCACTTCTGCAGTATTGCTGGCTCCTGGGAATAATTATAGAAGTGCACATAGCTATACGTGGTGCATAGTCATAGAGGCTGATAATAGCTCCTCCAAAATTGTGAGAATTTGCAGGAATACTTTAGTCGAAATTTGGCACTGTGAATATCCTGTTAAGAACAAACAAACAAACGTACTGAAATATCCTAAACATAATCCTAAGCAAAAGATATTGCCAATAACAAAATAATGAGTAATATTATAGCCTGACTGAAGTAATGTACAATAGCGGCCTAGCTCTTAGCTATTTGAACCATGGACTGATCTGAACATCATTTCATTATTGTGTACACATGAAGTACTCCTAGAAAAATGTGCTTCTTGAGGTAAGTGCTTCAGACCTGCTGCATAAACTGAGTAGTTGGAGCTTTGTAATGTCCAAAATTAACATCCACCATTTAACTTATGGTGGCAGGAACATAAGATACATAAGTTATTCTCATAGGCCCTTTAGAAAGTCCATATTTCTGTAAGAGTTTCTCCTATTGCACGTTTAAATACACTCCTGGAAATTGAAATAAGAACACCGTGAATTCATTGTCCCAGGAAAGGGAAACTCTATTGACACATTCCTGGGGTCAGATACATCTCATGATCACACTGACAGAACCATAGGCACACAGACACAGGCAACAGAGCATGGACAATGTCGGCACTAGTACCGTGTATATCCACCTTTCGAAGCAATTCAGGCTGCTATTCTCCCATGGAGACGATCGTAGAGATGCTGGATGTAGTCCTGTGGAACGGCTTGACATGCCATTTTCAGCTGGTGCCTCAGTTGGACCAGCGTTCGTGCTAGACGTGCAGACCGCTTGAGACGACGTTTCATCCAGTCCCAAACATGCTCAATGGGGGACAGATCCGGAGATCTTGCTGGCCAGGGTAGTTGACTTACACCTTCTAGAGCACGTTGGGTGGCACGGGATACATGCGGACGTGCATTGTCCTGTTGGAACAGCAAGTTCCCTTGCCGGTCTAGGAATGGTAGAACGATGGGTTCGATGACGATTTGGATGTACCGTGCACTATTCAGTGTCCCCTCGACGATCACCAGAGGTGTACGGCCAGTGTAGAATCTCGCTCCCCACACCATGATGCCGGGTGTTGACCCTGTGTGCCTCGGTCGTATGAAGTCCTGATTGTGGCGCTCACCTGCACGGCGCCAAACACGCATACGACCATCGTTGGCACCAAGGCAGAAGCGGCTCTCATCGCTGACGACGATACGTCTTCATTCGTCCCTCCATTCACGTCTGTCGCGACACCACTGGAGGCGGGCTACACGATGTTGGGGCGTGAGCGGAAGACGGCCTAACGGTGCGCGGGACCGTAGCCCAGCTTCATGGAGACGGTTGCGAATGGTCCTCGCCGATACCCCAGGAGCAACAGTGTCCCTAATTTGCTGGGAAGTGGCGGTGCGGTCCCCTACGGCTCTGCGCAGGATCCGACGTTCTTGGCGTGCATCCGTGCGTCGCTGCGGTCCGGTCCCAGGTCGAAGGGTACGTGCACCTACCGCCGACCACTGGCGACAACATCGATGTACTGTGGAGACCTCAGGCCCCACGTGTTGAGCAATTCGGCGGTACGTCCACCCGGCCTCCCGCATGCCGACTATACGCCCTCGCTCAAAGTCCGTCAACTGCACATACGGTTCACGTCCACGCTGTCGCGGCATGCTACCAGTGTTAAGGACTACGATGGAGCTCCGTATGCCACGGCAAACTGGCTGACACTGACGGCGGCGGTGCCAAAACGCTGCGCAGCTAGCGCCATTCGACGGCCAACACCGCGGTTCCTAGTGTGTCCCCTGTGCCGTGCGTGTGATCATTGCTTGTACAGCCCTCCCGTAGTGTCCGGAGCAAGTATGGTGGCTCTGACACACCGGCATCAATGTGTTCTTATTTCCATTTCCAGGAGTGTATTTTATGACTATAACCACACCTTTATTACGTATGGCATTCATAAATTCCAAATACAGCAGCAAGCTATTCCAAATTCAGTTAACATTGGTTTTATAACTGGAAGTGACGGAACATGGGTATAATCTCCAACGAAGTTCAGCTTCAGTGTCGGAACAATCACCTCCTGAGTTTTTTATCTGGAAATAAAGTCAAGGCAATGTAATGTCAATAAACGTTTACCTTTTCGTGAATGGTTTTCAAGCAAGCCATTGTATATGTGCTATAGCACCTTACAGTACAACAATTATTTTCAGTAGACTTCCAATAATAATGACAATTTTAAACACAAATAACTGATTATTCTCCGTACCTGGAGTAAGTAGCTAAGATCACGCGATGATTTCTGAAATGCTCATTCTTCCACAGGAACATAGAACAATCCTTCCACGTTGAAATTCTTAAGATGGACAAACCACAGACTATCGAACCAGTACAAATTTAAAAGTTGTAGCAGAACCTGAATCAGCTAATCGGCTTCGTGATCAAGTACGCCAGGGTCTCTATTTTCGGGTGGCAAACGAAAATCTCTTGTTGCCATTTCTCCTATCTCGGCTTCAACCCTGTGCTACGGAGAGCTGGACAAACGTAGCGTTCTCTGATGAGATTAGTGGATCCTTGTATGCCAGGATGAGAGATATCACGAAAGGAATGGAAGATTATTTTAATGTATCCTTCTGGAATGTTGGTTGGATAATTTATAAAAGAAGGATATACACTTGGTACTCGGCGAGTTTGTAATTGTACTTCATGTCTCACACAAGGTGCACTTGCTTTTCTGAATGTCTGATGCACTAGGAATGTCCAAAAGAGCTCCTCCTGCGACACAAGAAATTCTTCAAAAGATTTACAGATGGCGTCTGATAGCACATGTGACCTAATTATTTTTGGAAGTCCATGATCTTCCATTTTGAGTTCTTGGTAAATTTGTAATACAGAAGAAGGCCTTATTCATGCAAAATCATCAAGGTTACCAGTTTCTCTGCTAATAAAATACTTCGATGAGGCTCCATTAGAATATTCATCACACGCTTCATCATACACTTCCTTTAGTTAGATATGTTTAGTGTTGAACCTCGATGCATTTTCTGAATATATTTTGTATTTTAATTACACAGATGTTACGTTTATGCCGAAACTGTTAATTTTTCCAAGAACCTCACTCCAGAGAAGAATGGTTATTTGTGTTAGTCTTGATGTGTTGAAATAAATATCTGTGTATCTGTGAAATCTATTTCATTTGAAGCTTTTCTTATAAAGAAACAAAACATAAGCGGTAACAGTGGAAAAGAAACAACATAGAGAAAAACAAAACAGAAGTTCAGGATAGCCAAACTATCTCCAATCTTCGGAGTCTTACTAGCCACACCGCTATGTGCCCCCTACAACGACAACTTGGTACTATTCCCGTCCATGGGACATGAGAATTTACCCCGAATAATATCTTGGAGATCATTAGCTTCCGCAAAACATGTTTTGTGTATAATTTGCGTCTTGCTGAAACAAAATCTGTAGTTTTGAATCAGTGAGATTTCCTTTACCTCTTACGTCTAGCATTTTTCCAAATTGAAGAGATACTCAGAGGCAGTTTTCAGAAATTTCAGGATAAACATTTCACTTGTCATGCGCTTTAACACGTTTAGTATCGTTACACGCATTATGAGAGAACCATAATTTGCAAATCTATTACATTTGAAGAATAGTTTGGGGTGGGGCATCTTTAAAACTGGGTTCTCATATCCTTGGAAAATGTATTATACAATATAAAACTTATTAACCTGTTCCTTCTCTGTAACTGCCTTAATTCATTATATAGTATTATGTATATATTATATTATATTATTATATTATGTAAAACTGATAAACTTGTCTCTTGTTATGTAACTGCCATATTATCTAGTATTCCCAAAGAAAGACTTTAATGTATTCAAAATATTGGTTGAATTCAATAAATTTACAAAGGAACCTAATAGATGATTTTGTTAAACTACTGAATTTTGATTCAATCAAAATTTTTCACTTTCAATGGTGAATTTTTTCAACAACCGTCTGACTTAGCGATGTGTAATCCTCTTCCACCTTTTCTTGCTGATCTTTTTATGAGTTTATTCAAACTGCAGGTCACTAAAGCATTTCTTTTAATTTTTGAAGTTGGTATAGATACGTTGATGATATTTTACCAATTGTTCCTGATAAACATATAAACGATGCTTTAAATTACTAAATTTGCAGGATAAACCTATAAAGTTTGAAATTAATGGATTTCTTCCTTTTCTAGATATAAAGAGAATAAGAAATAATAGTAAATTAAGCTTGGGATTTATAGGAAGTCTACTCAAATTGATAATTTCATAAAAAATAAAGGTTTAACCATTTTTCACATATAATTGCTGTTTTCAATACTTTGGTTTATAGATTAATAAATAACCCCCCAAATAAAGATGAATTTGATAAATATTATTAATACTGCTTTAATTAATGGTTTTAGTAAAACTGTATAAATAAAAAATAACACAATGAACTCCAGTGAACTGCATGCCATTTCCATCGCTGAATAAAACAGTAATCGTAAATTTCCTCAAGTGGAGGTGTACTCACCTGATCACAATAGGGCTTAAGCCCTCTGCACACTGGGACTCAATAACCTTACCTATTCTAAAGATCATTAATCTCTATAGATCACTGTTTTATATATTTTTTATTTTCATGCTTGTGGGTTAACAATACAACAAATTTCATTTCAAAGGTAAGGAATCTCAATGCTTAGGTTTAAAGGAAAAGCTCTGACTGCCAAATCCGCATCACTTTTATACTCCTCTCAAATGTCTCAAAAACATCCTTTTCCATTTTCATGATCTAATACACTTCACTCGTCTCTGCCAACTTGATCACTTCCGTTGATGGATAAAATAAGTCTAATCTTTAAAAGAAGTACTTGTGACATTTCATTTTAACTCCTATAACCATAACACACATATCTGAATACAAAGAACGATTGTGTCTTTCCTGAGCTATTTCTCTTATATCTGACAAAACCTGTTGGTATTGAGTTCGCATGTAGTTTGTAGCGTCCATTAACCGCTCAAGTTCTTTAAACTCATCCATTATAAACTCTGTATTAACGTCTTCTCGGTTAAGGATCGCTCTTCTTTTATACTGTAATGAATTCATTTTAGTAAACATAGCACATGCTCCTACCACAAAAATCAGTTTCACCTTCCATTTCTTCATTCATCATGTACAATCCTTCCATTAATGCTGGCATTTGTATGCTCAGTTTTCCTAAGTTCTTTAACGCTGCTTCATATGATCTTTCCAAGTTTTTCAACAATTTCTGTTTTTCCATTCTTCCGGTATTTACATGAAACTCTGCGATTTTTGTGGATTACACGAAGGTTCTGTTTTCTTAATTATTCTGTCGGATAAATATAAGTTCTACCGGAATTTAAATTAAATAAAACGTGATTTCATTTGCAGAATAAATGATTCATTGTGTTGGTGAACAAATGAAAGACAGCGTATAAAAATATAAAACATTAAATACCAACTTTAGATTTATTTTCAGTAAACTTTTGTCGTTTTAAATTACTTTAGTTTAGTTCATGAAAATGGGTCAATTATTTTTCTAAATAGAGAAAGCAATTAATTCAATGTTATACTGCACACTGGTAGTCTGGGATCTAATCACATAGTGATATTCACACAAAAACATGGCGTAAGAAGTTTATGTTTATTAATTTAATTACTCTATTAGTTGACAATTCAAATACCAATGAAGAGTATACTTACAAAAAACTTCGCATTATTTTCAACCCATTTTATCTTACTTCTATATTGTTAAATAAGCTACTTGTCGTGCTGAGAATTAACATAACAATAAGTAAGAAGCTCCAAGCCTGGTTTCCTGGCCTCAAATGGTGCTAATGAGTTGTCTATTCACTGCTGAATTTGAAAGTACGCTTGTAATTCTGTATTTTGTATATATGAAAGTTCCTTACACCATATACGATTAATATACTATTTGTAAATAACTGAGGAGCCTATGCATATCCGAATCTAAACTCCATTTTCCTTACCTGACCGCAGCAGTGACGCACTTAAATACCATTTTTGTGCAGTAAGATTTCTTGTAATATGTTCTAAATTGTTAAAAGTCATGATAGAGTACTTCCAAGGATATCTACCAGATAACTAGAGCAGTAACTTTTATTTGTTTTGAACATACCTTATGTAGTTTAATCAAGCCTTAACCAAGATTAAGAAAATTTAAATTTCAAAAATTCAATTCTAATGGTAGTCTGGGATGTGAGAGATCATCTTGAAAATCTTCATGCCCTTCTTTGGAAGATACGGAACTTAAATACCCAATT
Organism: Mantis religiosa; assembly: GCA_030765055.1. NCBI lineage: Eukaryota > Metazoa > Arthropoda > Insecta > Mantodea > Mantidae > Mantis > Mantis religiosa. The sequence goes on from CM060958.1 coordinate 132,199,468, forward strand.
TGGTGCCTAACCGACCTTTTTTTAGAGTTAAGCAGTTCACAAGCGGACCGACCTATAACTAAAAACGCCTCCTGTTTCATTCAGGAGACCACCAAACGTGCATTTGAGTGAAATCTCCGTGTCTAATTTTTAAGTGGAATGTAATACCATCTATACCTACCTACTATATGCATGACAATGTAAAATTTGCAAAACATTTAGATTACAAATGTATGCAAAATATCTTAACCTAATTAGAATACAATAAATAATAGGGGATTGAATAACCTACTTTTATATAAATCATAAACCTGTAATTACTCGGTTAATATAATAATTAGAGCCCTGTTGGTGAGAATCGTCAGTGTGTACGCTGTCTCAATGCAAGTTGAAGTATTACTTATGATTCTTGCCGTACCTACTATAGATTTTGCAAATGCAGTACATAAATATATTTCATATATTTGCTGCAAATTGCACATGTAAATATTTGTTAAAACCTGCCCATTTGTATCCTGTTGTATTTAAATTAAGACATTTATTTGTTCAATTACGTTTTTCAGCCAATAACACAGTGCTGTGACTGAAATGTGGCCCTTTGATTATAAGTGCCAAGAGGAAATGTAAGTTTGCCATAACCTATTTCCTTAAAAAGACCATAGTTATTGCTTCATAACTAGCCAAATATATTATGTTTAAAAAAAATCAGGTAGCAGGTTACTGGTCCCAGAATGCGTATTTTATAACCTTGGTTTTACTCATGGATGACTCATCATCTGTAGACCTTCCCTCTTTGCATATACCTCTGTGAAATGATAAAATATACAGAAAACGGCTAATAAAATGTTAAAACAAGACGCCTGATGCTACCACATGTGTTTGTTTTTCCCGCTTATTCACATTCTAAACATCAGATAACGTTGCATACAAGGGTTTTTTTATTTCTTTTTTTTTTACATAATTTCTTTCAAGACATAGAAACGACAATCAACTGTTATTTGCAACATAAGCCAAGCTAATACAGTTAAAAGTACAGTGTTAAGATTACAATTAAACACACACAAGTATGATAAAATGGATTAAGAAGGTGCCATTTTTTTTTTCAAATTTTTTTGAAGTATTTGAGGCTACAGTTTTGAGCTTCTATAGTCAGTCTATTTTTTTAAATTATTTTTACATTTGCTTCCATCTGAGAGGATAGTCATTACAAAGGATTGCCTAACTATCTGAAGGAACACTGTTCTAAGAAACTTGTGGCGAGCAAAATGATCTTGCTAAAGATTGTCTGCGCTCCGTGAAAGCAGCCAGTCTAGATTTTGGGATGGAAGTTGACTTCGGAAGCAGTGTAATGGAGCTCAAATCGGTGATATAAGGCTCCATAGAAACACTGAACCCCGTCCTGATTAGCTTCCAGCGTTCCCTTTGCAGGCATTCAAAGCATTTCCTCTGTAATGCCACATTTCCAGGATTTTTCTGAATTATCCAGTGTAATGTTCCCATCAACAACTAAATCGCACATCTTTAGAGCGCCGTGTTTTTAAAACTGAATTCCAGTTGCTGTAGCCTTCGAAGAAATGGTGGAAACTCCGGCGGGCACCATATTCCCATAAAGTCTCTGAGCACCCTCCAGATATGATGCACCTGTTTGCAAGAGGCAATCCTGTGTACCAAGTTGTCTATTTGTGAACAAATTTGCCATATGTTAAATGTTGCACGGCCATGTCACCATAATTTCTCCGCTGTGGGTATGGTCTCGTTTAATACTTCATATGCTGTCTCTTGCCAATCATTAGGAACAACTTTATTGAAGAGATTCTTCCATATAAGTTTCCATTCTCTATTCCCCTTCTATTCAATCCTGGGTGTACACTGCGATGTCTTGAGCAGATGATACTGTTTTCTCGTTGATTCAAAAACTGCGAGGTCAGCACTGGTGTCCAGCAGATGTCTGAGATGGTTAACAATGGGTTTGAATCCCGGATATATCCTCTGAGCGTGCTGTATCAGATCCTGCCAAATACTCCCATTTATCGATGAACCATTACCACCCAGTGATCTGAGAGCAGTTTTCCCTAATAAGGCCATACATTTGTTGTCAATTTGCGGCAATCACAACTATGCTCTGCTCAACCGGTAGGCTATCCCAGTCCATAAGAAATAGCCAAGCAGTTGCTCAAGTCTCTGTGCTTTACGTTTCGGAATTGGCAGTATCTGTGCTAAGTAGCAAATTTGACTGAGACCATAGATATGTATGTACCAAATTCGCTGCATGAAATTCAGGTTCCGAGGCCTGTCCAACGATAACGAATATCGCAAGTGGTTGCTTTTCTCTCTCCAGTTGTAAAATATAGTGGCTTTCATATCTCCCATAAAAGTGATACCAAGTATCCTGGTGGTGGTAGTACATTTCATTCCCAGTGTTTGTACCGGTTCCAACCACCGTCCAAGCAATGACATCTGAGATTTGTGTACGTTTAACGTTGCACCCGACATCCCTGGATAGATCTCCAATCCATTCTGTAAGGGCTGCCATATCATGATTGTTTGTCGCTACAATAGTGACATCATCCGCATAAGCAATGACTTTAAAGCGTTCATTGTACACAGTAACCCCATGTAGCGTATCTTGCAGTCTTTGAAGTAGGGGGTTTAACGCTAGAGAAAAAAGCCCCATTGATAACAGACAACCTACTGGACTGGAAAGCCAGCAATTCCATAACACCCGGGATTTTGCTGTATCATAAAGGCCTTGCATAATTTTAATCACGTGCATCGGAAATTTCGCCGCCTTTAAACATTGCCATAAATACGAATGTTGCACTTAATCAAATGCTTGTTGGAAATCCAAGCTTATTAAGGCCGCCACCTGCTGTTCTCTTTACAAAGGTATGAGGACATCGCGCAATTCTCCCAGCGTAACAATATTATTGCGCTTCGAGATCGCCGCTTGGTTGCAGTGTAATATTTCTGTGGACGCTCCTTTCAACCTGTTTTCTATGACTTTGGTAAATATCTTATAGTCAGCATTCAACAAAGTTATTGGGCGAAAATCCTTCATAGTAATAAGCAGTGCTGTCTTTGGCAACAATGTCATAATTCCATCTGCAAAAGTTTCGGGAAACTGGGCTGTTTCCCACAACTCCAACAAAACTGCCATCACTTCACGTTTTATAATGTGCCAACAGTTCCTATAAAATTCATAGGAAAGGCCATCAGGACCTGGAGACGTATGTTTACTGGTTTTTTGGATGACTTCTAGTACCTCTTGTTCTGTAATGGTTCGGGTGAGTAAGTCGGCCGTTTCCTGGGAAAACCCCAGTTGTAAACAGCGGCCGCGCCTCATACCGCGGTGGGGTTCCCTCATCTGCCCCATGTGCAATAAAGCCTGAAAGTGGTCTGCTATAAGGTGAAGGATAGACCTGGTCCCTGTAAATGTGTTTCCAGTGTTCACATCTTGAAGTGTACGTGGACATCGGGTACGCCCTTTCTTTCGTTCCTTTGCAAAATAGTAAAATGAATTCCGTTCTTCCTCATGTGGGTGTTGAACCTTTGCTCTGATTTTATATCCATCCAGATGCTGCAGATGTTGCATTTTGATAGTTCCTTTCACCTGCTTGATCTTGACATTTACATCGTAACTTTCCCGTTGCTTCGTATACAAATCCCATAGGACTTCGTTGTAGAAATGTAAACGCTCCTTTCTTGTCGTTGCCTTCAGAATTCCTATCTGTTTAAACAATGAACGAATAGCAAGTTTTGCCGTTACAGTCCACCAGTCACTCCTCCTAGAAGCATTGCAAAAGGAGAACTGTAAGCGTTGTCATTTCGTCTGAAACTGCTCCAGAACGTCGTCATCCTCTAAAATAGAATTATTTAGCTTCCTGTATCCCCGTCCGGCAATTTCAGCACAGATGGCCGAAATATGTATTTGGCAGATCGGTCCGTGATGATCACAGAACGCCAGAGATATAACGCAAATTCGGTGTACAGAAGTAACTATCCCTGGCGAGATATAAACCCTATCTATTCGTGAGGCTGAGGTGCTCCTAATAAACGTGAATTCCACCTCATTTCCATGCTTTAGTTCCCATGCATCCTGCAGTTGTAGTTGCGAAAACAAATTCTGGAGCATGATGCTAAAATTGGGCACCCTTTTTGGTCCTTAGCACAGAAAGTGGAATTAAAGTCACCTGCTAACAAATATTCTTTATTATACAACAAATGTGTAGTTAAAACGTTATGAAAGAACTGCTCTCGTTCTTGTCTATTTTGCGTTCCAGACGGAGTAAATACTTATTAACACTGTGTCGTCCAATATCGCTGAGATGATCTGGCCAGATGGGTCCATCCGAAAATTCTGTAGATGAAGTCCTTTCCGGTACACAATGGCAAAGCCCCTTCCTTCTAAGCCGAGACTTACCTTATAATCATAAGAGTAAAGCGTATCCAGATTGAATGTGTTTACTTCCTGTAGAAAGCAGATGTCAATGTTGTTCACCAGCAGAAAAGTATTGAGCAGTTTCTGGGTCACTATATTGCTGCAACCATTCACATTTATAGTGGCTATTGTTCTTAAATATATCATCCTAATGAGGGTAGTTGTCACTGATACTTCAAGCTGGAAGAGAAACTGTATTTTCTGCTATCAATGCTGGATGTATGTTGCTGGCTGAGTGCCTTTTCCTGACTAGTCTACAGCTGTGACTCTTCCCTTACTTGGAGATCACACGCCGTCTCCTGCCTTGTACATTCCTGCGCCGTGAGATGCGGTGAACCCGATTCTGTATCTTTCCGCACCAACTGAGTGTGTTGGTTTCCACCGTTCGCCATTGCGCCCTCCTCGGCAGTCGACGAACCACTGTCTTTGTAACTCTGTTGCATTTCACGAAATTGGAGCCGAGGGCCACGCACAGAATGTCGCGCAGTTGGAACCCCGTCAAGTGTAACCTTCTGCGGACCTACGACAGCACTTTCACCCGCCGCCTGGTACCCCGTCCTCTGCACAGGTTCTGACGTTCCACCCTCTTCCGAGTTCCTTTTTCCCTTGTCCTCACCTGTACGGCAAACCTCGTAAGAAAGCTGGTTGTCTCGCTCCTCCCTGACGCTGCTGGCCAAATATACAGCACTTATTGTTGGCTGGTTTGTTGCCGTCGTGGTTGCGGGCTCTGGTGGTGACATATGTCGTCCAGGCTGTTCTGCAGACACAAACCCAGCCGATTCATTTTCCTGTTCCATCTGGCTGCTCCAAGACGTGTCTACCTTACTAGCTTTGCGTGTCTTTGTCCTCTTGACTCGTTTCATTTCATTGGAAAGTGTCTCCTGCTCTGTAGCTGTCTCAGACATCAGTGAGGCACATCCGGTCTGCTCTTTCCCCTTCGAGGTGTGCCGAATGCCTCTTTTCCCAGGACTGTCGCGAAGCACGGTGGCATAATTCTTTTTCTCCACTACCATCAGCTCCTCTTGTGTAGGCTCATCTTGTTGTTGTTCACCCGCCAGTGCAGGCTGTGGATTGTCAGCTATGGGTTGGTCTTCCTCCTTCTGCACGCTACCTGCCACAGAAGTGGTTGCTGTGTCGTTCCTCGGTACCGCCTCGGCCGGTCGCAACTGTGTCGAACGGTGTGGACATAGCTCCGTTAAATGTTCTGTACTGTAGCAGACATAACATGATCGGGGTTGGCCAGCATATGACACCAATAAGCGGTTGCTGCCGATCACGATATAACTCGGAACATTTGTCTTCAGCTGCATCTTTACAGCTCTTATCCCGTTGTACACCGGCACACGGTACTGACTACCCCATTGCTCTTTCCGATTGTCATACACAAACCGTAATTTTTCAGTGCTGCCTTTAGCACTTCATTTGGGAGCTCTGGTGGTACATCAAACACACGCACATTAATGGCATTTCCGGTAGCGTGTTCGGTTTTTACTTTAGTAATTTCCCCATTCATATTAGTGAACGGTGTTTCTTTCGGAAAGCTATATAAAATTTTCTCCAGTAACAAAGCTGAAATCAATTTTATGTAAATTGCGCGTTAAGTGGTGATTAACTGAATGGTATCCACTTGTTCCGCATTTAACCACAACTTATCTGCTATGAAATCATGCACCTCATAAGCTGTGGGCTTCGTCGCATTTAACGTGAATTTATCCCTGATGGCATTTTGCCTTGCATACATTTATATTTTCCACAAATTAGTGAACTTTGACTAAAACTAAACACGCGAAGGTGTGGGCACAATTGTGCTAGCGGTGAATTCCGCTCTGGCACTCACAGTAAGTACGTCGCCGCGACACGAACTGTAAACAACACACGTCACACGGCACGTCCGCTCTATTCAGGCGCTGAGGCCAGACTGTTTTATGTTGGACTACTCTGCTGAAAAGCACTTCGTACTACAACAGATGGTTGTAACAGTAATATATACTCATACTGAAAATAAAAGATGTAGCATTTTATCTAAATACAAACTTAGGCATATCACAAAGCTAAGAAAAATATTTATTTTAACTTATTTTGTACTAATTATTGATATTGTTGTATGATGGGAGGTATAAAATTGTATTTTTAGAATATTTGTATAATCCAATTTAGAAAATACATTATGTCATGTTTAATGACCTGCTCCAACGGTGTGGGTGCCACAACCCTGAACAAATGAAAATAACGAAATCATTTTTGTTAGTCATCTTGTGGAAAACGTTTCATTACAAAAATTAATAACAATATGTAAACCGGTTACCGTGAGACTAAATATGATTCGGATCGCACGTCAGACAGAGGAAACAGACACAAGTTGACAAATATTTACATATTTACTTTATGTAATAGCTCAGATATAGTAGTTTTATCAGCGCCTTTTGAAGCACTGTTTACATTTAAGTTGGAGTCAGTCACCGCCGCTTCTGTACCGCCTCTACATTTGTAAAAACTCTTTCCAATGTTCCGCAGTCAGGAAAATATTGTCACCGCGGCGGTAAACTTCGGAACCAATCGTTACCGGTAGCGACGGACAGTTGAATGTAGTTTTTCTAAAATAAACAGTTTCAGGTTAGCTAGCAAAAGGTAATGGTGAACAGTGTATTTCGTGGAGAATAAAATGTAGTTTTTGTGTTTCTGTAACCTCGTTTTATTATTTCACGATCCCACAAAGTCACAATTGGTGTCAGAAGTGCGACGACATGGAGGCTGCATTGGAAAAGATTTTGAGGAAGATGACGGAAATGAAAGCAGCAAATGACAACTTCGCTGCTGAAATGAAGGAAATGAAGACGGCAAATAACAGCCTGGCCGCGAAGCTGGAGACTACAAACAACAACTTGGCCACGACAATGACCGCAAAGATGGACGAACTGACCACGGAAATAAAGGAGCCGAACAATGTCCTCGCCGCCAAATTTGAGGAACAGTTGGCCGGCGTGAGGGATAACGTGACTGAGCTGGGCAAGCGGATGGGCCAAGTGGACGAGCACGTCGAGGACCTGGCGAACCGCTTCAATGATCTAGAGGAAAAGCCGACAATAACGCCAAGTCCCTGAACGCCATGGTTGAAGACGTCGAAGACCTCGCGAACCGCGTAAACAACCTGGAGGGAAGGGCCGAGAGCAGCGTCAAGTCCCTAAACGCCATGGTGGAGGACGTCGTCGGCAGGAAGCTGAAGGACTTAAAGGCCGACGCGCCGGGACGCGACACAACATCTGCAGGGCGTCAAACCTCCCAAGTATGACGGCGCGTCAACGTTTGAAGCCTTCCGCCGCCAGTTCGACACAGTGGCCAGGCACAACAGATGGTCACCGGAGGAGGAGGCCATACAGTTAGTAGCCAGCCTCCAGGGACGGGCCGCGGAAGTCCTAAACGCGGTGCAGACAATGGCGGCGCTCAAGGACATCTGGGAGGCCCTGGAGAATCGTTTCCTGGACCACCGCTTAGCCGCAGCGTACCGCAGCCAACTAAAGGCAAGGTCACAGCAGCCGGGGAGACGCTGCAGGAGTTAGCCATAGCGATTGAGCAGCTAGCTAGCAAGGCCTTGGTTGACCTGCCACTGGACTTCGTATCCCGGGAAGCCGCCTACAACTTTGTCGACGGGGTACGGGACACGGAGATTCATCAGCGCCTAATGCTCGGTGATTATAAAACCATCCACGAGGCGCTGATAGCGGCATTAAGGATGGAGGCGGCCAAGGCAGCATCTCTCCTGACGTCAAGAACGAGGAGTGTCCGCTACGCCGGAGACAGAAGACCAGCTGAGGGACGCCGGCCAACACCTAGTGGCCTGTGTTGGGGGTGTGGACAGCCCGGGCACCTGCAAAGAGACTTCCCACACCAGGAAGGGCAGCGGGAAGAACGAGTAAGGCCGAGCGTGGAGAGGGGTACGTCGGCGCCATTACCCCCATCCCCTCGAGTGACAATCCGCGCCGTCAGCCGGCGGATGGATGACAACCTCATCGCGGACGGCTGGATAAGAGGAAAGCCGTGCCGCGTGCTGGTGGACACCGGGGCGGCCGTGACCATCATCAGACCTGACGTGGCGAAGGGTTTACCGACGAGGATACCGAGCCGACCATACGAGCTTGTGACGGCATCGGGCGACACCATGCCTGTGGAGAAGGAGGCCCTGCTGGAGCTGACCTAGTGACGGAGTGCCGTGCGTCTGTGGGTGTTCGTCGCGAAGGTGACTGAGGAAGTGATCCTGGGACTGGATGCCCTCAGGAGCCACGAGGCGACGGTCGACGTCGGCAGGAAGGTCCTACTGCTCAACAGAGAAGAGGCTATACTCCGTCAAACTGAAGAGCGCCTTGGAATCGGTAGGGTCATCTTGAACGAAGACGTGGTTTGTCCCCGCGAGGAGCGAGGTGTTGGTGACGGCGCGACCGGAAGGCCAGACAGCACGTAGGGTTAGAGGCTGCTGGAGTACGACTTCACCTCGGAACATCGCAGAGGGAAGAGTCACGGTAACGCGGACGCTATGTATCGAAGACCCTGTCCAAAAGAATGCGGCCAATGCACAAGAGTGGAGCAGAAGGAGCGTGCCGCAGCAGTTCGAGTAGCCACGGCAATGCCTGCGGTGGCTGGGATATCGCAGGCCTGAGGAGGGAGCAGCTGGCGGACGCAGACTTGGGGCCACTCTTGAGGGATGTGTAGAACTGGGTGGACCACCTCCACGACATGCACGAGATGGCTCGCCAGAACATCCAGAAGGCGAGCGACCGCATGAAAACCCGATACGACTGGCAAGCCAACAGCCAAGGGTTCCAGCAAGGTGACCTGGTCTGGTTGTACCGCCCGACCCGGACCAAGGGACCCTGCCCGAAGCTTCAGTAGCCATGGCAAGGACCGTACCGTGTGGTGAGGAGGATTAACGACGTGGTCTACCGCATCCAGAAGGTGCCCCGAGGAAAGATGTTGGTGATACACCTGGATCGCCTGGCCCGCTACGAAGGCGCTGTTCGTGACGACCAGCCTTGAGGAGGGAGCACTGTCACCTTGGCGGTAAACTTGGGAACCAATCGTTACCGGTAGCGACGGACAGTTGAATGTAGTTTTTGTAAAATAAACACTTTCAGGTTAGCTAGCAAAAGGTAATGATGAACAGTGTATTTCGTGGAGAATAGAATGTAGCTTTTGTGTTTTTGTAACCTCGTTTTATTATTTCACGAACCCACATAGTCACAATATATATTACTTGCACATATCTTAAGCAGTTTTGTTCTTTTGTTTGCAAGAATTGAGCATCGACTTTATATATCAAAATTAGCTTATTTCTCTACTCAGAAAATTTTATAGCGGAATGTCCAATGCGGTAGCCTTACATACGAGAGACATCGGGTTCATATTCGGTGTACTGCGTGTTGTGATAGAAGTTCTTTGTGATTTTGCTCCGTTGCCAGATAATTACGAATTCCATATTCAATACCAGATCTAGAGTTCCTGAATGTTGAAATGTCATTGATTACACTCAAACATGGGATACGAAAAATATTTCTTATTCTTAAATCTATGTTGTATTACCGTCTGCACCATGGCTGAGAGGTTAGACCGTTTGGTTCTCACCAAGGCGGCCCGGGTAAGATCCCGCCGTCCGCAAAGTACGTTTTGTGGTGGACAACATGGTTCTTTTCCGACTTTTCTCCTGGTCTTACGGTTTTCCCCGCCAGCATTGCACTTATTGCTACAAAATGTTTCCTATCACGTCATCTCTCTTGTACTTTCATTTCCGGCGTTGGGCTCATCTTCATCTCTGATCAAGAAACCTCTTATCCTCAACCCATTGGGCCGCGCCGTGGCTTAGTGGCTAGACCGCTTGGCTCTCACCAATGCGGCCCGGGTTCGATCCCAGGCGACCGCAAAGTGAGATTTGTGGTGGACAACACGGCGCTGGGGCGGGTTTTATCCGGGATTTCAGGTTTCCACCGCCATCTCATCTCATTCCACCGGTGCTCCAGCTTCATCTCATGTATCATCGGTGTCACTGCCTGCGGTACCGTATGCAGTAAAAGCGGGCGTTAAATACTACACAACACTACACTCAACCCATTGTCAACGGGACTCGAGGTTGCGCGGATCATAGGGCCCTATAATCCACTTAAGGAAATACAGGAATTCACTCATTCACGTGGCATTACACTTATTTCTCGAAACAGCAGTCACACCATTACAACAAGTCAAACTTTTGCAAATCTTGATGTAATAAAAACACACATTATCAACTTAAACATCTAACAAATGTACGTCACTAAGGCTATCAACCACACAGTCAGTCACTTATCTACATTAAAGACAGAAAACCCCCGCGCGGCGTGACAGGTTACAAAAGCGATTCTCGAACATTTCTTTAAACGAATATTCTTACAAAAGCCCATTCATCTATATGTTTTGTCTTAATCGTGATAAATATTTGTAGAAATATTATTATTATATAATTTCTTACAGTCAAACGTTGTAGGAGCCGGTCACTCCATGGTCCATGGACCTTTCTCTTTGCATGGCCAGAAGGCGTTGGGGGAATCTGATGCGTAAAGTCATTGGATTTTCTCTACTCACTCTTGTAAATATTTTAAAAGTACCACATACGCTTCTATTTACTTCATGTAAACTGAGATAATGTTTTATAAACATTTTATTACAATGTTCTTATGGATACAATAAAAACAGCCGAATGTGGTAGATGGAAGTGGTAATAAAATCTTTGAAGAGCTGGTTGCCCTGTGATGGCTTATACATTCCATTGTTTATATGGACAGGAAATAAAGAAAGAGTAACGACTTTACATTTAATAAATATATATTTGAAAATTCAATCCATAATCTTTGAAAGGAATATCTCGAAAATAGTGCGCTCCCCAAAAGATTTATTTCATGTAAATTATGAGCTTTAACGTCATCTACAAGTTTTGGCATAATAAGACCATATATATAATCATTTAGTAGCCTCTGATTTTTTCTTTGTTAGGAACGCCTTACAATTACAACAAATGTAGATGTCGTTAATTTATATCAAATAAACCTTTTGTGCAGATCATCTTTTTCGAGATATTACTTATATATCTTAAACATAAGGCAATTTTATCAAAATCGTGAGTCTTTATATAAAATAAAAGATTAGAAATAGTTTTCATTTAAAGATATTTTGTGTTACAAGGCCTTACAACATCTTCATGCCTCATGCTGAGAAGATGCTAAACTTAAATTCCATTTTGGGCACATAACCAACTTTTCGTCTTTGAAATATGCGTCTCTCTCAACCAAACACTCACATATACATACAAGCGCTCGAGCTTTTCTCTAATAACGATTTATCTTTGTTCAGAAGTGTTAAAATGTGCATTTCTGGTGCATTTGATTTTTTTATCTAACACACTACTTCCCCTATTTCGTATAAAAAGTGGAAATTTTATTGTAGTGATACGATTTCCGTTTTCTTTCTTACGTGTATATCTTTAATATTTTACCCATAACTACCTTTTTATTTGATTGATATGTGTGCCAATTTTACACACTCTATTACTTTCCAATATATATACGTTCTGAACAAAAGCTATCCTGCAATATGTGATATATACCAAACAAAAATAATCATAATGCACATTATTGTCAACTGTCCAAAATATGAAATCAGCGCAGACAACACGGCATCTCGAAAAGTCTTTCTGAAGCACTGAATGAGGCATCTCTCATTTACAGTTTTATTAACTTTTTAAAATATTCTAATCTCTGCCATTGTATTTAACTGATTTTTAAAATTTATGAGTATTCTTGTCAACTGTAAACTTTTTGTACTGTTCAAAATGTTATTTACTATGAAATTTAATAACGAATTAATTCACAATGTTAATGGTCACGATTAAACCTTAAAGGTTAAAGCGACCTTAAATAAAACTTTACTGAAAACAAAATACTAGATAGAGGAGAATGTAACATTTAATTGAGACGCTGAAAATGAAGCTCTTATCGGAAACAAACATTTTGATGTTCAATGAACACACGAAATGTATTTTTACTAACACCTGCACGTACGCACGCGCGCATCTTAGTGGTATTTGTGTGTGTTTTAGGGCGGGGGGTGGGGGGGCTGAGCGTCTTAAGCGGTACCAAATTTGTTCATATATGCTCTAGCGACCCCTTGTATCATATATGATACATCCGCATTTGATTTTTTTGCTCGCTTGTGGACGTTAGAATCGTTGTGGGTCTGGTTGTATTGCATTGCACTCAGTTCGCGCAACACGCTCCTCACTTGGTTTTGCTTCTATCAACGATCGCCAGGTGGCTACAGACGAGTAACGTAGCAGCTGACTTAGTGACTGGACCATATATCGTATTACATAAGGTAAGCCCTCAATCAATTATATGTGTTTGGAGGAATTTAATAACAGTGACGTCCAAATTAATCTCAATAACTTTTTGTAGTTTGTTTATTGATACTCGTCACTTACTTTTCTATATAAGAAAGTAAATGACGAGAATCAATAAACCAACTACAAATAGTTTTTGAGCTGAGTCAATTGTTATTTTAGCTTCAACAATGTGCTATTCTATATCTCAGATGCCTAATGCACACTAAGAAAGCTTGCGCGTTACTAATATTGCTAATTTCTAATGTTTCTTAATAATTTACTCAATGTATCATGTATGATACAGCGGGATTTTGGTCCAACGTTTGTCGAATTTAGAATTCCTTCACCATTTAGTCACATGTAAGGTAATTATTTATGTTAAAAGAGGTATATGTGGTCAAATTAAAACATAATGATGCACAATAATAACTACTGTCACTGTTTTACACACTTTTTGTCATTTTTAAACTTGTATAGGTTATGTATTAACCCATTTTGTTATTATTCTGATTAGGTTTAAATGAGGCAGAAATTATACAGCTACTGGACAAATCCTTTGATCCAAATATATCCGATCTAGAAATTGAAAATGAATAACCCGAAGCTGACATTGAAGGTCCTCAATTGCAAATTCAGGTAGAGGACGAAACTGCAGAGGAGGAGATTGAAACAGTTGAGCCTGTAACTCTTCCCTCTGAAAGAGACCCAAACCAACATTGGAGGCATAAAAATGAGTAAGGTTTTTTTAAATTAAACATTACATTTTTCAACAAAACCAATGTTCTACAATTGCTTTCAATTCTTAATCTGGCTATACCAGAGTAATTAAGCATAGGGGAGATGTAATTATTACGTTGATGATTCTCTTTGAGAAGGATTTGTCTTTAGGAGGACCTAATGCTTTTGTATCAAAGTTTATTATCTTAGTGACCCAAACCTTCTCCTAGTTTCAGATTGACACCACACTTGCCTATTGCTGGTTCAGGAATGTGAACTACTGATGAAAGCTGTGTTGCTGATGGAATACAAAAACCCTTTGAGTATTTTAATCATTATTTAAATCAATTTTTTGTAACATAGCTGAAGGTAAAAATAGAAGATGTGTAAAGAATGCCAGGTTTTTGTTTGTTTTACAACAGAAAGGAAGTGTTTCAAGAATTTTCATAAATGAAACATTTTGGTGTATATGAATATTGATAGCTGTCAATCTACTTAATACTGGTACATGCAATCTATTATAATTCATGTACTACAAACTGGCCAATAAAGTTGAATTGGTAAGGTGAAATTTGTCATATTTATTTATGTTCACCTTGTATAAGTAGGAACCTAATGTATCACATTGGATACATGCTGAATAGACTTTATGAATAAAAGAAAAATAGGTGATGTAAATATCAGTTTCATAGGCTTCTTATAACACACTGACAAAATTTTCACTTAAATTAAAGCGTAAATTTACTCTCAGGTCTCTAGAGGATAAATTATAGTAAATTCATGAGTTAAAGTGAAGAAGTCAAAGCAGCCTGATTAATAGCTGGCTTTGTCTATTAAATTCATTTATCGTCTACAAGTAAGAATTAGCTGTTGAACGGACGTCAATTTAAAATGCATAAATAATCAAAAAGATCACAGAGTGCAAATGATGTATGAAAGGGACGCAAATGTCACACTAGCGCATTTTACTATCGTAGCATAAGTGGAACACAAGCAGCCTGATTTCCTACTTGCCTCTCTCAGTGCTACAAAGGAACCCGAACAAAGTGTAAAGTGTTAATTTATAAAAGGTTCCTCAGGTGAACATGACTTCCCAAGTAACACATCCAGCTTTAAAGGCAATCTGTTTATATTAAGCCATTTCTGCCACGGAGAAACGCCTATTCTGTTTGAACAGAACTGTAACGGAGACATCAACTGCCAAATGTCCACTGCTCCTGCTCCAGTATGTTATCCGCAAATGAATGTTGCTATGCAGTAGTGGGGGAAGAGAAAAAGAATTGAACGATTTGCATAATGAAGTATTATTAAGATATACAGTGAAAGTAGAGAAGATAAATAAGAAAGGCAACAATAAGTATTAGTGTAGGTAGCGCTTTGTGTTAAATAGCCAGACTAGATGGATAAACCATGCCGCAATTCCATTTTTCTCACTATTAGAGTATCGCCAGTTTGCATAAATAGAGCTGGTATTTTTAGCGAAAGTATGCTTTCATGTTGGCAACATCCTGCCATGGGTTTACGCCCGTCCTGTTGCTACGTCGTCTATTTGCAATTTTAACCATAGTATAAATATATAAAGTTAATCCAGATTTATCAGTGAATATTGATGTGTATTTAGATTTTGAATATAAGTATTGAAGGAAGCATGACTTCTCAGCATTGTTTAGTTTGTAGAATTCGTATATACCTGTTTTATCAAAATAATATCCGGGCCCAAATGACCTTGTTGTCGACGGGCCCTAAAACACCACACACTCACTCACTCAAAATAATATCAAAAGTATACTCGATTTATGAGAGCTTTATAACCAATATACAAACTGCCTAGAATAACACTGTGGATAGTATTAAGTTTGCCATGACAAATTTTATAAGTGAAATGAATACATCGTTTGTTAATGTATTGTTATCTCAATGACACTATTACAGTCACAGTTAAATAGAGATGTGTTACATAAGTTACCAAAAGCGTTATATCTGAATGGTGATGCAAAGTTTCTCCCCAGCCAGAAGTTGTAGATTGAGCAGTTGCACAATCCAGTGGAAAGCTGACAGCTCCTCAACATCAGTATTTGTTTGTGGTACAACATTCTGTGGAATTGAAGATGTATCTGTAGCCGCAACGGTAGTAGTCTGAGGCACTTTAGATGGCAGAAAAGCAGGTAGTGAAGACCGATACTGATCAACACTCTTCTCCAATTTGATTACTCTGGTAATGTCTTCGCCATAATTAAGAAGTACTGAAGAATGTGGTTGCCATTTTTGGTCATCCAGACAAAAGCAGAGCCTGAATGTATATGCTGTGAAGCGTCCCATACATTATATATGAGGATTGATTCTTTGATAAGCATCTTTTGACATGTTGGAGATTGCAAAGATCCAGTCAATAGCCATGTTAAAGAGGCACTTGGTTTGGTATAACTAACATCAGAACATACTTCAACTGTTTTATTATAGTTGCGTTGTTTTCGTGCCCACTTTTGATCATTTCATTTACAATGGCAATAAACTCCACGGAACTTTGTTAGTCATCCATTTGATCCGAGAGCTGATATCTACTAATCTCTGTGTCTTTCCATCAAAGCATCTCCATAGCTCAAGATAAGTCTGCAACCTTTTTGTACTCATCCTCCTGCAGCCGTTTGAACTATTGATATTCTACAGTAATTCATTTGGATAACTCACTCAGCAAGAGATAACATATTTTTTTGAATGACCTCTGTTAGTCACCACTACAAAAAGAACTTCTTAAAACATTTATATAAATGTTAATTTCCATGGATCGCAGCTACAGAGAATTTCGAGCAAGAAAGGCAGAAACGTTGTCCTCTAGTATTTCTCTTTTATATCCTTCAGTTTCCTTTGCTTTGTTGTCATCACCACAGAATCTTATAATTACAGACCATTCACTTTCTCTCCTTCTGGTCTTGAGGTCCATACAGTGGAACGAATTCCATCAGTATATGGAATGCGGAGGCCCATTCATACAACATTGCAGGTCATAATACTAGGACCAGCTCTACTCATGCTACCAGCAATTATCTCACCTAGGGTGGTTCTTTCATCTAATATTAACAGAACAGATAATAGTGAATTCGGAAGATCAAGAAGACGCAGTAGTACTATTCCACAAAGACTTTTCCTGAATTCCTTCATCACTTCAACACATTTTCTTTTTCATTTGCTTAATAAACAGTCTATATTCAACTTTTTACAAAGATGATATATATCACGGAATAAAACAAAAGAAAAAGAGAAATTTATTATTCCCTGTTTTCTCTTTGTAATTTATATCGTGTCCACGAGGGGAGCCTAAAAGTGCAATGCATACTTCATTTGCTATTGAATTGTTATCTCCATGTACAAATATATATATGGTGCTTCACACAGAACTTATACTCATAAATAACCATAACACATATTTTAAAATATCTTAAGGCTTCTAATTTACAGATCTGGTCTGAACGTTATTCAGATATGCCATATTTGTAATAAAGTTTCATAAATATCCTAAGATATCCATATTTAACGAAACGGGATTAAACTATGACGACATAAATGTGAAAAAAGAGCCTAACCCCAGCTTTAAGACGTTTTAAAAATGAAAAATGTAGAGCTTTTGTATATCCGAAATGGTGAGTCGTTTTAATGTTGAAAGAACTATCATACTCGATCCAGTGGTTCCTAGAACACCCACAAACATACACACACATGGCACATTTATTTTCTCTCTTTATATTATTAGTGTAGTCAACAAACAATAATATAACGTCTAAAATTCAGCCCTTATGTTCCTCATGAGAGAACTACGATTAGGAATATTTTACTGTACAATTAAAGCTTGCATTGGGTAAATGAATACCTTAACTACATCAGCTGTTTTGTTTTGTTACTGCAGTGATAGCTTACGTTCCAATACATCTGTTCTTTTCAACACTCTGCTTTCATTTCCATCTATTCCGCGCTTTGCGTAGAAAATCTATATAAAATAATTATCTATCCAAATCTTAGCCTACACTCGCTAACGATACATTCTTCCACAGTGGCTAGTGCGTAAGAACGATTAAAGTTTCATCAATGAACCTTATAGTGGTAACTACGAAGCCTGGGAGTTAAGTACTTACAGCATAATGAGTCGCCACTACAAATGCGTATCTCATTATATATGAGAACTCCTAGTTTTTTACCGGGAAACATACGAGGCAGTTGGAGAATTTAATATCATGACGACACGTTGGCCACGGTAGCTCAATGGTTAAGAGTAACTGGACTTAGACCGGGAGATGGTGGTTCAAATTTCAGAAGTGACGTTGAAGTTTTCAGTCTGACTCTACCTATCCATAATTTAATTCCTTTGCCGATATTTCATTTAGAGAGCTCGATTCTTCCACTCTTGCTAGAGAGGGCTTCCGCACACCGAACAACTATTCCATTTTTGTAAATTTCAGTTGTGTCTTTTTTATGTTTGTAATCGCCAACCTTACTTTGGGCTATTTCTTCCCAGAGAGTCACACTCTACTTATTAAACTTAGTGTGTTAAGTTGGTCATTGGGGTTACTGAATATCAGTATTTTTTTTTTCATTTTTTGTGTTTTCCCATTGGTTTTCTATTTTATTTTTACATATTTCCTTTCAAGTCATAGAAACTACAATTAACTGTTGTATGCAACATAAGTCAAGCTAATGCAGTTTTAAGTACAGTGTTAAGCTTACAATTAAAACACTCAGAAATATGATAAAATGGATTAAGAAGGTGCCAATTTTTCAACTTTTGTTTGAAGTATTTGACACTAGAGTATTGAGCTTCTCTAGCCAGTCTAATGTTCTACATTTGCGTCCATCTGAGAGGATAGTCATTGCAAAGGATTGCCTATATGAAGGAACACCGTTCTAAGAAACTTGTGGCGAGCAAAATGGTATTGCTAAAGATTGTCTGCGCTCCCATGAAAGCAGCTAGTCTAGATGTTGGGATGGAAGTTGACTTCTGAACCAGTGTAATGCAGCTCAAATCGGGGGATATAAGGCTCCATAGAATCACTGAGCCTCGCCGTGATTAGCTTCCAGCGTTAAGTTTCCGGTTAAGATGTTGGTTAACAGTCAACTTGGAGTTACACGCAGATTTTGGCATTACCACCTTCGGTTAAGGGCTAACTAAGAGTTGTTTCTGTAGGTAAACTAACCCTCACCTCGAGTAGCGGTTAGTGAGGTAACTTGGCGTAGCCCCAGGCCAGATTGAATGTTGGCTGCGATTCTGTGGATGAAATCATGGCACAGTATTTATTTAATAGAAGAGCTAAAAGAATTCAAATTAAAAAAGATAATTTCATATATATATAGCATGTTGAAAATGAAATAAAATAAACCACATGAGTATTAAGTAACTTGACGTAATAGGTTATAGAATGATACTTTCTAGTGTCCCATGGTATCAGTGACCTGCTGCAAGCAATGATACATTTTTTGCGACCATATTGCAACATGATTTAACGAACATAAATGTAATAAACAAAGCGTGTTTTACCTATAGCGGAAAGCACACGAAATGCTATATGGGAGGTGGGTAGGTATAAATTTTCAGAAAATTGCTGAAGTAGTAAACATTCGATTTTGCTTATAGTGTGTGCAAAGTTTAGTTTGCGTTTCGTTAAAGCATTACCAGAGGAAAGTAAGAAATTGTAAAGCAAACAGTGAATTAAAAAAATTCTTTAGTTTATGCAATTTGTATCGATGTCCAAACCGTTATTGCAAACGCTGTTAACACATGTAATGTAGCTAATTGCATGTACAATGCCATAATGTTTTACCTTACAATGTGCCTTAATGAATACCATTTTCTAATTATATTGTGATTTGTGTAGTGTGTAAATGCAAGTTGAAGTATTACTTGTGATTCTTGCCGTACCTACTATAGATTTTGCAAATGCAGTACATAAATATATTTGATATATTTGCTGCGAATTGCACACGTAAAGATATGTTAAAATCTGCCCATCTGGTATCCTGTGGTATTTAAGTTAAGCCATTTATTTGTTCAATTACGTTTTTCAATCAATGTCACAGTGCTGTGTCTGACATGTGGCCGTTTGATTATAAGTGCCAAGAAGAAATGTAAGTTTGCTACAACGTGTTTCCTTAAACGAAAATCATAGTAATTGCTTCATAACTAGCCAAATATATTATGTTTAGAAAATCATGTTCCAAGTTAAAGGTCCCAGAATGCGTATTTTATAACCTGCTTTTATTCATGGTTGACTTATAATTTGTGAACCTTTCCTCTTTGCTTGTACCTCTTCGAAATGATAATGTATATAAGAAGAGGTGGTTTATTCATGAGGATAAACTACTAAACAAACAATTTTAGCCAAATTATATTTGTGCAATAATATTATCAGTATTAATAACAGCCACGTGGCCTTATTCTAAAAAAAAACCTTTTGACTGTAAATCTCTTGGTGTTAATAAATTAAAAAGGCATTTCATATATTCTCCATATATCTCACCTAATCCATAATAACACTAACCTAACGCAACCTATATAACCTATAACACTAACCTAACGGTATGAAAAGAATCTAACGCTATGGAAAAATCTAAACTGTAAACGAACTATGCTAGACTTTATTACGAATGAAGTATTAATGAAAATATCACGAAAATATACAGAAAACAGCTAGAAAAAGTTACAACAACACGCCTGATTCTACATGCGTTGGGTTTTCCCGCTAATTCACATTATAAACAACAAGATAGCGTTGCATACAATGTAAAATCCTAGTGCAAAATATTGCAAACCGATCACATTCCGCCATAATGCACAGGGTAACAAACCTACAGGTAAATCAAGTTCGTAATACAAGGCACTGAACCTAACCAATGGTTACTGATACCTGAAAGGTAAAATACTTCCTCTAGTAACCGGAGATTGCAATACACGCCCTCAAAGCTTTTCTTATACAGAACCAAAACATAAGCGGTAACGACACAAAGCTAAAGTCATAGACATACATAAAAGAAAAGTTCAGGATAGCCAGCATTTTCGGAGGCTTACTAGCCACAGACTCTTGCCCTATAAAACAACCTCTAGAATACGCTTTGGAAAGTTAACGGTTATTCTTGTTTGACTCATTTTTAGTTTTCTGGACGGGGCTGCCATTTATAGAAGTGTTTCCCTGTAGAGAGGACTCATTACGTGTTGTATCAATGGGAACATTCAGCGGAACAGAACATAAATGCAGGCTTTAATCTATCCACTGATACTCTTTGTGGTCCTCGTGGAGTACTATCTTTGAAATGCTTCTCCGAACGTTCCGTCACCAGAAAACGTCCATCATATATTGGTTGTAGTTGTTTTCTTATAGCATCGTGTCTCACATAATGTTAACTCCTTGTACTGAAAAGGCTTTTAACTTCACGGTAATCTCCTATCACAGTAACATTGTGTTTCCATGTCTTGCATCTTTGACAACTATACAATCTCTGGTCCACTGTTTATTGTTACTATGGAGAGCTGGCCAAACGTAGCGTTCTCTGATGAGACACTGGATCCTTGTATACCAGGAAGAGAGAGATCACGAAAAAGAATGGAAGATTATTTTCCTGTATGCTTCTAGAATGTTGGATGGTGTAATTTACAAAAGAAGGATATACACTTGGCACTCGGCGAGTTTGTATTTTTACATCATGTTTCACAAAAGGTGTACGTGCATTTCTGAATGTCTGATGCAGTAGGGATACACACAGAAGCTCCTCCTGCGACAGAAGAAACTCCTCTAATGATTCACATGGTAGTTCTTGTGATAGCTCAGGTGACCTAACCATTTTTGGCACTCTTTAATCTTCAATTTTATTTTAGTTCTTGGTAAATGTGTAACAGTGCAGAAGAAGGCCTTGTGGATGCAAAACAACCAAGCTTATCAGCTTCTCTTCTATTAAAGTACTTCAAAGACGCCCCAGTGGAATATTCATCAGATACTTCATCATACACTTCATTTGATTAGAAATGTTTAGTTTTGAACCTCGACGCATTTTCTGAACAGATTTTAAATTTAGGTTATCCAGATGTGATGTTTGTGACGAAAGTGTAAAATTTTCCAAGAATCTGACTCCAGAGCAGAATGGTTATTTATGTTAACCTTGATGTGTTGAAATAAAGATCTGTGTAACTATCAAATCTGTTTTATTTTAATCTTTTCTTATAGAGAAACAAAACATAAGCTGTAACAGTACAAACACAAAAGAAAAGTTCAGGATAGCCAACCTATCTCGAATCTTCGGAGGCTTAGGAAATACACAACTAAGTGTCCCCTACAGCGACAACATTTCACAACATTTGCAGTGAAATCTCCGTGTTTAAGGTTTAGGTGGAATGTAATATCATCTATACCTACCTAATATATGCATGATAAAGTAAAATTTGCAAAACATTTAGATTTCTGACTGTATGAAAAATTGCCTAACCTAATTTTAATACAATAAATAATTGGGGAATAAATAACCTAACTTTATATAAATAATATATCTAGTTTTCCTCGGTAAATATTAGCAGCCCTTTTCCTGAGAATCGTCAGAGTGCAACTGCCAACGTAACAGATACGACATAACTAATCTCTACAATAGTCTAACTGAGGGCCATTTGCATTCGATGAGAATAATGATGACGATGACGATGACGATGCCGACGAGGACGACGACGACGATGACGACAATGATGATGATGAACACAGCCACTGTAGCTCGTTTAGCTTAATTTACAAGTGAAGGATTTTGAAGACCTTGCCCATGTTAGGTTAGTTGGATGTGCTGGACATCGTCGAGGTTATGATAGGCCTACAGTGAGTCTGGAACGCTTGTAGGGTTCCCCGGCGTTAATGTCATATTCCCCGAGAATACGCTGTAGGTTAGAGTGTTGTTGCATATTAAATGACGATACTGGCAACCTATGCAGTAGAAACTATTGGCTATGTGTATACATCCGCGCCATGGCTGAGAGGTTACACCGCTTGACTTTTATCAAAGTGGCCCCCGTTTGCTCCCGGCGACCGTAAAGTGAGGTTTGTGGTGGACAACATGACACTGGGGTGGGTTTTCTCCGGATTCTTAGATCCCCCCGCCAGCATTCCACCGGTTGTGCCATCATCAGTTTTCGTATCACCGCATCTCTCTCGTATTTTCACTTCCGATGATGCGGTGCTCACTCTTCGTGGAATCTTGTCCTCAACCCGTTTTCTACGGTGTTCGAGGTTGCGCGGATAAGAAGACTCTATGGTCCACTTGAAGGAAATACAGGAATTCATTCATGCGTATGCATAAAACCCTTACGTTTATGATTACAGCGTTTTCATTTTATTTCCTAATTGTTTCACTTAATCAGAAACGGTCCAAAAACCATTATTTATTATCACATTATTTGGATTACCAAAATTTTGCGTGTTTTTTCGGTATATTTTAACAATACCACCATTTAACATGGAATGTCACTATGGTTATTTGGAATAATCTTGATGCATTCAAATACAGATTTGTGTAACTATCAAATCTGTTTTATTTAAAGCTTTTCTTATATAGAAACCAGCAAAAGTGGTAATAACAGAGATCTAAAGTCATAGAGAAACATAAAAGAAAAGTTCAGGATAGCCAACATTTTCGATGGCTTGCTAGCCACAGCCTCTCGAAAACCCTGTGGAAAGGTGACGGATGGTTCTTTCAGGACCGGGCTGTCATTTGTAGGAGTGTTTCTCTGTTGAGATCACTCATAAGGTGTTGGAATAAAACATAAATGCAGACTTTAATCTATCTACTGATACTGTTTATGATCCTCGTGTAGGTCTGATTTTGAAATGCTTCTCCAAACGACCCATCACCAGAAAACGTCCATCATATATTGGTTGTAGTTGTTTCCTTATAGCATCGTGTCTTACATGAAGTTAACTCCTTGTACTGAAAAGGCTTTCAATTTCATGGTAATCTGCCAGCACAGTAACATTGTGTTTCCATGCCTTGCCTCTTTGACAAGCTATACAACCTCTGGTTCACTGTTCATTGTTACTACGGAACACACAACATATTCTTATTAGAAGTGAACCTCCCATGTTAATCTTTGGTATTACAAGGTAATACCAGTGTACGGGTAGCGAACTAAGGAATGAAATAATGGGTGTCCAAAAATTTTAATTGGACGGAATACTATAGCTCTATGTTTCATACTTGCTTCGCTGTCAGCTGTTGATATGTTCCAGTACCGCACTGCTACAGATGCACAAAGATAATTACGTGAGCTTTGAGAGCTGTCACTGCAGTTTCAAGGTTTGTGCATTTTCTAAAATCTCACATAATTATCTGATATAATCTGTATCAATAGAGTATTAGAATATAATCAGCTGAATCTTGCAGAGAATTTGTGCATGGCATCTGTATTATTTTCTACTTCAATTAACCCAAAATGTTTTGTGAACTTCAAAGGAATTAACAGTGGATGTGGTATTTGACAAGAAAATTTGAATAATAATATTGTTTTTACAGTTAGTGCTTCCTTTTATTATTCTGGCTCATAAATATAAAAAATAGTCAGACATTTACTTAAATAACATACGTAATTCAACTAAATCAATTACAAAGAATCTAGAACAATACTAGATATATCTCAAAACACTTAAGTGATTCAACATGGCTAATTCATTTAATTACAAGGAAACTTTAGCAAAACATTCTGTGTAATATTACACATATTTGTAAATCATATGAATAACACAGTAACCTCTTGCATTTAAAACAAAGACACTTTAACATAAAACTGCAGCTGTTGCACAAAGTGATATAGGTGACAGAAATGATAAACTTCAATATTTTACAAATAAGATTTAACGTGATGTTCTGTAATAACACTATAGGGATTGCTGAAAGGTTCAAAGTGATGAATAACATGATAATTAATTGTATTACATGGAAAGTTTTACATAACAGTATAACACTTTAGCTATGTAATAATCATAATACATGTTTCAATCTTAATGTGATTAGTTGTCCCATGCATTACCTGGCATTAACATAAGTTTAAGGAAAAACTTTGAGAAAGATTTTCAAGCAGGTAAAGAAATACAAAACTAAAAGTACCAAAATCAGATCAAAGGTATCACAGTATTACACTATACCATATCAGTAAGCAGTTTGAGAGGAATGAGTGATTTTAGGCAAAGAATAATAATATTAACTACTAGTCGTCCATAAACTGTAAGCATTATACATTAAATCTAAATGTTAAATGCAGGATATGAAGAAACACCTTATATTAGGAAAACTACTGCTTCTATAACTGTTTAAATAAATTTAGGAATGTTGATAATTTGGAAAACAGTATCAAGGTATCTAACACTTCATTGGTCAACAAAACCAAATACCAAGCAGGATTGAAATTATACTGACCTCAATATTTTCATCTTTTTTCATAGCCTGTGGTAATAGTTATTTTATTTTTCAAAAAATGCCAATTTTGTTATCTTTAATGTATTTATAAATTAAAAGTGGCACTCATTTCTTTATTATATCTATGTGCATACCAAGCTTTGTGCATAGTCTTTGCTATCGGGAACTTTAACAATTGAAATAAAATGATTCTCCAGAGAAATGGTATAGCTAAAATCATCCAGAAATATATATATATATATATATATATATATATATATATATATATATATATATATATATATAACTGCTTGGGGAGGTTTAATATAGTAGCATCAGATTTTCACTGGCATATGTTAACTTGGAGGTTTCAGTACCTCTGTCCTTAAATGTCGTAAACAATAGTCACCGTATTTCTATGTATTTTATACATATGACACTTTTTCGGAGACAAAGATAATCTAGAAACCCCGGTACCCAAAACACCCTTTCATTTACTTACTGAAGTTAAAGCCACTGTTTTACTTGAGGACATACTTGACGAAGCAACTACACTGTCAAGAAAATGGTCAGTACCTAACTCCACACCACCTTCACAATTCTCAGAATTTTTGGAAGCTGATTCACTTATAGACGTTGTCACTTCCATGTTGAATCCTAGAACTGCATGGGACCATTTCCAAATGTTTTAGTACCACTCCATGCTTTAACATACGTCTCGATCCAACTGTGCACCCTTCCTCCAAAAAATGATGGTATTTGCACATATTAAATGAAGCACAACTTTCACTGGAAATTTTACAAATATGTTTCCACTTCTGCAGTATTGCTGGCTACTGGGAATATTTATAGAAGTACACATAGATATAGGTGCTGCATAGTCATAGAGGATGCTAATTGCTCCTCCAAAATTGTGAGAATATGCAGGAATACTTTAGTCGGAATTTGGGACTGTGAATATCCTGTTAAGAATAAACAAACAAACGTGTTGAAATATTCTAAACATAATCCTAAGCAAAAGATATGACCAATAACAAAATCATGAATAATATTATAGCCTGGCTGAAGTAATGTACAATAGCGGCCTAGCTCTTAGCTATTTGAACCATGGACTGATCTGAACATCATTTCATTATTGTGTAAAAGTGAAGGACTCCTAAAAAAATTTGCTTCTTGAGGTAATTGCTTCAGATCATCTCCATAAACTGAGTAGTTGAAGCTTTGTAATGTCCAAAATTAACATCTACCATTTAATTTAAAGTGGCAGCAACATAAAATACTAAACAAATTACAACTGGTAGCGAACGCAAATTATAGGGTATGAAATATGACATAATTTTGTTAGTGGTATTCTAACCTATATGCTGTAAAATATTCTCATGGGCCCTTTAGAAAGTCCATATTGCTGTAAGAGTTTCTACTATTGCACGTTCAAATATTTTATGACTACAACCACACCTTTATTAGTTATGGCATTCATAAATTCCAAATACAGCAGCAAGCTATTCCAAATGCAGTTAACATTGGTTTTACACCTGGAAGTGACGGAACATGGGTATAATCTCCAACGAATTTCAGCTTCAATGTTGGTACAATCACCTCTTGAGTTTTGTATCTGAAAATAAAATGAAGGCAAAGTAATGTCAATAAGCTTTTACTTTTTCGTGAATGGTTTTCCAGCAATCCATTGTAAATGTGCTATAGTACCTTACAGTACAACAATTATTTTCGGTAGACATCCAATAATAATGACAATTTTAAACACAAATAACTGATTATTCTTCGTACCTGGAGTAAGTAGCCAAGATTACGCGGTGATTTCTGAAATGCTCATTCTTCCTCAGGAACATAGAAAAATCCTTCCACATTGAAATTCTTAAGATGGCCAAACCACAGACTATCAAACCAGTACAAATTTAAAAGTTGTAGAAGAACCTGAATCAACTAATCGCCTTCGTGATCAAGTACGCCAGGGTCTCTATTTTCGGGTGGCAAACTAAAATCTCTTGTTGCCATTTCCCCTATCTCGGCTTCAACCCTGTGCTACGGAGAGCTGGCCAAACGTAGCGTTCTCTGATGAGATTAGTGGATCCTTGTATGCCAGGATGAGAGAAATCACGGAAGGAATGGAAGATTATTTTAATGTATCCTTCTGGAATGTTGCATGGGGTAATTTGTAAAAGAAGGATATACACTTGGTACTCGGCGAGTTTGCATATGCACTTCATGTTTCACAGAAGGTGCGCTTGCTTTTCTGAATGTCTGATGCACTAGGAATGCACAAAGAAGCTCCTCCTGCGACAGAAGAGATTCTGCAAATGATTCACACATAGCATCTGATAGCACATGTGACCTAACCATTTTTGGAAGTCCATGATCTTCCATTTTATTTGAGTTCTTGGTAAATTTGTAATACAGATGAAGGCCTTATTTATGCAAAATCATCTGTTTCTCTGCTATTAAAATACTTCGAGGAAGCTCCATTAGAATATTCATCACACGCTTCATCATACACTTCCTTTAGTTAGATATGTTTAGTGTTGAACCTCGATGCATTTTTTGAATATATTTTGCATTTTAATTACCTAGATGTTATGTTTGTGACGAAACTGCTCATATTTCAAAGAACCTGACTCCAGAGAAGAATGGTTATTTGTGTTAATCTTGATGTGTTGAAATAAATATCTGTGTATCTGTGAAATCTATTTCATTTGAAGCTTTTCTTATACAGAAACAAAACGTAAGCGGTAACAGTACAAAAGAAAGAACATAGAGAAACACAAAACAAAAGTTCAGGATAGCCAACCTATCTCGAATCTTCGGAGGCTTAGTAGCCACACCGCTAAGTGCCCCCTACAGCGACAACATCGTACTATTACGTCCATGGGACATGAGAATTTACCCCGAATAATATCTTGGAAATCATTAGCTCCCGCAAAACAAGTATTGTGCATATATTGCGTCTTGCTGTAATAAAATGTGTAGTTTTGAAACAGTGAGATTTCCTTTACCTCTTACGTCTAACAGTTTCCCAAATTGAAGAGATACTCAGAGGCAGTTTCCAGAAAGTTCAGGATAAACATTTCACTTGTCATGCGCTTTAACACGCTTAGTATCGTTACACGCATTATGAGAGAACCATAATTAGAAAATCTATTACATTTCAAGAATAGTTTGGGGTGGGGCATCTTTAAAACTGTGGACTCATATCCTTGGAAGATGTATTATACAATCTAAAACCGATTAACTTGTTTCATCTGATGTAACTGTCTTATTATATAATATTGTATTATGTATATATTATATTATGTATATATTATATATTATATATTATATTATGTAAAAATGATAATCTTGTCTCATGTGATGTAGCTGCCATATTTCCTAGTATTCCTAGAGAAAAACTTTTAATGTATTTAAAAATTGGTTGAATTCAATAAATTTACAAAGGAACCTAATAGTTGATTTTGTTAAACTTACTGAATTTTGTTTGAATTAAATTCTTTCACTTTTAATGGTGATTTTTTTCAATAAACTTCTGACTTAGCGATGTGTAATCCTCTTACACATTTTCTTGCTGATCTTTTTATGATTTTTTTCCAAATGCACGTCACTAAAGCATTTCCTTTGATATTTGAAGTTTGGTATAGATACGTTGATGATATTTTTCCAATTGTTCCTGATAAACTTACAAACGATGCTTTAAATTACTAAATTTGCAAGATAAACTTACAAAATTTGAAATTAATGGCTCTCTTCCTCTTCTAGATTTAAAGATAATAAGAAATTATAATAATAAATTAAACTTGGGTATTTATAGGAAGTCTACTCAAATTGATAATTTCATGAAAAATAAAAGTTTAACCCTTTTTCACACGCAATTGCTGTTTTCAATACTTTGATTTATAGATTAATAAATAAACCCCGAAATAAAGATGAATTTGATAAATAATATGAATGGATTATTAATACTGCTTAAATTAATGGTTTTATTAAAAACTGTATAAATAAAAAAGAGCATATAAACTCCAGTGAACTGCATGCCATTTCCATCGCTAAATAAAAAAAGTAATCCCAAATTTCCTCAAGTGGAGGTGTACTCACCTGAACACAATGGGACTTAAGCTCTCTGCACACTGGGACTCAATAACATTACCTAGTATAACGATCATTAATCTCTATAGATGACTGTTTTATATATATTTTTTATTTTCATGCTTGTGGGTTAACAATACAAGAAATTTCAATTCAAAGGTAAGGAAACTGAATGCTTAAGTTTAAAGTAAAATCTCTGACTGCCAAATCCGCATCACTTTTATACTCTTCTCAAATGTCTCAAAAACATCCTTTTCCATTTTCATGATCTAATACACTTCCCTCGTCTCTGACAACTTGATCACTTCCGTTGATGGATGAAATAAGTCTAATCTTTAATAGAAGTAATGGACACATTTCATTTTAACTTCTATGACCATCACACACATTTGTTCATACAAAGAACGAAAGGGTATATCCTGAGCTATATCTCTTATATCTGTCAAAACCTGTTGGTATTGAGTTCGAATGTCCTTTGTAATGGTTAGTCACCCCTCTAGTTCTTTAAACTCATCCATTATGAACTCTGTATTTGCGTGTTCTCGGTTAAGGATCTCGCTTCTTTTATACTGTAATGAATTCATTTGAGTAAACATAGCACATGCTCCTACCTCAAAAATCAGTTTCAGAGTTTCGTTTTACATATCTTCATCCATCATTATACAATCCTTCCATTAATGCTGGCATTTGTATGCTCAGTTTTCCTAAGTTCTCAAACGCTGCTTCATATGATCTTTCCAAGTTTGTCAACAATTTCTGTTTATCCATTCTTCCTGTATTTACACCAAACTCTGCAATTTTTGTGGATTACACGAAGGTTCTGTTTTCCTAAAAATCCTGTCGGATAAATGTAAGTCCATTGTGTTTGTGAACAAACGAAAGACAGCGTATATAAATATAAAACATCAAATATCAACTTTAGATTTACTTTGAGTATACCTTTATCGTTTTAAATTGCTTTAGTTCAGTTCATGAAAATAGGTAAATTGTTTTTCTAAATAGATAAATTAATTAATTCAATATTATACTTCACATTGAATTCTGGGATCTAATGACATTGATTTGCACACAAAAACATGGCGTAAGAAATTTATGTTTTTTAATCTAATTACTCTATAAGTTGACAAGTCAAATACCGTTGAAGAGTATATTTACAAAAACTTTTCGGTAATTTCAAACCATTTTATCTTACTTCTATATTGTTAAATAGGCTACTTGTCATGCTGTGAATTGATATAACAATAAGTAAGAAGCTCCAAGCCTGGTTTCCTTGCCTCAAATGGTGCTAAGGTGTTGTTTATTTACTGCTGAATTAAAAAGTACGCTGGTAATTCTGTATTTTGCACATATGAAAGATCTTTACACTATATACGACTAATATACTATTTGTAAATAACTGAGGAGAATTTGCATATCCGAATCTAACCTCATTTTCCTTACCTGCCCGCAGCAGTGACGCACTTAAATACCATTTTTGTGCAGTAGGACTTCTTGTAGTATGTGCTTAATTGTTAAAAGTCGTGATAGAGTACCTCCAAGGATATCTCCCAGATAACTAGAGCAGTACGTTTTATTAGTTGTGAACATATCTTGTGTAGTTTAATCAAGCGTTAACCACGATTAAGAAAATTGAAACTTTAAAACTTCAATTCCAACGGTAGTCTGGGATGTGAGAGATCATCTTGAAAATCTTCATGCCCTTCTTTGGAAGATGCGGAACTTAAATACCAAATTTGGTGTCTAACCGACCTTTTGTTTTAGAGTTAAGCAGTTCACAAGCGGACCGACCTTTAACTAAAAATGCCTCCTGTTTCATTCAGGAGACCTCCAAACGTTTATTTGGAGTGAAATCTCCGTGTTTATTTTTTAAGTGGAATGTAATACCATCTATACTTACCTACTATGTGCATGATAATGTAAAATTTGCAAAACATTTAGATTACAAATGTATGCAAAATAGCTTAACCTAATTAGAATACAATACATAATAGGGGATTGAGTAACCTATCTTTATATAAATAATAAATCTATTATTACTCGGTTAGTATTATAATTAGAGCCCTGTTGGTGAGAGTCGTCCGAGTGTACGCTGTCTCAATGCAAGTTGAAGTATTACTTATGATTCTTGCCGTACCTACTATAGATTTTGCAAATGCAGTACATAAATATATTTGATATATTTGCTGCAAATTGCACATATAAATATTTGTTAAAACCTGCCCATTTCTATCCTGTGGTATTTAAATTAAGCCATTTATTTGTTCAATTACGTTTTTCAATCAATGACACAGTGCTGTGACAGAAATCTGGCGTTTGATTATTAGTGCCAAAAAGGAATGCAAGTTTGCTACAACCTGTTTCCTTAAAAAAACCATAGTTATTGCTTCACTAACTAGCAAGAGGCAATCCTATGTTCCAAGGTGTCTATTTGTTAACAAATTTGGCTTATGTTACACGTTGCACGTCCATGTCACCATAATTTCTCCGCTGTTGGTATGGTCTCGTTTAATACTTCATATGCTGTCTCTTGCCAATCATTAGGAACAACTTTATTGAAGCGATTCTTTCATATAAGAGTCCATTCTCTATTCTCTTTCTCTTCAATCCCGGGTGAACACTGAGATGTATTCAGCAGCTGATATTGTTTTCTCGTTGATTCAAAAACTGCGACGTCAGCATTGGTGTCCAGCAGATGTCTGAGATGGCTAACAATGGGTTTGAATCCCGGATATATCCTCTGAGCGTGCTGTATCTGATCCTGCCAGAAACTCCCATCCATCGATGAACCATTACCACCCAGTGATCTGACAGCAGTTTACCCTAATAAGGCCATGCATTTCTTGTCGATGTCCACCAGTCCACATCCACCTTTGGATTGCGGCAATCGCAACTGTTCTCTGCTCACCCGGTAGGCTTTCCCAATCCATAAGAAATAGCCAAGCAGTTGCTCAAGTCTCTGTGCTTTACGTTTTGGAATTGGCAGTATCTGTGCTAAGTACCAAATTTTACTGAGACCATAGATATGTATGTACCAATCGCTGCATCAAATTCAGGTTCGAGCCCTCTCTAAAGATAACAAATATCGCAAGTGGTTGATTTTCTCTCTCCAGCTGTAATCTATAGTGGCTTCCATTTCTCCCATCAAGTATCCTGGTGGTGGTAGTACCTTCATTCCCAGCGTTTGTACTGGTTCCAACCACTCTCCAAGCAATACCATCTGAGATTTGTGTACGTTTAACGTTGCACCCGATATCCTTGTATAGATGTCCAATCCATTCTAAAGGGCTGCCGTATAATGATTGTTTGTCTCTACAATAGTGACATCATCCGCATAAGCAATGACTTTAAAGCGTTCATTGTACACAGTAACCCCATGTAGCGTATCTTGCAGTCATTGAAGTAGGGGGTTTAACGCTAGAGAAAAAAGCCCCATTTATAACGGGCAACCTTGACGCACTGACCGGCCTATTCCTACTGGACTGGAAAGCCAGCCATTCCATATCACCCGGGATTTTGCTGTGCCATAAAGGCCTTGTATAATTTTAATCACGTGCATCGGAAATTTCGCCGCCTTTAAACATTGCCATAAATACGAATGTTGCACTTTATTAAATGCTTGATGGAAGTCCAAGCTTATCAAGGCCGCCACCTGCTGTCCTCTTTGCAAATATATGAGGACATCGCGCAATTCTCCCAGCGTAACAATAATATTACGCTTCAAGATATCATATTGTCATCATTCAACAATGTTATTGGGCAAAAATTCTTCATAGTATTAAGCTGTGCTGTCCTTGGCAACAATGTGATAATTCCATCCGCAAACGTTTCGGGAAACTGGGCTGTTTCCCACAACTCCAACAAAACTGCCATCAATTCACGTTTTATAATGGGCCAACAGTTCGTATAAAATTCATAGGAAAGGCCATCAGGTCCTGTAGACGTATGTTTACTGGTATTTTGGATGACTTCTAGTACTTCTTGTTCTGTAATGGTTCGGGTGAGTAAGTCGGCCGTTTCCTCCGTAACCCCAGTTGTAAACAGCAGACACGCCTCATACCGCGGTGGGGTACCCTCATCTGACCCCATGTGCAATAAAGCCTGAAAGTGTTCTGCTATAAGGGGAAGGATAGACCTGGTCCCTGTAAATGTGTTTCCAGTGTTCACATCTTAAAGTGTACGTGGACATCGGGTACGCCCTTTCTTTCGTTCCTTTGCTAAATAGTAAAAGGAATTCCGTTCTGCCTCATGTGGGTGTTGAACCTTTGCTCTGATTTTATATCCATTCAGATTCTGCAGTTTTTGCATTTTGATAGTTTCTTTCACCTGCTTGATCTTGACATTTACATCGTAACCTTCCCGTTGCTCCGTATATAAATCCCATAGGACTTCGTTGTAGAAATGTAAACGCTCGTTTCTTGTCGTTGCCTTCAGAATTCCTATCTGTTTAAAAAATGAACGAATAGCCGGTTTTGTCGGTACAGTCCACCAGTCACTCTTCCTAGATGCATTGCAAAAGGAGAACTGTAGCCGTTGTCATTTCGTCTGAAACTGCTCCAGAACGTCGTCATCCACTAAAATAGAATTATTGAGCTACCTGTATCCCCGTCCGGTAACTTCAGCACAGATGGCCGAAATTTGTATATGGCAGATCACTGCGTGATAATCACTTAACGCCACAGGTAGAAGGCAAATACGGTGTACAGAAGTAACTATTCCTGGCGAGATATAAACCCTATTTGTCCGCGAGGCTGAAGTGCTCCTAACAAACGTGAATTCCACCTCATTTCCATTCTTTAGTTCCCATGCATCCTGCAGTTGTAGTGGCGACACCAAATTCTGGAGCATGATGCTAAAATTGGGCGCCCATTTTTTTCCTTTTTTCATTCATTCACGTGGCATCACACTTATTCTGCGTGTTTCTCGAAACAGCAGTCACACCATTACAACAAGTCAAACTTTTGCAAATCTTGATGTAATAAAAAGACAGATCATCAATTAAACTCTAACAAATGTACGCAACTAAGTCTATAAGCTACATACTCAGTCACTTATCTATATTAAAGACAGAAAATTCCCGCGGTGTGACAAGTTACTGATGCGATGTTAAACAGGAGGAAAAGAATTTGGTGTTACATTCACGTAACTTTCTCGAACAGTTCTTTATACGAATATTCTTACAAAAGCCCATTCTTCTATATGTTTTGTCTTAATCGTGATAAATATTTGTAGATATATAATTATTACATAATTTCTTACAGTCAAACGTTGTAGGAGCCTGTCTCTTTGTTAGGAAGGTCTTACTATGACAACAAATGAAGATGTCGTTTCTTAAACATAAGACAAGTTTATCAAAATCTGAGCCCTTATATAAAATAAAAATTACAAATAGTTTTCATTTAAATATATTTTGTGTTAGGAGGCTTTACATCTTCATGCCTCATGCTGAGATGATGATAAACTTAAATTCCATGTTGGGCACATAACCAACTCTTCGTCTTTGAAATATGCGTCTCTCTCAAACAAACACTCACATATACATACAAGCGCTCGAGCTTTTCTCTAATAGCGATTTTTCTTTATTCAGAAGGTCTTAAAACGTGCATTTCTTGTGCATTTGATTTCTTTTACCTAACACACTACATCCCCTATTTCGTAGAAAATCTGGAAACTTTATTGCAGTGATATGATTTCCGCTTTCTTTCTTACATGTATATCTATAATATTTTACCCATGACTACATTTTTATTTGATTGATATATGTGTGCCAATTTTACACACTCTATTACTTTCCAATATGATATATATATATATATATATATATATATATATATATATATATATATATATATATATATATATATATATATATACACATATATATGTACTTACGTTCTGAACAAAAGCTACCCTTCAGTGTGTGATATATACCAAACAAAAATAATCATAATTCACATTATTGTCAACTGTCCAAAATTTGAAATCAGCGCAGACAACACGGCATCTCGAAAAGTCTTTCTGCAACACTGGATGAGATATCTCTCATTTAGAGTTTTATTAACTTTCTAAAATGTTGTAATCTCTGCCGTTGTATTTAACTGATTTTTAAAATTTATAAGTGTTCTTGTCAACTGTATACAATTTGTTCTGTTCAATTTACAATTTTGTGTTATTTACTATGTAAATTTCTTAACGAACTAATTCACAATGTTAATGGTCACGATTAAACCTTAATGGTTAAAGCGACCTTAAATAAAACTTTACTGTAAACAAAATACTAGAAAGAGGAGAATGTAACATTTAATTGAAACGCTGAATATGAAGCTCTGATCGGAATCAAACATTTTGATGTTCAATGAACACACGAAATGTATTTTTACTAACACCTGCACGTACGCACGCGCGCAACTTAGTGGTGTTTGTGTGTGTTTTGGGTGGGGGGGCAGGGGGTCTTAAGCGATACCAAATTTGTTCATATATATTATAGTAAATGCATGAGTTAAAGTAATGAAGTCAAAGCAGCCTGATTAAAAGCTGGCTCTGTCTATTAAATTCATTTATCGTCTACAAGTAAGAGTTAGCTGTTGAACGGACGTAAATACAAAATGAATAAATAATCAAAAAGATCACACAGTGCAACAGAAATATGAAAGGGACGCAAATGTCGCATTAGCGCATTTTACTATCGTAGCATAAGTGGAACACAAGCAGCCTGATTTCCTACTTGCCTCTCTCAGTGCTACAACGGAACCCGAACAAAGTGCACAGTGGTAATTTATAAAAGGTTCCTCAGGTTGCTACCTTTGAACATGACTTCCCAAGTAACAAATCCAGCTTTAAACGCAATATGTTTATATGAAGCCATTTCTGCCACGGAGAAACGCCTATTCTGTTTGAAGAGAACTGTAACGGACACATCAACTGCCAAATGTCCACTGCTCCTGTTCCAGTATGTTATCCGCAAATGAATGTTGCTATGCAGTGGTGGGGGAAGAGAAAAAGTACTGAACGATTTGCATAATGAAGTATCATTAAGATATACAGTAAAAGTAGAGAAGATAAATAAGAAAGGCAACAATAAGTATTAGTGTAGGTAGCGCTTTGTGTTAAATAGCCAGACTAGATGGATAAACCATGATGCACTTCCATTTTTCTCACTATTAGAATATCGCCAGTTTGCATAAATAGTGTTGATATTTTTAGCGAAAGCATGCTCTCATGTTGGCAAACTCCAGCCATGGGGTTACGCCCGTCCTGTTGCTACGTCGTCTATTTGCAGTTTTAACCATAGTACAAATATATAAAGTTTAATCCAGATTGATCAGTGAATATTGATGTGTATTTAGATTTTATATAAGTATTGAAGGAAGCAGGACTTCTCAGCTTTGTTTAGTTTGTAGAATTCGTATATACCTGTTTTATCAAAATAATATCAAAAGTAATACTCGATTTATGAGAGCTTTATAACCAATAAACAAACTGCCTAGAATAACACTGTGGATAGTATTAAGTATGCCATGACAAATTTTATAAGTGAAATGAATACATCGTTTGGTAATGCATTGTTATCTCAATGACACTATTGCAGTCACAGTTAAATAGAGATGTGTTACATAAGTTACCAAAAGCGTTATATCTGAATGGTGATGCAAAGGATTCTCCCCAGCCAGAAGTTCTAGATCGAGCAGTTGCACAACTCAGTGGAAAGCTGACAGCATTCACAGGTGGTATTGAAGATGAATCTGTAGTCGCAACGGTAGTAGTTTGATGCACTTTAGATGGCAGAAAAGCAGGTAGTGAAGACCGATACTGATCAACACTATTCTCCAATTTGGTTACTCTGGTACTGTCTTCGCCACAATTAAGAAGTCCTGAAGAATGTAGTTGCCATTTTTGGTCATCCAGACAAAAGCAGAGCCTGATTATATATGCTGTGAAGCGTCCCGTACATTATATATGAGGATTGATTCTTTGATAAGCATCCTTTGACATGTTGGAGATTGCAAGGATCCTGTGAATAGCCATCTTAAAGAGGCACTTGGTTTATTATAACTAACATCAGAACATTCTTCAACTGTTTCATTATAGTTGCGTTGTTTTCGTGCCATGCTTTGATCATTTCATTTACAAAGGCAATAAACTCCACGGAACTTTGTTAATCATCCATATGATCCAAGAGCTGATATCTACTAATCTGTGTGTCTTTCCATCAAAGCATCTGTAGAGCTCAAGATAAGTCTGCAACTTTTTTGTACTCATCCTCCTGCAGCCGTTTGAACTATTGATATGCTACAGTAATTCCTTTGCATATCTCACTCAGCAAGAGACTACATATTTTTTGAATGACCTCTGTTAGTCACCACTACAAAAAGAACTTCTTAAAACATTTCTATAAATGTTACTTTCTATGGATCGCAGCTACAGAGAATTTCGAGCAAGAAAGGCAGAAACGTTATCATCGAGTATTTCTCTTTTATATCCTTCAGATTCCTTTGCTTTGTTGTCATCATCACAGCAATCTTATAATTACAGACCATTCACTTTCTCTCCTTCTGGTCTTCAAGTCCATACAGTGGAAATAATTCCATCAGTATATGGAATGCGGAGGCCCATTCATACAACATTGCAGGTCATAACACTAGGACCAGCTCTACTCATGCTACCAGCAAATATCTCACCTAGGGTGCTTCCTTCATCTAATATTAGCAGAACAGATAATAGTGGATTCGGAAGATCAAGAAGACGCAGTAGTACTATTCCAAAAAGACTTTTCCTGAATTTCTTCATCACTTCGACCATTTTCTTTTTCCCTTCCTAATAAACTATCTATATTCAACTTTTTACAAAGATGATATATATCACGGAATAAAACAAAAGAAAATGAGAAATTTATTATTCCCTATGTTCCCTTTGTAACTTATATCGTGTCCACCAGGGGAGCCTACAAGTGCAATGCACACCTCATTTGTTATAGTATTGTTATCTCTATGTACAAATATATATATATGGTGCTGTATACAACATATACTCATAAATAAGCATAACACATGTTTTAAAATATCTTAAGACTTCTCATTTAAAGCTTTGTGCTGAAAGTTATTCAGATATGCCATATTTGTAATAAAGTTTCAAAAATATCCTAAGATATCCATATTTAACGAAACAGGATTGAACTATGACGACATAAATGTGAAAAAAGAGCCTAACCCCAGTTTTAAGACGTTTTAAAAATAAAAAAAAATGTAGAGCTTTTGTTTATCTGAAATGGTGAGTCGTTTTAATGTTGGAAGAACTATCATATTCAATTCAGTAGTTCTTAAAACACCCACAAACATACACACACATGCCACATTTATTTTCTCTCT
Source organism: Mantis religiosa (assembly GCA_030765055.1). Classification (NCBI taxonomy): domain Eukaryota; kingdom Metazoa; phylum Arthropoda; class Insecta; order Mantodea; family Mantidae; genus Mantis; species Mantis religiosa. The sequence goes on from CM060958.1 coordinate 132,237,854, forward strand.
TTATATTACTACTACAGTTGGCTGTAACAGAAATATATACTCATACTTAAAATAGAAGCCTTGACACACCAACTGTCAAGTTTTGGTTGAATTTATGAACTTTTACTGCGATTGTAATTACATATTACAATGATATGAACTGTTTTAACCTCCTTGTTTACAAGTCTGATTTGTAAGATACGACATGTGCATGTGTGAACAAAGTTATGTTCACTTTATTTATTTTCATGAAGCTGAAGCAAGTTTGCAGCTCTCAACAGTTTTTCCCCATGAACGTGCATAAGTATGAGTATAGGTGGCGCTTTGTGCTAAATAGCCAGAGGATGGAGCTCCACTTCACTATGGTATTTCGTTTCCTGTACATTACTTGCCTCTTTTTTGCGCAGTGTCTATACTTCAGCTTTCGTCTTCCTAAACTTTAGATTTTATTTACATCTTAATAATTCATACTTCATTTTTATTGATTATATTCTTCACCTTTATTGCTCTGTCCTGCTTCTTTACTTGTACAGGCAGGTAATACTACTTCAGTATTCAGAAACACGTGGGTACGAAGAGACAAGCGTTTTCTTTGGATTTAGTGGACCCAAAGCTATGTTTACATTGAAATCTCACTATCCAATTTTTGGTTGGAATTCTATATATGTTTTTACGTACTATATACCTGGTAGAGTAAATAAGCATACAAAACAATGACTACTTCCTCCAGTTTGTTTTAGATGGTCAATACACTTCCCTATGCAAAATCAAGTGTGACGTAACGTTCATTTGTATTCCTTATGATAGGAATTGATACAGTCTTTACCACGAAACAGGTATATCCCTAACAGAGGAATCGGAAATTGTTGAACTAGGAGTGTAAGAAAGCAGAGAGAGAGAGAGAGAGAGAGAGAGAGAGAGAGAGAGAGAGAGAGAGAGAGAGAGAGAGAGAGAGAGAGAGAGAGAGAGAGAGAGAGAGAGAGAGAGAGAGAGAGAGAGAGAGAGTGTTGTGGAGATCACACAAATCACTTGTTGGCGTGAGTGTTAAGGTCGAGATTTGCCGGTCACTGCTATATCGTGTGTATGTGTGTGCCACTTTTTCTAATCTCTGACTCCCCTCCCTCTCTTAAAGAAAATTTCTGCGTCATTATTAAAGCTGTGGCCTTTGACCCATATTCTGTGGAATTCCCCATAACCTGGCATGGAAACCGTGGCCGCTACTGGCCGACCTTAAACATTACGTCATTGGTGCACCAAGAGGCGTTCAATTATTTAGTTGTGGGCGGTGGTACCGCAGAAAACAGATAATTACCTGGGTTTCTACATGACGTGGCTTGGCTCTAGATATAGCTAATACAAAACAGGGGGACATCTAGCACATTGTAACGTACTATTGCGGCTACCACCTTTAGGAAAAAGAAATGAAGTGAAAGAACCAGAAAAAGTACTGGCCATAGTGATTCATAAGGTTCAAAGGCCTATCCTATGTTGTCTATAGTGAGAGATGAGCGGCCTGTCGAGCAAGAAGACCTCTAGTGTTCTTTGGAGTACTCTTTCCTTTGAACAAGCATCCGCGCCAACTGTCCACTACCATCTGTTGCATGGTGTGTGTTGCCCCTCAGTTCGGCTCAATTATGTGGAAGGGGATTGACTCCTTGGGTCGTCAGCCTCGCCAGTGATAATTTGAAAATATCGATGTCCTCGGCTGCTCTCGGAGTTATCCTAACATTCATGAGTATAGGATCTGTGGCAAGGACCTCTTGATTCAGGGCGTTATTAGGGAATCAATTAGGGAACTTGAAAAGAAACACAGTATGATTCTCCTCTGACGGTCGGTTGTATTTCAATTTCTCTCGAAATACATGTTAATTAGACGAACTCTGAATGGTAGGCTTCGCGCTGGCGTGGTTGTACTCCCGTGTCTATAACACGACTCATCAGATTGGCACCCAGCTACTAACTACCTTTAATTGAACGCGATTTCTTTAGTTTACTTGTCCGTTCAGTTTAGCCCACAGTAGCCAAATAACCTTAATGAACGCGATTACTGTCCGCGTGCTGCCGCACAACGGTTTAGACTGTTCACCCTAATCACCAACTGACTTTATTGAACGCGATTTCTGTCCAGGTGCTGTCGCACGACGGGTTAGACTGGTCCTCTCTGGCCTGCTCTGGATATATATTTGTTCCCAGATAGGTCATATGACAATTCGCTTTGCCCTTGAGCTCATTATTTTTAATTGGTTGGTAGAACGCATATGGAGTCCCATTTAAGAGAACCTCACTTTAGACCACCTAAGATGTCTCCTTCCTGTCAAAACTGGGCTTGAAAATAAACACTGGGTACGCCCCTTGAAATTTATGGTTGCGACCAGCCTTCCTAGGGGAGAAAAATCCTACCGATTCAGAGTCCGCAACAAACTTGAAAATGCACACAAGATATTTGTTTCAATACATGTATATATTCCTTTAACATTCAATTAATCTTCCATATATTCCTTAACAGTTAATTAATCAACTCGAGGAACAGAGTACCGTTTCACACCTTACACCTAAAACGTAGAATAAAATTTAAAAGATGATAAGAAAAAGGAATGAAGACAAATGATGGAAAGGAAATCTTGGTGAAATCAGAGAAAAACAAAAAAAGGAAATTAAAAACCATTTAGAGAAAGTTTTTCTGCATCTCCTGCAGTAACTAAAGTTGAAAAATCAAGCAAAGCTGAAGCTGGTCTACCTAGTAACTAATTGTCATCTTTCATTAAACTTGAGAAAATCCCAATGGGATTATGCTACGGAACGGACTCGGCACGAAGTTCCAGTCCTGGTCTACTGTTTACAGCTGGTCTGAGCTGTCTACTGTCTTGGTCTACATCCCCGGAAGGAAGGATAAGGCCAGAGGAGGCAGTGGGCAGCCATTCCAAGGAGCCACGACAGTGCAGAGGGCAAGTTCCCCACAACTGACCAGTTGAAAACTCCCTAGTAGGCCAATATAGCCGGCATGCCACTCGTCGTGGTCCTGAAACGGCCCAGTAAGGCTGGCCCGGAGACCAAGAACGTCCTACCGAAAGTGAAGTTTAACCAGGAGCAAATCGTCCTGCCATACACCGCCAGGACTTCCGCCGACACCTCTACCCTGAAACAGACCATCAGATGACATATGATATAAAGTGATAATGGGGGGACGGGAAACTCCGGGGATGTAACTAGCCTATCCAACATTCGCTTAGTGACTCGTGAAAACCCCGTAAAAAGCATGAGTGGGTAGTTCAGTCACGGGAATCGAACCCGGGCCTCCCGACTGCGGGCCACAGTCGAAGCCGCCTCAGCCAACCCGGTTGGTTACCCAAACTCAGAGAGGCAGGTAAATGGGAATAGAAGCTTCGACCTCCGGAAACCGAGCTTCGATTGCAGAAACATGCAGCACTGTATGACGTGGCTTACGCTCCTATAGTGGCAAATATTTATATCAGCAGAACCCGTAGCTCCACTCGCATTGTTGTTTCAAATGTCTGTATCTGACAGTCCTCGTAGGGGAGCAGATCCATCCCCTTCAGCTGTCGTGGTACGGGCGCTGCGCATCCCTAGCACTTGTAGTGCCTCTGGCGTTACTAGAGGAACTTTGGGCCGAATATTCGAGCTCCTCCCTGATAGGGAGTTGTTAGGATTGGGTTGGACTCGAGGGGCAGCGGTTCCCGATACCCGTGGGAGATCGGGTACGTCTCCGGACGGGGTTGACGGAAGCCATTAATATTCTCGCGTACTAGTCAGCATAGCTAGTAGAAGGTGTGCTAGATCACCAGGCGGCCCCACCGAGGTCATATCGGTAGCCTTCCCATTTTGGAGTTGGTGCGCGTAAGTGGCGTATCCCCTTCCATCCCGTCTTGAGTCCATAGGACCAGATGGGGGGAGCTTGTTAGTCTCTAGGTCTTGCCCTATGGAAAGCCCCACGGAGATGCCGGACGCCCTTTTGGGATAGCTCGGTAGCTCCCTGGTCGAAGGAGGCCCGGGTCCTTGGTCCTACGGGTCCAGGACTAATGGGAGTAGAACCTCTGGCATTAAGTGCATTAACAGTCCTCTCCATTCCCGTTTTCTTCTTCGTTGTCCTTCATTCTCTCTTCATCTCGTCTGCATTTCCCGCACACTTTTACCATCTCTTCCCTCTTACTTTTTTCGTGTATTTCCCCCTTCCCATCTCCATTCTATCACTTCGCCTCCTTCACCATCCGTCTCCCTTTCTCTTTCTGTGCAATGCATGTATCATATAATGTTTTAAAACACAGTAATATAATGTTTCTCAGGTAAGTTGATGAAAGCTATAACCGAGGTTCAACAGAACACAAAATCTCTCCATTGTACTGAAAAACAATTGCCTTTGATGTTTCTAGTGGTAACCAATTTACCTATACTAGTAAATAGAGGAAAAATTGAAAATATACATTCATGTTACAGAAAATTTGTAAGCAACTTAATTTATCATCAAATTTAGATTATAAACGTGTTGCGTATGATTTGTCTAAGAAGAGTGAATGGCAAGTGAGATATTTTGTTTAGATGGGCGAAAGTAATTATTGTGACTTTTGTTTCACACTGGCCGTGTGTAGGCAAAATTGTGTAAACGTAGAGTCAGACTGAAAAATTCAATGCCATAGCCGGAATTTGAACCACGGATCTTCTGGTCTCCGTCCAGCCGCTCTAACCATTGAGCTGCTATAGCCAACATGCCAACATGCCATTAAATTCTCCAAATGATTTGTATTTTTCCCGGTAAACCACTTAGGAGTTCTCATAAACACATGAAACAGCTACCTTAATGGCGACTTACAACATGTAAGTACTTTACGGCCCGGGCTTTATAGTTAACCACTATTAGGTCAATTAATTTACCTAATTAATTCCATTAATTTCATTATTAACAACAGTAATTGAACTAATAGTGGTTAACTATAAAGCTCGGGCCTTAAAGTACTTACAGGTTGTAAGTCGCCATTAAGGTAGTTATCTCATGGGCTTATGAGAGCTCCTAAGTGGTTTACCGAGAAAAACTCGAGTCAGTTGGAGAATTTACTGTTATATCGGCACGTTGGCCATAGTAGTTCACTGGTTAGAGCGGCTGACGGAGACCAGAAGATCCGTAGTTCAAATCCTGGCTATAGCACTGAATTTTTCAGTTTCCACAGGATTTACTTGCATATTAAATTATTATTATTATCATTATTATAAATATCTAAGTGTGATATTTCAATTTAAGTTTGCAGAGACTTTTGAGATGATCAAAATTAAAGAACAGTTTTCCATGTAAAGGATAATTTGGAAGGGGTATTTTACTAACGTTTACCTATCGCAGTTTGAAAGATTCAGAATTTATATTACAAATTTTGTGTATTTTGTGGAGACCCTAGGAATTCCAAAACTTTTTTTTTTTTGATATTGACATTTTGAGACGAATAGATTTTCTATATCTAACACACTGACAAAGAAAACAGGACTATTACAGGTCAGCAAACCTTTGTTTGTATTATTTTGCACGTATTCCATATTACATTCATCAATCAATAAAGTTGAATAATTTTAATTGTTAAATAATGGCCGCTATAGCTTAAATATTTCGTTATCTAAATGCAGTTTGCATTGCTCATATAGTTTGTGAATCTATTGTGTTCCACGTTAACAGAGACAAATTCTGTTGCTGACAACTACCTCCTGGAAGTCATTGATCCAGCTCAATTGCTTCACCGTATAGTAACCATTTCTTCGTGCAAATTCTGTTTCCTGCATTGCACTTAACGGACCTCGGTCACGACTGACCATCACCCCAAACTTGCCTGGAGAAAGTAAGACTATCGATCCGCTTTGAAACTTTGTACATATCAGATGTAGGCTTACGACTCCGGGGTCAGAGCAAACAACTTTAAAGTTTACTCACTCTCCAAGACGTTACTTTAAGTGTTAATAAACATTTTATGGCAGTTTTACGTTACGAGTAAATGAAATGTATTAACATGTAAATAACGAGCTATATGTTTGGCTGCAGACCTCAATATTAACTACAAACTATGTAGGGGCATATGTGCTTAAAGTTATTTCTTATGCATATACGTACTGATAGGCTTGTTATGAATTTCTCTATAAAAATATTACTGAAGGAAAAAAGTATATCTCTTTAACTGCGAATAATAAGTTGGTGGAATTAATTGCTAAATGTTTCTTGTTATTAGTTTCAATTCCAAACTTTTTAAGTCTCATCCTTTGTACCATCGCTACAATTTAAAATAAAAATTGAACACGCAGCATTGATGTTACATGTTTATATTTACATATTTCAATTTATGATTGTTTCTTTACATAGTTCCCTAACCACAAATACAGCCGTTATCCTACAAATATGACAACACGTCAGAGGGGCTTACTGATGGAAATATCACTAATAAAATATTTATTTCGAGTAAATGTTTACTTGACACTGATGTAGTTAAGAATGTCTGATATATCAAGAACAAAGTTTGAGTCATATATCTAGGGGCTGGTTGGGAAAAATTAGATAGCAGCTATTTAAGAATGGGTTAGGAGATTTATGGTTAGAAATTGGACTTCTTGGAGGAGGGCGTGGAAGGGAAGTCAGATCGGGGATGGAGTATAAGGACAGACAAGCATTATTTGCCCAGATAAGGGATAAAAAATCACTGAAACTTTAATGGGAACTCAAACTTGACCGAGAAAGAGAAAAGTATGTGTCAATATGCAGAAAAAATGAGAGAACGGTTAGCTTGGTTTCTTCTCGGGCAGTCAGCCAGGTGAAAAGATGATTAGATATTGTGACTTTGTGGGTTCGTAAAATAATAAAACGAGTTACGAAACACAAAAACTACACTTTATTTTCCTAGCAAATACATTCGTCACCATTACAGTTTGCTAGCTAACCTTAAAACTGTTTATTTTACCAACCCTACCTTCGACTGTCTGTCGCTACCGGTAACGATTGGTTCCGAAGTTTTCCGAATCTCCACCGGCCATCATTTTTCATCGACTTCGCGAGTCTACCGCCAGGGCGACAATATCAACGTTTCGGGAGTGTACATCTCTCCCATCATTAGGATATTTATATATAACGTTATAACCGTAAAAGAAATAATGGATATAACACAACTATAAACAAAGACAAAACACTATCAAAATTCGCATTACTGAACAAAAGACTGTTTTCAGTAAATTAAATGCCAGAACAGGAGATGGCGTGAGTGTAGAAAATTGTGTAAAAGAAACGTAGCTACTTAACTTGATTATCAAGCTGTATTGATCTTTGCTTCTTAATTCGACGGATTTCCATTTTAAGGCCGATTTCCAAGAGGAGCTGAACTGAAATCCAGCATCACGATTAAGCATGCCCCTTTCAGAGGAAATCGCCAAAGCCTCCTTAATTCTCCGCTCCCAGTAATTGTATTCTGCCAAGATGGTCATCTCCCGAAAATTGGCTCTATGGTCGTTATCAAAACAATGCTCTGCCAGCCCAGACTTCACAGGTTACATTAAACGAATGCTCCGTTCATGTTCGATTATTCTAGTAGCGAGGGTCCTTCCGGTTTGTCCAATACACGGTGTGTCACATTCTCAGGGAATGCGGTACACTCCCGGAACTTTGAAGTCCAGTTTGTCTTTCACTGGTCTTAACAGATGCTTCATCTTCGGAGGTGGCTTGTGGATGGTTCTGATGTTGTATTTGGCGAGAATTCTGCTGATTCTGCCGGATAGATTGCCGGTAAACGGGATGCAGGCTGTAGCGGTAGGCTTATCTGACGCTTGCTGTAATACAGGTTTCCCTTTCCTAGCTTTGGTGATCGAGACTGCCGATTCTGCCGGAGAGATTGCCGGTAAACGGGATGCAGGCTGTAGCGGTAGGCTTATCTGACGCTTGCTGTATTACAGGTTTCCCTTTCCTAGATTTGGTGATCGAGACTGCTGATTCTGTCAGATAGATTGCAGGTAAACGGGATGCAGCCTGTAGCGGTAGCCTTATCTGACGCTTGCTGTATTACAGGTTTCCCTTTCCTATCTTTGGTGATCGAGGCTGCTGATTCTGCCGGATAGATTGTCGGTAAACGGGATGCAGTCTGTAGCGGTAGGCTTATCTGACGCTTGCTGTATTACAGGTTTCCCTTTCCTAGCTTTGGTGATCGAGGCTTTAACGTCATATTCGGAGTAGCCGTTTTGACGGAAAGTGAGTCTCAGATGCTGTAATTCTAGTTTAAAGTGGCTAGGATCAGAGATAGACAAAGCTCTGTGGGCCAGTGTATTGATAACTCCCAGTCGCTGAGATTTATGATGGAAACTATGAGCGTTCAGATAGAGATCGGTGTGTGTAGGCTTGCGATATACAGCATGCCCCAGTGTACCGTTGCTGTTTTTTGAAACAAGAATGTCCAGTAATGATAGAGTTTCATCCTTCTCCACTTCCATGGTAAACTATATTTGCGGTCGAAGGCTGTTGAGATGCGCAAGAAAGGTAGGCAAAGAGTCCGATGTTTAATGCAACCTGAGAAGTGTGTAGAGTTACAAGGAGACTATGTTGAAAAACGCCGAGTACTATTTGGACGGGTTACAGAGATGGGAGCATCCCTGGGAGAAGTGTGCAGAGTTACAAGGATACTATGTTGAAAAACGCCGAGTACTACTTGGACGGGTTACAGAGATGGGAGCATCGCTGAGAGAAATGTGAAGAGTTACAAGGAGACTATGGTGAAAAACACCGAGTACCATTTGGACGTGTTACAGAGATGGGAGCATAGCTGGGAGAAATGTGTAGAGTTACAACGAGACTATGTTGAAATACGCCGAGTACTATTTGGACGTGTTACAGAGATGGGAGCATAGCTGGGAGCAATGTGTAGAGTTACAAGGAGACTATGTTGAAAAACGCCGAGTACTACTTGGACGGGTTACAGAGATGGGAGCATAGCTGGGAGAAATGTGTAGAGTTACAACGAGACTATGCTGAAATACGCCGAGTACTATTTGGACGTGTTACAGAGATGGGAGCATAGCTGGGAGAAATGTGTAGAGTTACAAGGAGACTATGTTGGAAAACGCCGAGTACTATTTGGACGGGTTACAGAGATGGGAACATCGCTGGGAGAAGTGTGCAGAGTTACAAGGAGACTATTTTAAAAACGCCGAATACTATTTGGACGTGTTACAGAGATGGGAGCATAGCTGGGAGAAATGTGTAGAGTTACAAGGAGACTATGTTTAAATACGCCGAGTACTATTTGGACGTGTTACAGAGATGGGAGCATAGCTGGGAGAAATGTGTAGAGTTACAAGGAGACTATGTTGAAAAACGCCGAGTATTATTTGGACGGGTTACAGAGATGGGAACATCGCTGGGAGAAGTGTGCAGAGTTACAAGGAGACTATTTTAAAAACGCCGAATACTATTTGGATGTGTTACAGAGATGGGAGCATAGCCGGGAGAAATGTGTACAGTTACAAGGAGACTATGTTGAAAAACGCCGAGTGCTATTTGGACGTGTTACAGAGATGGGAGCATAGCTGGGAGAAATGTATACAGTTACAAGGAGACTATGTTGAAAAACGTCGAGTACTATTTTGACGTGTTACAGAGATGGAAACATCGCTGGGAGAAATGTGTAGAGTTACAAGGAGACTATGTTGAAAAACGCCGAGTACTATTTGGACGTGTTACAGAGATGGGAGCATAGCTGGGAGAAATGTGTAAAGTTCCAAGGAGACTATATTGAAAAACGCCGAGTACTATTTGACGGTTACAGAGATAGGAGCATCGCTTTGAGAAGTGTGTAGAGTTACAAGGAGACTATGTTGAAAAACGCCGAGTACTATTTGGACGGGTTACAGAGATGGAAGCATCGCTGGGAGAAGTGTGTAGAGTTACAAGGAGACTATGTTGAAAAACGCCGAGTACTATTTGGACTGTTACAGAGATGGGAGCATAGCTGGGAGAAGTGTGTAGAGTTACAAGGAGACTATGTTGAAAAACGCCGAGTACTATTTGGATTGGTTACAGAGATGGAAGCATAGCTGGGAGAAATGTGTAGAGTTACAACGAGACTATGCTGAAATACGCCGAGTACTATTTGGACGTGTTACAGAGATGGGAGCATAGCTGGGAGAAATGTGTAGAGTTACAAGGAGACTATGTTGAAAAACGCCGAGTATTATTTGGACGGGTTACAGAGATGGGAACATCGCTGGGAGAAGTGTGCAGAGTTACAAGGAGACTATTTTAAAAACGGCGAATACTATTTGGATGTGTTACAGAGATGGGAGCATAGCCGGGAGAAATGTGTACAGTTACAAGGAGACTATGTTGAAAAACGCCGAGTGCTATTTGGACGTGTTACAGAGATGGGAGCATAGCTGGGAGAAATGTATACAGTTACAAGGAGACTATGTTGAAAAACGTCGAGTACTATTTGGACGTGTTACAGAGATGGAAACATCGCTGGGAGAAATGTGTAGAGTTACAAGGAGACTATGTTGAAATACGCCGAGTACTATTTGGACGTGTTACAGAGATGGGAGCATAGCTGGGAGAAATGTGTAAAGTTCCAAGGAGACTATATTGAAAAACGCCGAGTACTATTTGGACGGTTACAGAGATAGGAGCATCGCTTTGAGAAGTGTGTAGAGTTACAAGGAGACTATGTTGAAAAACGCCGAGTACTATTTGGACGGGTTACAGAGATGGAAGCATCGCTGGGAGAAGTGTGTAGAGTTACAAGGAGACTATGTTGAAAAACGCCGAGTACTATTTGGACTGTTACAGAGATGGGAGCATAGCTGGGAGAAGTGTGTAGAGTTACAAGGAGACTATGTTGAAAAACGCCGAGTACTATTTGGATTGGTTACAGAGATGGAAGCATCGCTGGGAGAAGTGTGTAGAGTTACAAGGAGACTACGTTGAAAAACGCCAAGTACTATTTGGACGGGTTACAGAGATGGGAACATCGCTGGGAGAAGTGTGTAGAGTTACAAGGAGACTATGTTGAAAAATGCCCAGTACTATTTGGACGGGTTACAGAGATGGGAACATCGCTGGGAGAAGTGTGTAGAGTTACAAGGAGACTATGTTGAAAAACGCCGAGTACTATTTGGACGGGTTACAGAGATGGGAGCATCGCTGGGAGAAGTGTGTAGAGTTACAAGGAGACTATGTTGAAATACGCCGAGTACTATTTGGACGTGTTACAGAGATGGGAGCATAGCTGGGAGAAATGTGTAGAGTTACAAGGAGACTATGTTGAAAAACGCCGAGTATTATTTGGACGGGTTACAGAGATGGGAACATCGCTGGGAGAAGTGTGCAGAGTTACAAGGAGACTATTTTAAAAACGCCGAATACTATTTGGATGTGTTACAGAGATGGGAGCATAGCCGGGAGAAATGTGTACAGTTACAAGGAGACTATGTTGAAAAACGCCGAGTGCTATTTGGACGTGTTACAGAGATGGGAGCATAGCTGGGAGAAATGTATACAGTTACAAGGAGACTATGTTGAAAAACGTCGAGTACTATTTGGACGTGTTACAGAGATGGAAACATCGCTGGGAGAAATGTGTAGAGTTACAAGGAGACTATGTTGAAATACGCCGAGTACTATTTGGACGTGTTACAGAGATGGGAGCATAGCTGGGAGAAATGTGTAAAGTTCCAAGGAGACTATATTGAAAAACGCCGAGTACTATTTGGACGGTTACAGAGATAGGAGCATCGCTTTGAGAAGTGTGTAGAGTTACAAGGAGACTATGTTGAAAAACGCCGAGTACTATTTGGACGGGTTACAGAGATGGAAGCATCGCTGGGAGAAGTGTGTAGAGTTACAAGGAGACTATGTTGAAAAACGCCGAGTACTATTTGGACTGTTACAGAGATGGGAGCATAGCTGGGAGAAGTGTGTAGAGTTACAAGGAGACTATGTTGAAAAACGCCGAGTACTATTTGGATTGGTTACAGAGATGGGAGCATCGCTGGGAGATGTGTGTAGAGTTACAAGGAGACTACGTTGAAAAACGCCAAGTACTATTTGGACGGGTTACAGAGATGGGAACATCGCTGGGAGAAGTGTGTAGAGTTACAAGGAGACTATGTTGAAAAATGCCCAGTACTATTTGGACGGGTTACAGAGATGGGAACATCGCTGGGAGAAGTGTGTAGAGTTACAAGGAGACTATATTGAAAAACGCCGAGTACTATTTGGACGGGTTACAGAGATGGGAGCATCGCTGGGAGAAGTGTGTAGAGTTACAAGGAGACTATGTTGAAAAACGCCGAGTACTATTTGGACGTCTTACAGAGATGGGAACATCGCTGGGAGAACTGTGTAGAGTTACAAGGAGACTATGTTGATAAACGCCGAGTACTATTTGGACGTGTTACAGAGATGGGAGCATCGCTGGGAGAAGTGTGTAGAGTTACAAGTAGACTATGTTGAAAAACGCCGAGTACTATTTGGACGTGTTACAGAGATGGGAACATCACTGGGAGAAGTGTGTGGAGTTACAAGGAGACTATGTTGAAAAACGCCGAGTACTATTTGGACGTGTTACAGAGATGGGAACATCGCTGGGAGAAGTGTGTAGAGTTACAAAGAGACTATTTTAAAAAAAGTTTCTGAAAAAATTCTTGCATCTTTTTAGGTCGAAAACTTTTCAGGGTGATCTAATGAATAAAACGTAAAGAAAACCAAGAAATCCAATCACAAGTGTGTACCAGTTAGCATGATTCCAGGGAGAACATCTAGGGCAGAAATGAGACAACAACAATAAACACACGATGCCGGCCCTCGTAGCCATGGTCGTTAGAACGTATGGCTCTAGCGTTCCACCGCGTAGAGGGTCGCGGGTTCGAGTCCCGCCTTGGGCATGGGTGTTTATCTGTATAGTGTATATGTGTAAAAATACAGAAAACAGATAGGAAGATAAACGGATCAATAAAAAAACGGTTAAATAATGATATATATTTTTATTTATAAATTTTTTTTAAAAAAAAAAAACATATTATTTTATTGCCCTTCCACTGATCCTTATGCTCCTATGGTGTTACAGGGACGAGGACTGTTCAATAAAGAATGATCATAATTTTTACGGTCAAAATTTTTCGCAGTAAAATTCAATCTTATTATATTCTGTTAGCTTTATATTAAACAAACACGCCGTAGTAGTTTCATTGTTGGTACTCCTGGTTCTTGCCTGTGCGAACCAGGCAAGTTCAGACATGTTCAGTATCGTCTGCTGCTGGAATGGAGGTAACACGCGAGGAACAATAGGCGGCTTTGAAATTCTGCTTTCGTCTCAACAAATCTTCAGTTGAGGCCTATACAGTGTTACAGGAGTCCTATGAAGAGTCTGTTCTTCCCTACAGCACAGCTCAAAGGTGGTTTAAAATTCTTAAAGAGCGGAGACAGTCAATGTCAACGGAAGGTGGACCCGGTGTTCCAGTTACTGCTCTTACGGAAGAAAACATCAACACTGCTGCTGCCATTGTGAGAGAGAATCGACGAATCACCTTAAGCTCACTGACTGAAACACTGAACATTTTATTGGTTGCCACATTTCCCTGAAGCAGGCTGGATTCTGCACCACGATAATGCGCGGTCGCATATTGTCAATGTTGTTGCTGAATATCTTACAAGAATCAACGTGAAGTGCATCTCTCACCCGCCCTATAGTCCGGATTTAGCCCCATGCGACTTTTTCTATTCCCTAACTTGAAGAAACGCCTGCGTTGGAGGCATTATCCATCATCAGAAGCAGTGGTGAAGGCTGCGGTGTCGATTTTGAAGGATCTCTCAAAAATGATTTCCAGCATGTCTTTGAAGACTGGCAGAAACGCTAGAACAAGTCCATAGCATTCAGGGAAGAAAATTTTGAGAAGGACCATCAATATTATGAGGATGAGTAAAGGTACGTTGTCAAAAAATTTGTGATAATTCTTTATTGAACAGCCTTCGTAGTACAACAGAAGGGGGAAGTGGAAAACTTAAATACATATACCTATGGTAGCTAACGTGTCTCAGCATGAAGGGATGAAGTGAAGAAACCACAAGAGGCTGGAGGCTGCAGTCAAACAAGCCACAGAATGAAAGTGGCCGCTTTAGCTACATTTGGCACCCCAGGGAGTGACACTGATGATACTTGAAATGAAGTTTGAGCACCGGTGGAATGAGATGGCGCGTAAAACTGGAGATCTGAGAAAACCCACGCCAGTGGCGTGTTATCCACCACAAATCTCACATTGCGGTCACCTGGGATCGAACCCGGGTCACAAGCCACAGACGGCTCTATGACAGGTCAGACTGCTAGAGCTTACTATAGAAGGCCATCGACCAAGCACTTACGTATCCTTAAGTTTTTTGGGTGGGGGTAATTACGTATTCAAGGAGAGTACGTTTTTCTTTGAGCCATCAGTCCATCACCGATATACGAGTGGGGACCCAAAAGAAACCGGCCTTCGAGGGTGCTGCCACTCGTAGACGTAGTGCAGGGTTCTCACGCTAGATGGTGTTAGTAGAAACCTTCATGAAACAGCTGTGCAGACGGTGTCAGTGTAAAGCTGAACGTGCAAGTGTGGTATTGTGTTTCTCTGACTGTTGGCGGGTTACCTCTGCGAAGTCGTTATGGCAACTTTAAATGAACAAAGAGTGTGTGCGAAATTTTGTTTCCTGCTTAAAAATAACTGCAACGGAGACACGCTTCAGGAAGCTTTTCAGGAGGACTCTATGAGCCGCACACAGGTTTTCGAATGGTTTGGGCGCTTTAAACGTGGTGAGAAGTGTGTTCAAAACCAATTTTTTGGACGTCCTTCAACATCGCGAAATGAGGAGAACATTGAAAAGGTCCACCAAAAGATCAACCAGGATCGTCGCCAAACGATCGACCAAATTTCAGCAGTGACAGAAATCAGTTGGAGCTCGTGCCAGCGGATTTTGAGGGAGGATTTGATCATGAGACGTGTTGCTGCTGAATTTGTTCCCCGCCTTCTCACACAGGAGCACAAAATCATCCGCATGAATGTGTGTCAGGACTTGAAAACAGAGATTGCACGTGATCCAAACTTTTGAACAAAGTCATTACAGGGGATGAGAGTTGGTGTTACGGGTATAACCCAGAAACCAAGCAAGCGTCAAGCCAATGGAGGACTCCCAACTCTCCCAGACAGGTAAGTGAGGTCAAATGAGAAGACGATGATCATTGTCTTTTATGATGTTCGTGGAATTGTGCATCGGGAATTCGTACCCCCTGGCCAGAAAGTTAACCAGCACTTTTACTTGGATGTTTTAAGGCATCTGCGAGAGGATGTGAGGAGGAAACGCCCGGAACTTTGGCGATCAGGTATCTGGTTTCTGCATCACGACAACGCTCCAGCACACACGGTCTTACAAGTGACCCACTATTTGGCATCGCAGAGGTGGTCTGTCGTTCCCCACGCTCCGTATCACCGGACCTAACCACGTGGGACTGTTTCCTATTTCCACGAATGAAAAAAACGCTAAAAGGGGAGCGTTATGACGATGTGGAGGCGGTAAAAGCAGATTCGCAAAGAGCACTGGACAATATCAAACTTGAAGAGTTCCAAACATGCTTCCAACAGTGGGAAAAGAGACTTGACAAGTGCATTTATATGTCGCAATATATATGTACATAATGATACTCACGATACTGGCAATGTATCAACATCGAATATTTAAAAAAATTCGCTCGGTGCTTCTTCGATACTTCGGTGATGATTTTGCAATTTTTATTTTATTTTCAAATCACAAAATATTACTGCAGCAAGTAGAACATTACAAAGTCTCAGAAATTGCCAGAAATGCTGTACCTACACATTAACATTATACAAAAAAGAGATAATCGTGTGTCAAACTCACTGCCAGTTAGGAGTTGCCAAGGAGAAATCACTGCATATCTCAGCGGCGATTTGTCACCTGTTTCTAGTGCACTGGATTACTCGAAAACAATTGAAAATTTACAGAACTAAGAAATAATAGGCGCTTAATATTTGTATATTCCACCTACAACAGTTTTTCTAAAAGATAATTTAGCACAGCAGCACTCATATGTTATAAAAATAAAAGAAGTAGACTTGACTCCGAAAGAGTGAAAATGCTAGTATTTTGGAACAAAAACTGATAAAATTTTAAATATCTAATGTAGAATTCAAAAATAAGAAAACTGATGGTTTTATCTTTCGTCTCGTTAAATATGTGTGTGCCCTCCTCGGTAGCGTGGTGGTAGCGAGTCTGCCGCACGTTCAAGAGCTCCCGAGTTTAAAACTCGGTCAGGGTGAGTTACCTGAATAAGGTTTTTTCAGGGGCTTTCCCTTATCCTGAAAGACGAATGTCGGGTAACTCTAAGTTCTATGGACCCTGGGCTCAGTTGAGCATAATTTTACCCATTCCATTCATCGTCCGATATGACTTAACGTTGGAGGACGTAAATTACAAAAAGAAGAAGAAGAAGAAGAAGAAGAAGAAGAAGAAGAAGAAGAAGAAGAAGAAGAAGAAGAAGAAGAAGAAGAAGAAGAAGAAGAAGAAGAAGAAGAAGAAGAAGAAGAAGAAGAAGAAGAAGAAGAAGAAGAAGAAGAAGAAGAAGAAGAAGAAGAAGAAGAAGAAGAAGAAGAAGAAGAAGAAGAAGAAGAAGAAGAAGAAGAAGAAGAAGAAGAAGAAGAAGAAGAAGAAGAAGAAGAAGAAGAAGAAGAAGAAGAAGAAGAAGAAGAAGAAGAAGAAGAAGAAGAAGAAGAAGAAGAAGAAGAAGAAGAAGAAGAAGAAGAAGAAGACGAAATGTACAGATAATTAATTTTAATGCCTTTACGCAGCTGTCCCAACATTCTATTTTGTATTGAAAATATCGAAGTATCGGGTAACGTGGAAAATATCGTGTAACAGTATCAAGAATCGAGTATCGAGATAAACTGGTATCGATCCAACGCTAATACGAATGTGAGTCAAATGTAACCCTTAAATATTCGTTTAAATATTATTTATTGTGCAGAAGTGGTACAAATCTGTATCACTTTTCAACATAATCTTCCCCACGCTCAATTTTTTTTTTAATTTACATCCTCCAACGTTAAGTCATATCGGAGGATGAATGGAAAGGGGAAATGATGCTCAAATGAGCCCAGGGTCCATAGAGCTTCGAGTTTTCCGACATTCGTCTTTCAGGATAAGGGAAACCCCCGGAAAAAACCTTATCCAGGTAACTCACTCTAATCGAGATTCAAACTCGGGACCTCTTGAACGTGAGGCAGACACGCTACCACGACGCTGCCAAGGCGGGCTCCACGCTCAGTGAAAGTCCTCCAGCACTTATAAAGTGCATAAATGCCTTTAGAAAGAAATTCCTTTGGTAGTCCGCGCAACCACTCATGCACCGGGTGGCGTACCTCCTCATCGGAACGGAAGTTCTTTCCTCCCATTGCGTCTTTGAGTGGTCCAAACATATGGAAATTACTTATGGCAAGGTCTGATGAGTATGGTAGATGAGGAAGACACTCAAAAAGCAGGTCTGTGATTGTTGTAACTGTCGTAGGGGCAGTGTGGGGTCTTGCATTGTCATGTTGGAAAAGGACACCTGCTGGCAGCAATCCACGTCGCTTTGGTTTGATTGCAGGCCGTAAGTGATTTTTTAGGAGATCTGTGTATGATACACTGGTGACAGTGGTCCCCCTAGGCATGTAATGCTCCAAAATTACGCCTTTTTGTCCCAAAAGAGAGTCAAACTTCCCTGCTGCTGGTTCTGTTCGAAACTTCTTTGGTGATGAGAGATGGCGCCATTCCTTACTCGCTTTGTTCGCTTCGGTTGGTGGAAGTGAACCCAGGTTTCGTCCCGAGTAACTATTCCTGCAAGGAAGCCATCACCTTCCCGTTCATAGCACCGAAGAAGCTCTTCACAAGCATCAACACATCGTTCTCTCATTTCAGGAGTCAGCTGCCGTGGCACCCATCTTGCACACACTTTCTGAAACTGGAGCACATTTGCACAATGTGGTGTGCTTACCCATGACTAATCTGTAAGCATGCTGCAGTGTCATTCAGCGCTTTTCCTTCAATATGGCTTCAACTGCTGCAATGTTCTGTGGAGTCAGAACTCGTTGTGCCTGACCTGGACGTGGAGCATCTTCCACTGAAGTTACACCATTTGCGAACTTCCTACTCCATTCGTAGACTTGCTGCTGTAACAAACATGTATCACCGTACTGAACCTTCATTCGTTGATGAACTTCAATAGCTTCCACGCCTTCACTACGCCAAAACCGAATAATAGAACACTGTTCTTCCCTGGTGCAAGTCACAAGTGGGGTGGCCATCTTTATACTGATACTGCGACGGTATGTGTGCATCTCCACTATGCTGCCACCTACAGGCCATTCTGTACGCCGTTTGTAGTACGCTTACCAACTTACAGGTTAACGGCGTGAATTTTCGATTTGTTATTACAAATTTAAGGTTTTCTTTGACTCACCCTCGTATTTATAATTACTTTTTCTTTTTTCCCCTTTATTTTCAAATTCCAGCTGGTCATAATGGATCTAAAAGCAAGAAAAGCGCCAGGACCTGACAATATATGCAACGAAGTTATACAACAATTACAAACCATAATCGCTCCGTATCTATGTGATCTATTGAATGAATGTCTTGTTCAAGGAAGAATACCGTATTGTTGGAAGGAAGCTGATGTAGTCATGCTAAAGAAATCAAAGGATCGTGACCCAGCTAAGTCAAAATCATACAGACCAATTTGTCTGCTTAATTCCCTAGGAAAGGTTCAAGAAAAACTTTTGTATAAAAGAATTCTGGAGTATAGGATGATGATGGGCATGACAGAAAATTAGTTTGGTTTTAGAAAGCGTAGCTCCACTGAAGAACATGATAAATAAGTGCAATAAAATATACATAGTGGGAATATTTGTGGATATTGCCGGAGCTTTTGACAACCTGTGGTGGCCAAAATTATTTCAAATTATGAGAGACAAAAAATACGCGAGATGTCTATATAACTCTTTAAAAGATTGCTGTAACAATAGAAGTGTAAATGTAAAGGGTGACAATCACATCACAGTTAGAGAAATTACAAAAGGTTGTCCACAGGGATCAGTCCATGGACCGATGTTCTGGGACATACTCACAGAACCGATTATACAACAGCTGAAAGCCTCTAGTAATACACTAAATATTGTGGCCTATTAAGACGATCTCTTGTTATTAGTGGAAGGTGATAGTCGCTTAGAGTTAGAAAGAAAAGCCAATTTAACTATTGAACAACTGTCTTCTTAGTGTAAGGAACCTAAGTTATCTATTGCACCACAAAATTCAGCATGTATTCTATTTAAAGGAGCATTAAAAAGAAACCCTACTATCAAACTAAATAATGAAAATATTAAAAGGAGCAAAGTTGTTAAATATCTAGGAGTATTTTTAGATGAAAAAATATATTACGATACACATCTAAAAGAAGTAACAAATAAGGCTAGGAATATAATGATGAAATTATCAACATTAACCACAAGGACTTTTAAACTACTTACGGATACAGTAAAAATATATCACATGAGCTTTATAATAGGGACAATTAGCTATGGAGCTGTAATATGGAAAAATAAATTAAAATATCAGAAATATATTAAAATAATTTGAAGTGTTCAAAGACAAGCTTTAATAAGATGCTTAGGAGTCGTAACAGCAACAACAATTTCAGCTCTTTTAGTATATTTGGCAATTTGGTCTATAGACTTAGTAATAAAACAGAGAGCAGCAAATGATTGGCTCTAAAGAAAGAATTTCCTAAAAATTTAACAAGTTATAGGTGAATATTGTAGGAATAAAGTAGAAATCAATAGGAAGCTTTTAAGAGATTGGCAATATGTATGGGATACATCACTTAAAGGAAGAACTTATAGTTTATATCCCAATATAAATGAAAGATTAAAATAAAAGTATATAGTACCAACAAGATCAGATATCCAATACTTAACGGGACATGGACCATATAATGTGTATTTTAAGAAAATAGGAAGGTCTGATACCAGTAATTGTGATCAGTGTAATTTAGAAGACACTCCAGAACACGCCCTATTTGAATGTCACAAATATGATGAAATTTTACGTGAGGAAACGAAACAGCTAGAAAGTAAATATGTTTGGGACGTACTTAGAAACACAAATGACTTCAACATACTTGAAACGGCAGCAGGGAAGGTTTCCACTATAATTATGGAGAAATATAAACAACAAGGTATAAGGGAACATAATAACCAAGTACTACCAGGCCGGAGTTCGAAATCAGTCACCACAAATATATTTCTTTTCTTTTCTTTTCAAACAAGCAACCTTTCGTTAATGAAGCCGTTTTGCTCACTATAAAATTGGTTTAATGCTTTTATCTACCACATAATAAAGTAAACAATGAAGTGAATTAGGAAGTTTTTTTAGGAATAACCTCTGAACTCCTCTTCATTCTAAATAACGTTTGCATAATTGTAAGAGATTGGCAAAATGTGAATGTTTTTAAAGAACACAATTTATGTCTAATAATTCTTTTTTTTTCTGGGGTAAAACATTTTGAGTACTTTTTTTGTAATTGGTTTACAATTTCAAATATACGCGTACTTTTTCTGTAATAGTGAGTCGTTATTGCTTTTGCTTTCCTTGTGGTTAAGTAAAGAGCATGACAATTGAAAATCATTACATGATAACACGCTGTTAGAATGAACAAGGAAGTTCGTAAGCGCAGTTTCTTGTAACCACGTGTTTTAATATGTACTTAAACAACCCTGTAGTGGGGATTATGGGATTGCTCACTTATCCTGGGCGAGATTACTCGCGTGAAGAAGAGATACCAAGTATCTGATCCGGATCGACTAATGAGGTGGAGTCTCACGGAAACTGGCACATCACGCAAACGGTTACTTCCTTCAACGGAAAGTAAACAACCCCCAGGCGGCAGTTAGATTTGCAAGAAAATGAGCCAAGGTCGTTGACTTCAGCAATCGTAAACATATCATTGGCGAAAGGAGGGTTCTGGTTGTCCCGGACCTTTTAAGAGTTCCTTTTTGTACCACATTTCTTTTCATATGACTCGACTTATTATAAAGTCGAGTCTTATTATGCAGAGGAAAGCTCTGATTAGACTAAAAGGAGCATTTTACACCACTCCTACTGATGCCCTGCTTGTTGTTTTAGGTGTTTTGTGTTCTATTGTGTTTATTTAATCCTTTGGATTGTTATAGGACACGTCAGTTCAAGATACATAGATAAATATAAAAAGTTACATAAGACTAAAAACTGTAACAGATACAAGATCCAACAAATGTCTAAAGTAGAAAAAGCAAATAAATATTGTCAATGGATTGTTGGTTATAATTTCTGACTTTGTCAATTTTTCATCATTAATACTACTTGTGCATAGACAATTCTACAACATTAGAATCTAATTTACAGAGTCAATTACAGCATTAGAAACTAATTCTACACATGATCCCTTAATCAGCTTAAGGAATTTATCACTTTCAAGTATAATTAAAGCTGCAATGTCATAATTCATTTAAGTTATATAAACATTTATTTATGAGGAAAGCCTTTAACTTCCATTTAAACTGCTGTTTTGAGATGCTAGCTATTGATTTAATATCAGATGGCAGTTTATTGTAAAGCTTAATTCCTAGTATATGTACATCCTTTTGAGAGACAGTTTTAATTACACTATCTCTATAGTAATTCATATTGGTTCTGGTGTTATGTTCATGTACCTGGATTACACTTGTCCGCAATAAACATTATAGCTGTATAAGCATACAGAGAGTAGATGGTGATTATTTTTTTTTATTTATAAAGGTATCCCTGCAAGATTTTCTTGCTTTTAGATTATACATGACCCTAACACACTTTTTTGTTGTTAAATAAGCAGTTTATCCATGTGTGTTTTGGCTGCTGAGCCCCATATTTCTATTCCATAGATTAGATATGGATAGATGCATCCATAGTATATTAATTTTAGGATATTTGTATTGTTGTACCTGCTAAAATATTTTAAGAGATATAATGATTTACTAATTTTTTCGCATATGTTTTCAATATGATCAGCTCAAGTTAGTCGATTATATAACCCAAAAATTTATGTGTTTTCACTTCTGACACAATTTCACTCTGTACTTTTAGATTTATATTACCATTATATTACCAATGGACCTAGAAATAAGAAAAAGAGTTGTGCGTTACTGGCTATATAAAGGTAGCAACTGGTCTCTCTATTAGCGGGGTTTAGGATCGAAGATGAATTAGAACTAAATGAAAAAATAATAGAAACCTGGCAGAATGAATGGGATACCAATGAAAAAGGTATGCGGACTTATTCGCTTCTACCCGATATAAAAGAAAGATTATTAATGAGATATTTACAGCCAACACATGGTCTACTCCATTATTTGTCAGGTCATGGTGGTCCGTACCCCGAGTACTAACATCGGTTGGGTCAAAGAGACAGTAATTTATGTGCATGTGGACAAGTAGCTACCCCTGAACATAGTATATGGGAGTGCGAAAATACTTTATTATTAAGAGATGAAAATGGCAATTACATCACGAACAAAATGAGAAATGAAACAATTGGAAAAAAGAAATTATATTCTTATTATTTAAATAAAATAAGAACAACATTTTCTAAAGATAAATATAAAGAATTTTTTAAGCTCCAACTGGGCATCATTTTATTGCGATTTTTATTCCCTCATGTTTTAACTAATATATTATATTATGAATTCCCTCATAGTACTGTTAAACTTTTATTTATTTTATTAACTAAGAAATTGTTATACCTATCTCTGCATAGGCTTGTAAATTTATTGTAAAACTTGCATGTACCTTTTATATTAAATATACAACATGTAGTTATTTACTCTGCATGCAAGTTATAATTAATACTCCTAAATTGTTATGAGTATTAAATGTTAATTATTATAAATTATTAATGTGCTTAAATAATTGTTGGCTTTGAGACTCGGTCGTATTATCAGATACCGAGTCAAAAGAGATAGGAGCCCTCTGGTCTGCGGTTGCGCACGCTAGAGGGCTTTTGTATTTTATCCCTGCCCTTTTAATAGTTCCTTTTTGTACCACAATTATTTTCGTATGACTCGACTTATTATAAAGGAGTTTAGGATCAGGCAACGCGGTGCAAACTTTTGGCTAAAGAAGGTTAGAAAAATAATAGGGAAGGTGTGCCTCTCCAGACGTGAATTTAGAGAAATTTTAATTTCAGAATGGCAGAGAGAATGGAACAATGCTCTAGAAGGATGAAGGACTTAGGAGATGTATCCGAACATTAGAGAAAGACTCAGCTTAAAGAATATTGTGCCCACTAGAGCAGAAATGCAAAATTTAACAGGCCATGGCCCCTTTGATACATATTTTAAAAGGATAATGAGGCAAGAAACAGATATATGTAGTTTCTGTAAAGTGAAAGTACTCCAAAGCATATCGCTTTTGAATGCCAAAAATATCAAGAAAAATTAATAGAAGAACTTAGGCAGCTTCCCGGAAAATCTATATGGAACATAGAATAAAGGAAGATTTTGAAGTACTTCAAAAAATAGTGAGTGTCATCTCGGAAGAGTTAATAAAAGAATATTGTCAAGACAAAGGAGCAAGAACTTTAAGACAGGCTCAACAGGAAGTTACAGTTCGAAGATCTCAAAGAATTATTGACAGAAACAGGCTCTTAGAGGAAAATCCAAATTTAGATATACAAGTTATTGAACAAGATGATGATGCAGGAACAACAGGAGCACCAATAGATGTTAATAGTTATTGAAAATTAATTGTCCTTTCACACTAGCCGTTTCACCACTGTGAAAAGAAGTCTATTAATTGACCTAATAGTGGTTAACTATAAAGCCCGGGCCTTAAAGTACTTACAGCATAGTAAGTCGCCATTAAGGTAGTTGTCTCATGTGTTTAGGAGAACTCCTAAGTGATTTACCGGGGAAAACACGAGTCAGTTGGAGAATTTAATGTCACGTCGGCACGTTGGCCATAGTAGCTCAAGGGTTAGAGCGGCTGGACGGAAACCAGAAGATCCGTGGTTCAAATCCCGGCTATGTCATTGAATTTTTCAGTCTGACTCTACGTTTCCACAATTTGGACTACACAGGGCCAGTGTGAAAGAACAACGAATTTCCAATAATTGACCTAATAGTGGTTAACTATAAAGCCCGGGCCTTAAAGTACTTACAGCGTAGTAAGTCACCATTAAGGTAGTTGTCTCATGTATTTATGAGAACTCTTAAGTGGTTTATCGGGAAAAACACGAGTCAGTTGAGAATTTAATGTCATGTCGGCACGTTGGCCATAGTAGCTCAAGGGTTAGAACGGCTGGACGGCAACCAGAAGATCCGTGGTTCAAATCCCAGCTACGGCAGGAACTTTTCAGTCTGACTCTATCTTTCCACAGAGGTTGATAGTTTAGTGAATTTATAAACACATTGACAATGGATTAATTAGGAAATTAACACCTAATTATAACAGATAATTAGCAAGAATATGTCTTCTCTCTTGCCAGAAACATTAACATTTTTTAGTTAGGGATAGGTTTGAATACCATTTATTGTTTTCAATTTAGATAGTGACAGCGGTAAAATTCGGTTCTTATTTATATAATTCATCATGAACTATTTTTTTTTTGCAATAACTGTTAATTTGTTGTAATAGCTGATAGGATTATTATTACTATTATTGGATATTTAAGTCACTGGGGTACAGTGACTCTTAGCTTATTAGTTAGTTCAGAATTATAGGTTAGATATATCTGCTTATGCATATAGTTTATAAATAATTATTTGTTAAATTTTCTCTCAAATTCATAATAATTTTTAAATTGCAAAATTGAAATTTGGAAGTTGTAAAATGTAAAACTCTAAACAAAAAATTGTAAATGATTGGATACTTGCCGTGGTTTAGAATCAAGATGCCACGGTTAAAAAAAAAGCAGGTTGCAAATAAATGAAATTATAAAGGAGTATGCGGGTTCTATGTCCTAAACACTGATAAAGTCTGTTTAGTTAACTCGTGTGCACGTTGGCCGACTCCTTTGATGAACCCTTATAATCGTTTTACAACACCTTCGGTCCTTCTTCTCCGAGACCTTTCTGCGAGGTTGCCACCTTTCTCGATACGTCATGGGTGTCGTACGAGGTTTCGTCTAAATAAATTATCTTATGTCCATTACTGCGAAACTTCCTTAGTTTTGACAAATATATCTGCAAGTTACAATCCTGCTGGATTCCATAATAACCCTTATATTATTCAAAGTGCGGTATTTGAAACCCAGCTTCTTTAGGAGGCCGCGCAAAGTGCAGCGCCCATAAGGAAAATCACAAATTTCCTGCAAATGTGCAATCAATTCATCTAAGCTGGGCGCTCTGCCTTTTGCATAGAATCTATAAATTTCTTGACGAATTAAATCGCATGTGAAATTACACTGGGCAAGAAAAAGTAATTTTTGAATGTTTCGAGCACTTCATGAGGCAATTCCTACTAACTTTTGGTTGAGAAAAACAAATAGACAATGAAAAATGTTTATTAGCTCTAGTTTCTATGATATACACAAGGTGGAAGTATTACATATTAACGGATTGAGGAAAAAGGATTCATTTTAGTTAAATACATGTTAACAACAATGAAAGTGAATTTGATTTTTTAACTGATAATTACATGCTAAGAGTTCTTAATTGCTGGAAAAATACTTCGCAGATAGTCGTGTCTGAAGAGAATTATGTGGTGGCCTATTGACTTCTTCATCCTTTAGGTTGCCTATTGTGATGGGGTTCCGCGGAATCCCTGTACAAAGACCATCAGTAATCCGCAAGTATTACTTCATTCCAACGGTCCTGATATCTTTGTTCCATAACAGAAATGTCCTAAAGGAATCTCTCCCCATGTTTATCACTAACAGCTCCACAACTAGGAGGGACAGAGTCTAGGTGGGAGTGGAGAAAATGGATCTTAAGGGACATGTTGCATCCAAGGTTACGGTATTTTTGCAGGAGCCCTGTCACAAAATGCTTGTAGTTGTCATCTCTTTTGTTGCCTAAACTCCAGGAACAACACCCTTGAAGGCTTCCCAAGCTTCCTTTTCTTTCTCCTCCAAAATTTGGTCAAATGTAGGATCCTTTACAAGTTCTCTTATTTGTGGTCCGACAAAAATGCCTTCCTTAACTTTTGCATAACTTAATTTCCAAAATTTCCCTCTGATTGTGTTTTGTTATTTGACAGGTGTGCCAACCCCCAAAAAATTTCCCAAAATTTAAAATCATCACTCTAAACACTGAAATGTCACTTTATCTTCAAAACAAGAGCTAATATGTCATTTTTATGGTGATTTTTGAATTCAGCTGATGGAAATACATGTAAATTCACTATTTTTAAGCCCGAAACATTTTCATTGTTGCCCAGTGTTATCGAAACGTTGTTTTCACACTTCATCAGCGTATTTGGTATTCGTTTCCTCACAACATTTCTTACTGTATTTCTGTGAATACCCAGAATTCATCAGGTTCATTCAGAATTCATTCATTGCACGACCCCTTACCAAGATTATTTTTCAGCATTTCATATATATGCGTGTGTGTGTGTGTGTGTGCGTGTGTGTGTATGTGTGTGTGTGTGTGTGTGTGTGTGTGTGTGTGTGTGTGTGTGTGTGTGTGTGTGTTCAAAACAAGAGCTTGAATTTGTTTAGAAACAGTTACCGTTATAACTTTGTTTTTTTGAGGCTTTTCCAGTAATATAACTCGGCCTAGTTATGCACACTATTGTCATCACTTTGATTATTTTCACTTGACTGAAAGTTATCTACTACTTCATTTGCATTTACCCCTGCATTTCCCTCCCACGGTCTCCACATCGTGACGTACAACGAATTGGATTATTCAAAGTAATTCTTTTATCAAGTCATGTCAAACGTTTCAGTTCTGAGTAATTACAAATATACGTACACGCATACATGCCAACCAATAATATTCATACAGTGCTTACGTCGCGATTTATTATTATAATACAGGTAATAGTGTTTTATTTATTTGTATTAGAAAAACTATTTCAGCTAATGATCAACAAAGACTGGGACTAACCTTTTCCTGTTGCTTGTAACATAAATATTTGAAAATAGCATGCTTTTGTGTATAATGTTCGTAGGTGGCAGCACTCTCACATTGGTAAGTTGTGAGGCGGTCCGGCCCGTAGCGGACCACAACGAGCTCTCCATTGTGCTCAACGCCTCACAATTAAGGATTGATGGCGTGCGGAGGTTAAGGAGAGGGAGATTGTAATCGGTTCGAGGAGACTTATAGCTCCCACATGAGAACTCTCATCTGTACTTCAGGAATGGGTGCGTCCTGCCTGGTTGAGGGTTCAATGATGACACCTCGAATCTGGTAGACAGAGGTTTATTGTAATCCTTAGTCTCCTTTGCTCGCCACCGTAAAGTCGTCGTCGGTGTGGTTGCTGTATTTAGCGTCACTGTCAATATTGTGATGTGAGGAGCAGAGGCAGTAGCACTGTGTAGTCGAACTGGATATATTTATCGTCTTCCCTATATATTACTCTTTGATCTAACTCTCACTGGAGCGACTGTTAAATACGGCACTTTGTCTCTGTGCATGGCGCGGAAGTGTACTTGTTAGGCGGTTCGTCTCACGTAGATCGCAGGACCGAAGTGTCCTTACTAGCAAAACCTACTTTTCACCAACACTTGAATTACCCCCACTTCTGCAAAATCATATGAACAAATATGAATTTTTGATTGGCTGGTACCTATCTCCACTTAAGATCAGTGTTCAGAATTTCCAGTTTCGGACCTAATATCAGAGACGCTTTCTCTAACGGTTCGCATGAAAAAATTTATGCGGAAGCATGCGTTCTGAGCGACGGTAAAAATCTTGAAGCCTGTTGTCAGAAGAACGATTGGGATTTTAACAATGTGTTGGATTTCTACTTGGAGGTACAAAATTTGCCTTGAGGGCAAAACAGACAATAGAGTAGGGTTGTATGTTTACAGGAATTACAAAGGGAGTTTACTGACCTTCGCAGTGTGGCCTTGTCACTGTGGCCGTCTCTGGAGAATATGCTAGCATTATGGCATATATCTATTCTGGTATACGTCATTTATTTATATTTATTCGTTTGTTTATGTTAATTTCTTTCTGATATCAAGTTATATGTCGTCTCGGTGTTCTTAGGTGACAGGAGCTGCGTCAGTTGGTAGTAATGCTCTGTTTTGCAGACACTACTTGCATTTCGCATACCATACAATAGAGTGACACGTCTCTTTGTTGATGAAGAAATGCTTTTTGAAATCAGTTATCACCGGTGATGAGTTAGGCTGCATCATTTTGATACTGAAGTTAAACAATCCAGCACAGAGTGCAAATCGCCAGGTTCTCCAACACAAAAAAAAGCAAAAATTGTTCCATGTGCAGAGAAAGTGATGATCACATTTATTGACGTGATGTAGCATGCATCCCTCACACCACTGCTACAGCAGCATACTACAATCAATATTGGCTACATTGAGGAAGCACATTGCAAAGAAATGACCAGAACTTTCTCGGACTGGGTGGCAACTTCACTGTCACAATGCACGGCCTCACGTCGCAATAGCAGGTCATGCAATTTCTGGCTCGATTCAACATTAATTGTGCACCTCATCAAGCTTATAGCCTCGATTTTGCACCCGGTGAGCTTTCTATTCCCATCACTAAAGGCACACCTTATGGGAAATTATATTTGAGAACTCTGAAGCAGTACTCAAGAAAAGTGAGGCGATTCTCGAGAACCTGACAAAGAATGGTCTGCAGCATGTGTTCAAGGGCTGGCAGAGACGCTATAAACGGTGCAATGGAGTAGGACGGCTACTTTGAAAAAGATCATGTACGAGGGCTGTTCAATAAAGAAAGATCATAATTTTTTACGGTACTAATTTTTCGTACTAAAATTCAATCTTATTATACTCTGTTAGCTTAATGTAAAACAAACATGACGTAGTAGTTTCATTGTTGGTACTCTTGGTACCCGCCTGTGAAAACCAGGCAAGTTCAGACATGTTCAGTATTGCCTACCGCTGTAATGGAAGTAACACGCGAGGAACAATATGCGGCTTTGAAATTCTGCTTTCTTCTCAACAAATCTTCAGTTGAGGCCTATACAATGTTACAGGAGGCCTATTCCCTACAGCACAGCTCGAAGGTTGTTTAAAATGTTTAAAGAGAGAAGATAATCAATTTCAAAGAAAGGTGGACCCGGTGTTCCAGTTACTGCTCCTACGGAAGAAAACCTCAACACTGCTGCTGTCATTGTGAGAGAGCATTGACGAATTACCTTAAGATCACTTTATGAAATATTGAACACTTCATTGGGTGCCACCCACACGTTGATGACAGAAACATTACACATGAGACGTGTTCATGCGCGATGGGTTCCAAGACTGTTGTTTCCCAAACAAAAGGACATTCACTTGCACGTCTGGATGCACTTAAAGTTGATGTTAGAGGAAGATCCGGAGTTTCTTTCAAACGTAATCACTGCTGATGAAACTTGGCTACATCATTTTGATTCTGAGAGCAAACAGCAAAGCTCGGTGTGGAAATTTCCTTCATCACCAACCCCCAAACAAGCAAAAGTGGTTGCTTCTGCTGGGAAAGTTATGGTCATCTCATTCTTTGATATTCATGGAATGGTTTATCAGCATGTTGTACCTGCACACACATCAGTAACTGGACAATACTACAGGGATGTCCTGAAAACATTGCAAATCCATATAAGGCCGAAAAGTCTACATTTGCTTGAAGCAGGCTGGATGCTGCACCACGATAATGCGTGGCCGCATATTGCCAATACTGTTGCTGAATATCTTGCAAAAGTCAACGTGAAGTGCATCCCTCACGCTCCCTATAGTCCCGATTTAGCCCCATGTGACGTTTTTCTATTCGTTAACTTGAAGAAGCGCCTTCGTGGGAGGCATAATCCATCATTAGAAGCAGTGATGAAGGCTGAGGAGGTGATCTTGAAGGATCTCTCAAAAAATGGTTTCCAGCATGTCTTTTAAGACTGACAGAAACTCTCGGACAAGTACATCGCATTCAGGGGGGACTATTTTGAGAAGGACCATCAAAATTATGAGGATGAGTAAAGGTACGTTGTCAAAAAAGATTGTGATTATTCTTTATTGAACAGCCCTCTTAAATATTGAAATGGAGTAATAAACATCTGTGAAAAAGATCAGTCTCAGTCTAAACAACAAGATCTGGCATTTAGGTTCAGTGATACCCAAAGACAGCCTGCCTCGGTAGCGTAGATGGTAGCGTGTCTGCCTCACGTTCAAGAGGTCCCGAGTTCGAATCTCGGTCAGGGTGAGTTACCTAGATAAGGTTTTTCCGGGGTTTTCCCTTATCCTTCAAGACGAATGTCGGGTACCTCTAAGCTCCATGGACCCTGGACTCATTTGAGCATCATTTTAACAAATTCATTAACCGTCTCCGGGTTGGGGCGGACGTAAATTTTAAAAAAAATGACTTAACATAGGAGGACGTAAATTACCTAAAAAATTACCCAAAGATATCTTATGCAATGTATCATAACTCTGCATCAATAGATGTTTGCTATTTTGCAAGAGGAGTTTACAACAAAGCTGGCTGGAGATGACCCCAACCCTAAGTTTACTTTCATTTGTCATATTAAAAGATTTATGACCTACAGCAAGACGTTAACTCCGAGCGGAAATTAAATATGCTTTAAGACACATTCACTTTTAAAGAAAATCCATGTTGGTACAGCAATTTTTGCATGTTTTATCACATCATCTAGAAATCTCATCCCTACCGCCTGCGCTAATGACTTTGGAAAACGGAAATGATGAAGAAACATGATGATATTCGTGTCTTAAAGGCACGCCCCTGAAGATTAATGAAGAAAAACAATCTCTAAGTAATAGACATGCAGACAGTTTCTAAGAAATTATATGAAGGATATCAATCTAAAATGTTGGTTCCTTTAGGCCAAAAGAGGGAAGTTCCGGTTGGTTCCTTATAGCCGTTATATTGAACCTGCTTCAAAATAATGAGAAATCGACTGACAATATCTGCAGAAATATAATTTGAAAAATGCACAAGTTTTAAGTCCACCCAAAGGGCGAGGCTCAGAGTGTGTGTAGTTAACGAAATTACGATAAAAGCATTTGTGCTTGCTTCGCTTCCTCCCTGCACATTAGTACAACTAGTTTGTTTTACAAAGACAATCAGGTTAAAGGCCTTTTTAGTTTTTTTACTCTGCAGTTGTTCTGTCTCGGTGCCTTTCTCGAAACTTTCTACACATGATGTTTTATATAAGAAGATATTTAATACTCACATAACTTTTTCTATTGTTACTAGTTACATATATATTTTAGCAACTACATTATTCATATTGTAATAATTTTAATATATGTTACTTCAATCATGGCTAGGTAAGCAAAATATAAAGATCGTAACGTACTATGAAATATACATTTTTGAAGATAACGTCTGAATTTAAATTACAAATTGTAATGGAGCCCATTACTGTTACCATGAATAACGTCGACTTGAAGGTGGTAACTACGGTAAAGTACCTTGGCGTTATACTGGATTGTAAATTAACATTTCGGTCACACTTTGATTATATTGCTGAAAGAGCCAGCAAGCTCCTTGGTGCCCTCGCAACAACAAGACCCACCTGGGGTCTGAATTCTAGTATTCTTAAAATTATATATCAAGGTGCTGTAGTGCCCTAATTTTGTATGGTGTTTCTGCATTCCAGGATGTTCTTAATAAAAATGGGCAGTTAAAAAACTTGCACAAATTCAAAGGGGATTCCTCCTTCGCATAATTCGATATCGTACAATCTCCACTGATGCAGCTCAGATTATAGCTAACATCGAACCTTTGGCTCTCACTGGTTTATCAACAACAACTATTAAGAATTTAAGACATGAACGTGAATGTGCGTCTTATCTATCTCACTTAAAACTACAAATCCCGGAACATCCTACCACAGCAGGACACCCATCAAGTTTCGTAACCTGTTTAAAGGAATGTGTAATTTTCATGATTATTACATATATACAGATGGTTCGCGTTTCCAGTTTGAAGATCATATATCTGCAGTAGGATGTGCCTCTGTTGTTTATGAAAACCAAAAGGAACTAACTCACTCCATATATCGAGATTTAGCTGTATTGGAACACCACAGTGAAGCGAAAAATTATTAAATTATAGATGAGTTTTATTTTTTACACATCTGCTTCACTTTCGTACCTATTTTGAGGACATGTTTCGCAAATCATCGCTTGCATCTACGGCTCTTGTGCGACTCTTGTTGTTTACGAAAACCCAAACGGAACTAACTCGTTCCATGTTTAAATTGCACCTGAATGTTCTGTATTCCAGTCGGAGCTCTTAGCAATTAAAGAAGCTATAAAATGGTGTACTGTATTCTTAATGGTTCACAATAAGCTCTACTCGCTATTAATGATAAATACAATTTAAATTCATTAGCACATGAAATCAGAACGTTGCTTCAAAACCATTCAGGACATATTTGCATGGGATGGCTTAAAGGACACAGTGGAATTTTAGGTAACGAGACAGCTGATTCCTGCAGAATCCAATCTTCCTGTGACATATCCTTTATGTCCTATTTCTACTGTAAGGAGAATAATACATCAACATATTCTTGAAGAATGGAACCAACAATGGCTAACGACTCCAAATGAAAGTTTAACAAAAGCATTATTTTTCCCTAGTGTATATGACAGAGGAAAATGTGAAACTCTTGTACCAAATTTTGTTTTGACACAATTTTTAAGTGGACATGGTAAATTTGGTGAATACTTATCACTTAACATCCAACCCCGAGTGCATGTGTGGTGAAGAATTTCAAACTGTGGTTCATCTCCTTTTCTCTTTTCCCATATTTTGGAGAGAAAGACAAGAATTAATATTCAAGCTAGACTCTCTACGAACTGAATTTTCTGCTCCGCTCACATCTTTGCTAATGAAGCCACAACACTATAAATACTTGATTATGTTTATAAACTCAGTGTTTAAACGTCTGAAACAGTTTAAATTAATATTCATTAGATTAAAACACCATTTCTTCCTTCTAGTATTTAAAATACTTTTGTTAAAATTGTATATTTTTATGTATTAACTCTAACCCTAATATACCACTGTGTAAAATAGGGTTCAATAAATTTGGATTAAAAAAATTAAATTGCAGAAATATGGAGTCCCTCAGGGATCTATTCTAGATCCAATTATGTTTATTATTTATATAAATGATTTGTATTTTTCAGTAAAGAATTTGTGCCCGAATAGGTACCTCTTTGCTGATGATATAGCTCTTTTTATGCAAGAAAAACTAAAGAATCTACTGAGCCAAACCTGGAGCTTTTGTTTTGTACAGTAAACCAGTAGGGCAGAGCTAATAATCTCGGTCTATATGCTGGGAAAACAGTTGAGCTAGACATTTCTCTTACTAGTTCTGTAGCTGGTTAAATATATCTCTGAAATTTTTGGGTATTTTTGTTAAATGTGGTTTAGGTTGGCAAAGTCATATTGACTTATATCTACTAAAATTAGTAGAGGTTTATTGAGTTTGAAAACCCTCTAAAAATCTTAATACTGAATCTTTATTGGCAGTTTACTATGCCCAAATCTATAGCAACTTTTAGTAATGGAACAATGCTCTGGAGAAATCACACTTAAATCAATCAATCAATCAATTTATTGTTCACTATAACATAATTTAAACAGTGTGTGTTATTATACAAATAAATATATTCGCTAATTATGTCCACTTATCTTAAGAAGTTGATGTTAATACTTCTTTCTTCTTTTTAATATCGATTTCGATTTTAAAACATGGTATAGATATGTTGATGAAATTTTTGCTATTGATCCAGGAAAACAAATTAATGATGCTTTAAAATTACTAAATTTACAAGATAAAGCTATAAAATTCACATTAGAAATTGAAATTAATGGATTTTTTCCTTTTCTAGATTTGAAATTAATAAGAAATAATAACAAATTAGATTTTCATTTGGTATATATTGATAATTACATAAAAATAAAAGTTTTAATCCTTTTCCACATGAATTTTCTGTTTTAATAGTTAGATTTACAAATTAATAAATATGCCCCTGAATAAATAAGAATTTAATAAAGAATATAAACATATTATTAATACTGCTTTAGTAAAGACTTTATACAAAAGTAGATTGAAAAATTTAAATACCAAAGAACTGTTAATGATATTTCTACTCTTAAAAATATAAAAGATGATTATAAATTTAAAAAATTTACTTAGCATCCTTGGGTTAATAAACAATTTTAAAGACGTTGGTATAAATTTAGTTTCTGAAAATAAATATAGTATTAAAATTTATTACAATTTTCTAAAAAAGACAAAAATTCCTAATAATAAAAAATCTGATATTTATCAGTTTAGTTATGTAGATTGTGATCAGGTTTATATTGGAAAGACGAAACGTAGTTTGGAAACCAGAAAGAAAGTTCATTTTCGTAAAATTAAATATAAACAAATTGATAAATCGGCCGTAGCAGATCATTTTTGGTCATTTAACCATGAAATAAATCCATAAGTTAAATTATTAAAACAATTAAATGTTCCCATAGATTTTAAAAAATAAACATCGCGTAATGAATTTTGACATACCGGCAATTGACCTTGTTTTTAGGTTTGTTTGTCTTCGGATGTTGTTAATGCTGTGAAACATAATATAACAAAAGAAGAAACATGGTAACCGAGATTTCCTTAAAAACGGAGTTTGTTTAACTGAGGATGAATGCAATATGCCTTCGAAATCGATTCTAAAAGAAAGAAAGAAGAAAGAAAGAAGAAGAAGAGAGAGAGAGAGAGAAAGAAAGAGAGAGAGAAAGAAAGAGAGAGAGAAAGAAAGAGAGAGAGAAAGAGAGAGAGAAAGAGAGAGAGAAAGAGAGAGAGAGAAAGAGAGAGAGAAAGAGAGAGAGAGAGAAGAGAAGAGAGAGAGAGAGAGAGAGAGAGAGAGAGAGAGAGAGAGAGAGAGAGAGAGAGAGAGAGAGAGAGAGAGAAGAGAGAGAGAGAGAGAGAGAGAGAGAGAGAGAGAGAGAGAGAGAGAGAGAGAGAGAGAGAGAAGAAGAGAGAGAGAGAGAGGAGAGAGAGAGAGAGGAGAGAGAGAGAGAGAGAGAGAGAGAAGGACAGAGAGAAAAGAGAGAAAGAGAGACAGAGAGACAGAGAGACAGAGAGACAGAGAGACAGAGAGACAGAGAGACAGAGAGACAGAGAGACAGAGAGAAAGAGAGAAAGTGGACATAATTAAGAAATATTTTTATTTGTTTAATATTTATTATTCCGCTGTAACTAGCTTCATCTTCTGTGTAATCAGTGTGTATTATGTTATGAAACAGTGTCAAATATTTTTCATTCATCCTCACATACACACATAATCTATTCAAAATCATTCAAGTTATCATCAAAATATTCATCTATAGTATATTAGGCTATACCTAACAAGAGCTTAGTCAGTTTAGATTTAAACTTAGCAGCAGACACAGTATTTTTTAGGCTTTCCGGAAGCTTGCTAAGTAGTTTTGAATCAAATTATTGGGGCCTATGTTCAACAAGTTTTAGCCTGTGACTTTTAACTATATAATTATTCTCTCCCCTTGTTTCATATGTGTGGATATCCTGTTATGTATAAGAAGTATTGTTCGCAAAATAAATATGCAGGGAAGAGTGAATATGTTTAATTTTTTAAAATAGGGACTGCATAGATTTGTACATGTTATTTTTACCAAGTATCCGATAGCTCTTTTCTGTAGGAGAAAAATTCTGTTAAAGTTTAATTTGGAAGTGTGTACCCACAGCTCGATGTCATAAGAAATGTGTGAATATATTAATGCAAAATACACTAACTTACTAACTTACTTCCTGCTAAGTTTTAATAATAAACTTTAATTTGGCATACATAGGTAGGAAACACACACAGATGGATATAATCCAAGACAACACAAGCATGCTGTTATCAACAGTTTAATTCACAGGCTTGTTAATGTACCTTTAAACAAGATGGAATATATCAAAGAGTACAATCATATCATTCACATTGCAGACTACAATGGATACAGTGCTGAACTGATCAACAAGAAAATTGATCAGTTCAAAAGACAACAAAGATGCAAACAAGTAACTACTCTTTCCCCAATCAGCAATGAAACTTCTTACAGAAAATTTACATATCATCCCAGAGCTACAAACCTTTTCCAAAAAGTCTTCAAAGAACACAATATTATTTTGGCCCCACAAAACAAATTTAGTGTACAACACCTTTTGAAATCACATAATACAAAGGGGATACCCACAGACAAAAAATCAGGTGTGTACCGAATAAACTGCAAAGGCTGTGACAACTTTTACATTGGAAAAACAAAACGAAAGTTGTACATTGGGCTTAAAGAGCGTTTTAGGAACATCGGGAACAAAGAAATAGATAAATCGGCGGTAGCGTACCATTTTTGGAAGGAGAATCATGATATAGAACGAGAAATCCACTAATTAAAAAGTGTCCAAGGTCCAGCTGCATTAACCACGTGGGATAAAGTCTTCATAAAGAAATATGAAAGAAAATTGTTTAATTTCGACACTACCTTTGATGAAAACCCAAACTTCAAGTTCATCAAGATACCGACAGAGATGCAATTATCACCTCCGAGGGGTTCACGAAACCGACGTCCATTAGTCGACAGCAGCTGATGATGTTAGGAAGTTCCTAACGAAACGTGTTCTAGATAAATACTAGTAATAAGTGGAGCATTGAGTATTAAGTTCAACTCAAAATTATATTCATTTTGTGCTTCATTGTATCATAGTCCTTACACATTGGAATGCAATATTGTTTTTAGTTTGTATTGACTTTGGTGTGCATATCAATGCGGTCAGCAATAAATGATCTATTTATAATTGGAGGTTCGAAACATATTAAAAATAAATAGAATTTGCAGAGTTTCGTCCACATTTAATCAAATTTAATACAAGAAATGGTGCAGTTAATAGATTTTAATAATAATACTTGTAAAATCCCTAGCTTTAGAGAATTGTTCCATTATAATTCTTCCTAATCTAAGTATAAATATTGTCACTAACTTCAGCTTCTGTATTATTTATGTAGTTGTTGGGCTCTGGCCATTTACCCCTAATTTTGGCCCATATTAAATTTCTACGTCTTCATTACCTCTCACTCTTAATTTATTTACCCTTCTTAACCATTTTTCCTTTACTCTCTCCGCAAACTTCCCTGATCTCCTTAACCTTTTTTCATGTTTTACAATAACTAGGTTAGTGTTACTATGGACACACTTTTATTCTTCAATTTTTGTTCTCATATTTCCTTTCCCCAGTTTCCTAACAGTTTGCATTCAAACAAGCAATGTTCCACACTTAATTCTTCCCCACATAAAACACATAAACGTAGAGAAAAAAGCCGATTGCGTACCATGCTTGCACATCCGACGTTTGCACCACTTTTTGACGTGCGATATAACAACTCACGTTCAAATCCAAAGGCGCCAGGTTTTCGCTTCCGGGAGCTTCTTGTACGGTATGCCCTTGAGCTGCCCAAGATGTTTCCCAGCGGCGAAAGATTGTATCCGCCTTGGTTGCGTGCAGCACCTGTCGTAGATCTTTGTATGACCGAGGACACCAAGTCCACGACGCCCCCGAGTAGTATCCGGAGGTTGTTTTTAGAAATTCTATCAGTCTGTATGGATTTTGTTTTAATTTATACCGACGGTTCCAGAAGCCCTGCTGGTGTTGGATGTGCGTATGTCCATGGGGCCGAACCCTTTACATTCACATTTACACTGCAGAGCTCCTTGCAATACACCGAGCTATTTTATATGTTCGCCGTAGACGGTTGGGTGCTAGCCTTAGTGATTCCCTTAGCGCACTCCAGAGCCTTCGTGAGCTGTACAACTACCACCCCCTTGTACAGCAGATCCAGGACGCCCTCCACGTTTTACACGCCTCTGGCGTTAGCGTGGTATGTGTATGGGTTCCTGGTCACGTGGGCCTGCAAGGGAATGGAATGACGGATTCGGCGGCTAAGGTGGCAGACATAAAACCTAGAGTTAACGTCTGTTTAGTTAACGCATGTGCAGTTCGGAGTCAAAGGAACCTGAGCCTCCCGCCCACTAATGACCGTCATAAATCTATCTCCACACTTCAGAAATGGAACACTGTCGTTGAGGACCAATAGCAACCCTGATTTTCTCGAAGTGACAGTCGCATGTCTACTCCACGTGGAGTCTCAGTTGCCAAAGTTCCAACTTCCAGTTGATCTGTTTCATTACGTGCAGAAATTCGTTGTGTGTCACGATGTGGAGACCGTGGGAGGGAAATGCAGTGGTAAATGCAAATGAAGTAGTAGATAACTTTCAGTCAAGTGAAAATAATCAAAGTGATGACAATAGTGTGAATAACTGGGCCGAGTTATATTACTGGAAAAGCCTTAAAAAAATTATAACGGGAACTGTTTCTAGGCAAATTCAAGCGTTTGTTTTGAACACGTATAAATATGTGCTGAAAAATAATCTTGGTAAGGGGTCGTGCAATGAACCTGATGACGAATTCTGGGTATTCACAGAAATACAGTAGGAAATATTGTAAGAAAGGAATACCAAAGACGCCGATCAAGTGTGAAAACAAAAGGAAACGTTTCTCTAAAGTAGATAATTTCACACGCGATTTAATTCGCCGAGAAATTTATAGATTCTATGGAAAAGGTAGAGCGCCCACCTTAGACGAATTGGTTGCACATTTGCTAGAAATTTGTGATTTTCCTTATGGACACTGCACTTTGCGCGGTCTCCTAAAGGAGCTGGGTTTCAAATATAGCACTTTGCATATGATAAGAGTTATTATGGAATCCAGTAGAATTGTAGCTTGGCGATATATATATATATATATATATATATATATATATATATATATATATATGTTAAAACTAAGGAAGTTTCGCAGTAATGGACATAAGATAATTTATTTAGACGAAACCTCGTACGACACCCATGTCGTATCGAGAAAGGTGGCAACCTTGCAGAAAGATCTGGGAGAAGAAGCGTCGGGGGTTGTAAAACGATTATAAGGGTTCGTCAAAGGCAGAGGGCAACGTGCACACGCGTTAACTTAACAGACTTTACCCTCCCTTTCGCCACCTCGGAAGACTTTGGGCTTGTCTGTAGAGCGGCGCTCTCGTGCTGGCGCGAGGAGTGGTCTGCTCTGAGTGGCAACAAGCTTCGAACAGTGAAGGAGCTTCCGATTAATTGGGCGACTTCCTGTCGCTTGTCGCGGCGGCAGGAAATTATTTTAGCTCGGCTGCGTATTGGGCACTGCTATTTTACCCTCCAGTTTGCCCGCTGTGTGGTGCCGAACTATCAGTACGACACGTCCTTTTAGATTGTTTTAGCCTAGGAACGTCTCCGCAGGTCTCTCCAGCTGCCGGCCAGCTTGGCAGAGATACTCGTGGATGACGAGACGGCAGTAGGCAAAGTCTTAACGTTCGTTTTAGATCTCAGTTTTAGAATTTAGACCCCAGCAATTGGGATTTTACTGTTTTACCCCTTTAATGGTTTTAAGTCTCCATTTTAGTGTTTGCCACTCCGTCGTGCGTTGGTTTTATCTCTATTTTATCTAATAGATTTTTTTCTTTTAGCGTTTTAGTCTTTTAATCCGTTTTACCCTAATTGGCTTTTTAAGGGCGTTGATGACCTAGAAGTTGAGCGCCCTTAATCCCAATCATCATCATCATCATCATCATCATCATCATCATCATCATCATCATCATCATCATCATCATCATCATCATCATCATCATCATCATCATCATCATCATCACCATCACCATCATCATCATCATCATCATCACCATCACCATCATCATCATCATCATCATCATCATCACCATCACCATCATCATCAAAGCCGATTGCTTTTATCATAACACCCATTAAAATATGCTATTAAAAGCATCAGTTTGCGACACAAAATTGCTAAAGAAAACTGTATTGAATTTTGCATATGACGTCCAATAGAGGATATACCCCATTCTCTCAACTGAACCACGCACTCAGAACCAATTTAGGATAGGATACAACACAATAGTACGTAGAGGACTTGGTACTGCAAAGTCTTGGGCTATTGTGCCTATGCCCCAAGTGGGGCATCACCAGGAGGAAGGATGAGGTGAGAGGAGGCATAGTGAGGCCAACTGAAGGAGTCACGACAGTGTGGAGAGCAGTGTTCCTACAATTGACCATTTGGAAACTCACCTACAGCTTGTACCCCACCCACCGTGGTCCTGAAATGGCCCACTAGGCCGGCCTGCAGACCGGAGACCGTCCATCGGAGCGGGAAGTGTTTACCAAGTGTTTATCCCTCCATGCAGCGCCGAGACTCCCGCCGACACTACTACCCTGAAAGAGACCACCAGATGAGAGATGATATGAAATCATATGGAGATGAAATGTAGAGACAGCAAATTCGGGGGCGTAATTAACCTAGCCTGCTGACCAAGGAAAATCCCCGAGAAAAACGTGGTCAAGCATACCGGTCAGGGGAATTGAACTCGTACCTCCTAAATGCGGGCCACAGAAAAACCACCTGAGCCATCCCGCATTACCTTGTTGATTTGAAGAAGCTGGTGCCTTCTTACACCAAAA
The DNA here is from genome assembly GCA_030765055.1 of Mantis religiosa. Lineage (NCBI taxonomy): Eukaryota > Metazoa > Arthropoda > Insecta > Mantodea > Mantidae > Mantis > Mantis religiosa. The sequence continues at coordinate 132,278,645 of CM060958.1, forward strand.
TTTCAAACACAATAGTGTCGCCGATCGCCTTGTTGGTTGGAGCCGCCGCAAAGCCAGCGCCGGGCGTGTGTGGGCAGGAAAGAAAGAGACAGATAGTGGTGCACAAGTTGGACGCTTGCCGAGAGAGAGAGAGAGAGAGAGAGAGAGAGAGAGAGAGAGAGAGAGAGAGAGAGAGAGAGAGATAGTCTGGAATTTTCCGCTGCCATCAGTGGCTTTCTAGAACAATGACTGTAGGTATAAAAGCCGGCAAAGTGTTAGAGCGAAGTCACTTGCTAGTGAGTTATTAACTGTGTGAGCAGCTGTGTCTGGACAATGGAAGTGTACACTAAGTGATTTATTTCGTTTGTTTACGTGTGGTGAAGCAACGAGAGACCTTGAAAGCGGCTATTGCGTATGTCACGTAATTTTTACTGTTGCAAGGGGTGTACAAAGTGTCTTTTTGCTGCAATAAAGAGCATCTTAAATTTCTGCAAGCAGGACTTTTAATTCTATGAACCCACAAAGTCTCAATAATTATGTTTATTAAACTATACGATTAGATTCAACGTAAACCTCTCGTAGTTCTTTGGGCCCGTTTCATTCTAAACTTTAAAATTTAGCCAGAAAGACACAAATTTTGGCAATTTAAAGTACTATCCTATTCTGCATGCGAAGAGTTTCCGAATGCAGGTCTGAGAGCCATCTTGATGCCATACCACCTACATTTGAAACTTTCTGCTGTCACTTCAATGAAAAGTCACGATTGCCGTGTGACTGGGCAGGACTGTTTCTTCTCTTAAGAGTACTTGATAGGGCAGTTTACATGCAAGGGTAAGGTGCGTGACATATACAACCTACATTCTTCAAAACAGCACCCTACATAAACAGGATCCTTGGTCAACAGAACTCATATTGCAAAAGTACATGATGTGATTTGATGCGAGGTACATGTCCACATGTCCTTATTGCTTGTGGAGTATCCTGCTGCGAAAGGCTTCTCTTTGAAACAATAAAGTAAGGATCTTTATCCATAAGTTTCCTTCCCCTACAGACAAAGAAACGATTTATATACTTGAATGTATACTTATGCCGTTTTAACGCAGATGTTATAGACGAACTCTAAATGAAAACTCTATTACAAAACCAATCCCTGGATTAGGATGATCCTACATTGCGATGAAGTACATATATGTGGGCTTATTATTTTATTGCTCTAAATTTCTCTTTTGGCACCAAAGCCGGGCATTAGTAACATACAAGAAAATACATGATATAATATGAATTCCAATCGTACTTTCAATGTGGGCGGTGATGGATGATTTGTGTTTACGGGCGCTCAGCTTCAAGGTCATCAGCGCCCGTTAAAAAAATTGAGGCAGAAGACATGTATAAACCTAGACACTAAGTAGAAATATATCTATTAAAATAAACATTTAAAATAAAAAACGAAAACAAAACAATAAAACACTTTAATTAAAAGAGAAAAACAAAAGGAGACATAGCATAGAGACAGATTATTATAAGAACAAAGACGCTAAAAAAGGAACTTAAGACAACAATGGAGAAAAAACAAATATTACTCTACAATATTAAGTGTAAATATAAAACAAAGATAAATATCTATAACAAACAATGGCAGAAGCCAGCGATAAACTATGAAACAATATACCAGGGCGGAACCAAAAGAAACCGGATTATTGTCATAAAACTTTATTGATAAACCTTTTTACAAAATTATTGTCACCTTCAAAATACTCTCCATTACCTGAGATGCACTTGTCAAGTCTCTTTTCCCACTGTTGGAAGCACTGTTGGAAGCATGTTTAGAACTCTTCAAGTTTGATATTGTCCAGTGTCCTTTGCGAAGCTGTTTTTACCGCCTCCACATCGTCATAACGCTCCCCTTTTAGAGCTCTTTTTTTCATTCGTGGAAATAGGAGGAAGTAGCACGGGGCTAGGTCCGGCGAATAAAGAGCGTGAGGAACGACATACCACCTCTGAGATGCCAAATAGTGGGTCACTCGTAAAGCCGTGTGTGCTGGAGCGTTGTCGTGATGCACAAACCAGTTACCTGATCACCAAAGTTCCGGGCGTTTCCTCCTCACATCCTCTCGCAGACGCCTTGAAACGTCCAAATAAAAGTGCTGGTTAACTTTCTGGCCAGGGGGTACGAATTCCCGATGCACAATTCCACGAACATCATAAAAGACAATGATCGTCTTTACATTTGACCTCACTTGCCTTGTTCTTTTTTGGTCTGGGAGAGTTGGGAATCCTCCACTGGCTTAACGCTTGCTTGGTTTCTGGGTCATACCCATAACACCAACTCTCATCCCCTGTAATGACTTTGTTCAAGAAGTTTGGATCACGTGCAATCTCTGTTTTCAAGTCCTGACACACATTCACGCGGATGGTTTTGTGCTCTTGTGTGAGAAGGCGCGGAACAAATTTAGCAGCAACACGTCTCATGTGCAAATGCTCCCTCAAAATCCGCTGGCACGAGCTCCAACTGATTTCTGTCGCTGCTGGAATTTGGTCGATCCTTGGGCGACGATCCTCGTTGATCTTTTGGCGGACCTTTTCAATGTTCTCCTCATTTCGCGATGTTGAAGGGCGTCCAGAACGAGTTTGGTCTTCAACACACATCTCACCACGTTTAAAGCGCCCAAACCACTCGAAAACCTGTGTGCGGCTCATAGAGTCCTTCTGGAAAGCTTCCTGAAGCATTTGGTGTGTCTCCGTTGTAGGTTTTTTAAGCAGGAAACAAAATTTCACACACACTCTTTGTTCTTTTAAAGTTGCCATAACGACTTCACAGAGGTAACCCGCCAACAGTCAGAGAAACACAATACCACACTTGCACGTTCAGCTCTACACTGACGCCGTCTGCACAGCTGTTTCATGAAGGTCTCTACTAACACCATCTAGCGTGAGAACCCTGCTCTACATCTACGAGTGGTAGCGCCCTCGGAATCCGGTTTCTTTTGGGTCTCCCCTCTTATATAGAATAACAGATTATAAAAACAAAAATGACTAAATCCTAAAATCAACTCTAGCGATGTAGCGTAGAACATTTTCCACCGCAGAGTTATTGTCTGTCAGGATATCCGTCAAGCTGACCGGCAGCTGCAGACTCCCGCAGGTCTGCAAGGTGAATACACTCTAGCAGCACATGACGGACCGAGAGAACCCGACAACACAACACGCAAATAGGAGCAGGGACCTTCTGTAATAGGTGACTGTGTGAGAAGTAGAAGTGCCCAATACGCAACCGAGCCAAACTTACTTCCTCCCGACGGGATAAGCGATAGGAGGTCGCCCAGTCATCCGGAAGCTCTTTTATCCTTCTGAGCTTGTTATTACGCAGAGCAGAGCACTTATTGTGCCAGCACGACGGTACCGCTCTACGCACAACAAGCCCAAAGTGTACCACGGTGACAAAAGGGATGTTGACACTCGGTTCTATGCTTTCCACCTTTGCTGCCGAATCCGGTGTTCTGGTCCCTTTAGATGAGGGTATTGTGTACACCTGGGACTTGAGCTGTTTAAGATTACTGTAATTATGTCCAGACTGCGTCTGCGTTCCCCTCCTGAAAATTTTTGTGGATTGGGTTGGACTCGGATGGGAAGTGGTTGCGATATCCCTGGGAAAGTGGATGCTTTGGACGCGTGCGCACACACACATACGCCTTGGTGTGTGAGAACTTAGCTCTCACCTAGGCGGCCCGCGTTCAATGTCAGGCGACCGCAAAGTGGGTCTTGTGGTGGACAAAATGGTGCTAGGGTTATTTTCCTCCGGGTCCTCCGGTTTCCCTCACCATCATTCCACCAATTGCTCCAATTTTTTCGTAATTTTCGTCCTCCAACGTAAGTCATATCGGACGATGAATGGAATGGGTGAGATGATACTCAAATGAGTCCAGGGTCCATGGTGCTTGGAGTTACCCGACATTCGTCTTTTTGGATAAGGGAAAACCCCGAAGAAAACCTTATCCAGATAACTCACCTTGTCCGAGATTCGAACTCGGGACCTCTTGAACGTGAGGCAGACATGGTACCATCCACGCTACCGAGGCCGGCAATCGCTCCATTACTCATCTCTTCATCATCCCGGCTGACCTCTCAACCCTAGTATCTCAGGTCAAATACTTAAGTAGTACATCCGAAAACTAAGCTTTCATTGGGATATTTTGTCAGCTATAATAAATCTAAAGGATAAACACAGAGGAAATCATACAATTGTACACATAATTTGTTTCAAACTAGGCCCAACCATATAATAAACAGGTAGAGATCGCTTTCATTGGCAAATTTACAAAAATAAATAAACATTACTGTATAATCTGTTCGCTGTAAAAATAAATATCAAAGAAGCACATGGCGGAAATGGTGGGTTTTAATACTCCCGTGTTCTTCCACAATATAATTCCACGGTTTTATAAGCTTCTTGCTTTATCTGCTTTCAATAAACCATTCAAATTGTTGTTATAATATAGAATTAAAATTATAAAGTAATTTCAGCAAGAGCAATGACTCTAAAAGTTCATAAATGCACTGGTTGAGTAACAACAAAGATGGCAGTAAAATTCCGGTGACGACATTGCTGTTTGGGTGCACATGCGCAGATGCTGCGTATAACAAATGACGTACTAAGAGGCGGAGCTCATTGCGGAATGCGGACTAACACTTTATTCTAACAGCGAACAGATTATTGGTAAATTTATAACTGAAGCATTCAATTCAGAGTTATGATTCTGAAATAGAAGGAATCCATCCATGTTGAAGACAGAATAAAATGACAATCCTTCTATTCATTCTAAGCATAAACGTTAAGTATATTTTAAAATTGGGAACCAAAGTTGGGAGTTCCTACCTGAACCTTTTGCACGTCAGTCCCCGGGAAGTAGCAAGGAGAAGAGGGCGCTCGTGTTGCAAACCACGCACAAGAAGGCTCAAGTCACTGTGATGTCCTAACAAGGTTCTTCAACCCAGTAGAAGGGTCCTCTGCACTGCCGGTTTTTTTCTTATTCTGTTTAAGGAGTAATTTTTTAATTGTGTATTTAATGTTAAAGGTGATATTGGGTTACATAGTTTTATTTATTAGCGGTTTTATCTCAGCCTGATGGGGTTCCGCTAAGAGTACTCCCATTAGTCGAGGTGCTGTTGCGGTGCAAGCTGCCAATAGCAGCTGCGGGTGAGGGTATGCAGGCCAGGCGACGGCCATGACCCGAAGGCCCTGACCGAGGCACGTGGAGAGTCGGGTGCTTTAGCGGCTACTAGAGCCGCGGGGTGTATTTGTTAAGTCAGTTGGGGCTTTAATTGTCAGGTCTAGGGGGCGGTTTCCAGGCTCTTGTGAAATATGTGTCGAGTCGTGCTCTGTTTCTCTGATTATGGTCGTTTATAAATTCTGCTGGTGACTTAAGCCCGTCAAGTTGTGTGCATAGTTGTGTCTGGGTGGAGAGGATATCGTTGAGGAGTGAGTGCAAACTATGGTCCATGTTGGTGAGCTGGGCATGGAGTTGGTCCAGTCTGGCGTCTAAGTTGGAGAGGTCCTGTGTTCGAGTTTCGCTGAGCTGTGTTTCAATGCGGTGTAGCTTCCGCTGAAGTGAGGCTGGCTAGGATTTCGGTGTGTTGAAGTTGTGCGTTGATGGCCTCGGCTGCCTGCTTTAGCTGTATTACTGAAGAGGAGAGTTGGTCCGGTGGAGTAGTTCCGTCAGTCAGTTGTCTGTGTACAGTAGTCAATTTGTCTTGCCAGTCGATGAGGGCGGCGTGGTTGGAGTCCTGTTGATGGGCTTCAGCGGTGGCGGATTCTTCCAGGTTGCCCAGACGCTGGTTTAAGTTAGGGACCCCAGAATGGAGGTCCTGAACTTCTCCGGTTGGAGGCCGGTGGTTGGCGGCGTTAAATGTTGTCAGTAGCTCCTCAAGGGTGTGGAGTCTGCTGGTTACTTGCTGCAGGTTCTCCCGGAGGAAAGCAAGGGCTTGCTGCCATCCAGCAGGCTCAGTGGTGCATGCGCTCCCTATCGATCCCGTAGTTTTGCCAGTCCATCTCAGGTAAGGATCTCAACAAACGGCCCTCTCCCTCGAGGACAGCAACCGCAACGCCGAGATCAACAATTTTGTACTAAGCACAGTTACCACCAGGCAGCAGCAACATCGTATTTCACTTGAAAGATTGAATTGAAGATGAGTTGTAAATGAGATACAAGATGCCGCAGAAAGGAGAATAACCAACTCAACCTTGCCTGTTGACCAAGAAAACCGAGGAATATATTTGGTCATATTGGCGGCCAGCAGGGATCGAACCCTGCACCACCTGAGACAAACCGCTTGGTAAAACTAAAATAAACGTGGGATCTTCTTTCTGAGTACAGAAAAAAGATATTCCATCTTTGCTCATTCTTCAAAACGTTACCTGCAGTTGGGTTAAAGCTGATTCTAAAGAGCTGGTGCCCATCAGCCCAGCCTGTTTCTTTCACATGTTATCTGCTCCTGTCACTATTAATCTTCCTTAAGGGACAGGCCGCACCCTTCGCATAAGGGCTTGAGTGGTTCGCTACAGATTACATAATGGAAATGCAACGATGTTACTTATTACTGTAGTTGCAAAATTATAAATTACACAGCTTACAGAAGAAGAGTGTCATAAAACTCTATTGTCCGATTACAAAAGTAATACAGTGTGTGACTTTATAGCAGATCATAGAGCATTAAGAAAAGAGACTGCTTTTAAATAAAACTACAAATATGGAAAAAGAGAAAAGCGTGCATAGTGTACCATCCATTATAACCTCAGCTGTAACCTAAAGTTAACAGTTTCAAATATATATTTTCACATTCTTCTTCCTAATATCAAAAGTTTTAAACTGATCTCCTTCAACTTTTCAAATAAACTATAATAGAATCCGATTAGATTAACCCAAAGTTTTTAATTTCTCCACTACGTACAGTAAAAATGTGCATTCACTCAAAATCTCGACACCAAGATTTCACCAGAAATGGATGTCTTATATATACACAGCTGTGATCATATCTACACAAACAAATAACATGAAACATGGTTTCGGGTTTCTACCCAGTGGCAGTCCCGATTACATAGTGTTATTACTTAAGCTCTATTATGTGTTTCAAATGGTAAGAGTTCTGGAGTCCAGCTAATCAGACGCCGTATCACACTCAGCGTTGCCAGCTTGTTACCCCACTCCTTTTATATTTCCCTCCCTCTCGCACACTCATACAACATGCACGTCTGCTTGGCGCAGACGTAAGGGTAAGCAAATTATATTTTACAAACTTTTACAATGATGCAGTTGCCAAAATCAAAATTGGAAAAAACATTTTCGCAAATTATGTATATTTTTAAAATACTATAACTATAATTATAGTTTATGAATTACCTGTTTTTCTAATCCAATGGAACTCCCATTGGCTCATCCATACCGCCGTCAATGTCACTTCCGTTAAGAGACAATTCGTCTTTGTCACTGTCTTCATCGTCTGAGTTTTGCAAATGTATGATTATAGGTTCCAAGATCTCGTCACATGCTATTTGTTTCTTAAAATCGTCTTCTTGAAGGTTTTCTGCATGCCTCACGCAGTTTTCCCAGTCCTGTTGTGTTACCTTGTCAATTTCTTATTGAACAACTTGTTTAACGTCCGTCAGTTTAAAAGTATTATTTCTGTTTGCAATTCCCCATTTTATTTGAGTCCGCACCAACTCAATTGGATTATATTGGCAGTGTTAAGGTGGGAGGCGTATTACCTCGTGTCGCATTTCAATTGCAAGTTGATCCAGCTGATACACTTTTTCCGTGTTTTTAAACGGAAGTATTCTTTGCAATAACTCATTTTTAATTTCTGTTTCCGAAAACAATTTTGAAGAACGTGTATACCTTAAAAATAATACTTCGAGCCTGACTTCGCAATACCTGCCTTTTTGACTCGCCACTAAATTCACCGCAAGAAGCCATTGCACTATTTAACTCTTACTCTACTGTTGTGTAAAGAACAACTGAATGGTATTGATCTGAACTCTCAAGAGTAAATAAAGACTTCTTATCCAGCATTCATTCATAAACATAAACATACAGCATTCCACAGGCTAACAAAAAATAAAGTGTTTGCTCTTTCTCGAATTTAACACCTTGACTTATTCACAGTAATTCTTTTACCACGTCATGTCAGTAGTTTAAATTTCAGTTCTGAGTAATTAAAAGTACATGTATATACAACCAACATGTATATATGTTATGTATATATATATATATATATATATATATATATATATATAACAACACCAACCACTTTGAAGTCGTTAGAGTAAATAGCGATTACGAACCATTCATAAGCAAAGATATAATGTGACCAGACACGTTCTGCCAAGGCAGCAGGAAATTTATTGTTTCCTCTCGCTCGAATTGTCTTATTCAAATTAATTCTTTTATCACGTCATGTCAAACATTTACGTTTCAGTTCCGAGTAATTACAAATATACGTACACGCATACATGCCAACCAATAATGATATTCATACAGTGATTACGTCACGATTTATTGTTATAATACAGGTAATAGTGGTTTATTTATTTGTATTAGAAAAACTATTTGAGCTAAAAATATGGGGTTTTCATGGTTATGTTAGATACATTACTCTCTACCTTCCGCATGGATCAGTTTTGGCAAAATCTGAATTTTTCTCTTAGCACGAATAGTATTTCATACAGATTGATTAGGTTGGCGCTCCTCACACACCACTTAGCGGGAATGCAATACGATATCACCGCAGAACTCCGATTGGTTGCTCACCTAGTAGCGCTCAAGGACAAACACCTTCCCATTTGAAATACATTACAGCACATGCGACCTCAACCTAATATTCCGATGTGTCTTCCGTTTGCCTACCTCTTAACTTTCTCATTCTTCTCATCAATTTCTCTTTCATTTTGTCTGCATGCATCCCCACCTCACTTATCCTTTTCTCTCCTTTCAACGTACTATCCCAGTTCTTATTCCATATTCCTTTCTTCCAGTTTTCTATATCGTTACATTCCACTACATGTTATACTTTATAACATGTTTATGGTTTTTTATGTGTTCTATGGTTATGGTTTCTATACAAAATGCAATCCTTTAGTGAACCACCTAATACCTCTTTCTAATTTTATTTTTCTGTTGTGGCCAAATAAAGAGAAACGAGCTTCAAAGCAATTCCATAAAGACCGGTTCTTAAAAGGTTTGACTATTGCTTAAAGCCACGTTTTCTTCTAATCCTCTTGCACCTACAAGGAAATAACTGTTAGATTTGCTTTTAAAGTGTTGTCACTATCTAGTTGTTTCTTGCTGTCACGGAAAGAATATGCAATAGGAAGGCAGGACATATAAGGATCCACTTTTAAACATATAGCACTAAGGTTCCCTCTATCTCATTTGGTCCTACGAGGGTTGGTCAATTAATTACCAATAAAATTGAATCCGATTTACATAGCTTGATAACTACAACATTGACGATTAATTTGTCAGTATTCAATATAATCTCCGTCCTTTTCCACAGTTTTGGTCCACCTTTTAACTAGAGCATGTATTCCATTGTGGTAAAACACACGGTGTTGCTTCCTAAGCCATTGACGCAAGGACGCAAGAAGCCTCCTCATCTTCAAAATGAATCCCACGATGAGCTTCCTTTAGTGGCCCGAACAGATGGAAGTCTGATGGTGCCAGGTCAGGTGAGGTAAAACTTGCCATTCCAATTTCTCAATTTCTGCAGTGGTGTAACGGCTGGTGTGTGGTCTTGCATTGTCATGCAAAAGAAGAACATCCACCATTGTTTTTGTTGGGCGAACTTGGCGAAGACGTGATTTCAGCTTTTTGAGAGTTCTGACGTATTTGACAGAATCTATTGTGCATCCCTGCTCCAAAAAGTCAATCATAAGCACACTATCTGCATCCTAAAACACTGTCGCCATAACATTCCCTGCCGACCGCTGATTTTTTAACATTTGTTCTTCGGTGACGTTTGTGATGCCATTTCATTGATTGCCTCTTTGATTTAGGTTCAGAATACTGAATCCACGTTTCGTCTTCAGTCACAATTTTCCCAGAAACTCCTCTCCCACCAAACTGAAGCGCTGCAAGTGTTCGGAGGCTATTGTTTTCCTTGTTTCTTTGTTTTGGGCGGTTAACATTCTTGGTACCCAACACGAACAAACTTTAGAGTAACCCAGTTGTTGAATAATGGTCATCACACTGTCTTTACTGAGCGAGGTAATGCGACACAATTCACCTGTTGTTACCCGGCGATCACCACGAATGTCATCGACTCGCTGAATGTTGCATGGAGACACTGCAGTCACCGGTCTGCCGCTTCTCTTTTCATCTGCCAACGGTGTTGGACCTTCAGCTTCGTTACAGCGACGAACCCATCGTCTAACAGTGATGACATACACCGTTGCATCACCATACACATTTTTTAGCCTTTCGTGAATGCGAATTGGCGTTTCACCTTCCGCAGTCAAAAATTCAATCACAGAACGCTGTCTAATACGAATGTCGATGTCAGCCATTTTGTAAGAGCATGCAGTGATGCCACCTGTTGACTTAGGAAGTTACTACTGCAGGGAATTGGAGAAGAAGGTTTGGGAAATTGCGTCAAATTCAAAGTTTTCACATAACTTACTTATTTAAGGGGAAAAAAATAGGAGACATTACTTTTTGACCCACCCTCGTACAAAGAAAGGTGTAATCAACTATCTCTATAGTACACCACAGGAAAGAAAGTATCCGGGGAATGCGATGCAGGTGGATTTGAGAAGGTTCCTACACCCTCACTCAATAGTTTGACACCCCATGTCAGTTTGGTTACAAACCATTCAAGAACATTCTGACGGTTTATATTTTTGCAAATGAATCTTCTAAGTTTTAGCGTAAAGCATGAATAGGGCGCATTTTTAACCATTATGCTCCTTGTGTAGCATGCATTCTCTGTCACACACATTCGCTGTTCTTGTCCCAATGTGTAAGGGTGCGCATTCCTTTGAGGGACTTACTTTGCGTTGGTGAACAGTATAAGGTTTACCTCGATCGGTCGCGCCGAGGCCGAATGTTTAAACCGCTTTATTCTCACCAAGGCGACCCAGGTTCAATCTGAAACAGTTGTCAATGTACCAAGTACCAGAGCATTGTTTAATTTATCAATTTATTTCATGTTAATATCTTTATAATGATGAAAGTTGTGTAGTGAATTAATATGAGTTATAGATGGCCATGATTGAATAGAGTAGGTCACACAGGTGATGCTTCATTCTAAATAAATGGTAAATACTATAAATCAAAATAAATACAAAATTATAATAGAAAATTGTTTTTAAGACTTTATATTTAAAAATCAGAAAATTACCTAATTCAGAATTTATGCATTGACCACAGGGAAAATTGACGTTGACCAGAGGTGTTTGGTGGCCATGGTCCTAAGGTGAAAATCAGTAATTGTAAAGAAGAAGACAGTGTTTTGCAACTGGACTTTATCGTGAGTACACGTGTGTGGAAATACAGAATGTCTTTAAAGTCACTGTCCATTTCAATGAAAACGCAATATTTTGTTTCTTTTCTTATCAGATACTGGCATCTTAGTGCAAGATGCTTAGCACAAAAGAACGGGTTGCCATTGTTTGTGCATGGGTACGCGGATTGTCATATGAAGACGCCAGAGCGGAATTTACCCGTAAATTCCACAAACCAGCCCCATCAAGGGCACACATTCATCCGCTTGTGAACTAATTTAAGCGTACCGGCAGTGTGTGTGATGAGACACGTCCTGGACGACCACACGTCTTGGCAGAAACAGTGCAGCAGGTTCAAATTGCCTGTGATAGGAGTCCGAAGACATCAATTCGACGACTCAGTAGGGAACTGAACGTCCCTCGCAACACTGTGTGGAAAATTCAACGTTTCACTCTACGAAAACGTCCGTACCACATTCAAGATCTGCACCATCTTGAGGACGAGGACTTCGCCTGTCGTCGGGCAATATGTTATGACCTCTTGGAATGTGTAGAGAATGAGAATTTAATGGACAACATTTTATTCTCCGATGAAGCCACTTTCCATGTTTGTGGGAAAGTGTACAGACACAACAACCGAATATGGGCTAATGAGGAACCACATGAGGTATCGGAGTGGGAACGTGATACACCGAAAGTCAATGTTTGGTTGGGTATGACAAACGCAAAACTGTATGGCCCATTTTTCTTTGCCGAAAGGTCAATAAGAGGTAACATCTACCTCAACATGTTAGAACTGTTCCTTGAACCGCAGCTTCAAGAGGATGGCGTACTGGATACAGTTGTTTCAGCAGGATGGTGCGCCTCCACATTTTGCAAACATCATCCGTGATTAGTTGAACAGAACCTTTCCAGTGAGGTGGATAGGCAGAGGTTCACGTCGGCTCTGGGCTTCCCGTTCACCGGACCTTACTCATTTAGACTTTTTGCATGGGGGTACATCAAATCTAAAGTGTACACTAACAAAGTGAATGGTCTGCCTGAGTTACGGAATCGTATCAGGGAAGCAGCAGGTCGAATTACGGTTGACATGTTACAGTCTACATTTCGTCCCACTACTGAAAGATGGCGTATGTGTTTTGAGCTAGATGGAGGTCATGTAGAAGGGCACTAGAATATGTGTAACACTTCAAAATAATATTGATTTTTCAATCACTGTCTTCCTTCATTGAAATGGATAGTGACTTTAGAGACACACTGTAGTAGATTTTTGCAAGAGTCTGGTTGCAAACCAGAGATTTTAAACTATGTTCGAATTATTCCTCTACGTAGGAAAAGTATTATTGTAAATTGGGTGAATATATTGATTCAAAATGCAAATCTTATTTGAATTGAGTTTCGAGTTAAAAATTAAGAAAAACTTTCAAACCTTTTGATTTCCTTCATCTTAAATTTCCATACTTAAAATAGCTGATACCACGCCTGAGATTAGATCTCATGGAAACAGGAGCAACAATAGTATTTTGAACAATTCATCAACTTTAAAAAAAATCGCCGTAAAATTAAAATATATATTTTTTAACTCATCACTACGTGGAAGAGGGACGACTGCTGCGTATACTGCACCGATTAGGGTGCATTTAACTTCATGAAAGCTCATACTAAGGTCACATCGCGGCAAGAAAATCTCGAGGCAAACAATCGCTACAAATCCTAGGCGACCGCATGTGAGATTTATGGTGGACAACATGGCGCAGGGATCTCCAGTTTCCCACGCCATCATTCTGTCATCTACTTCTCTCTCTCTCTCTCTCTCTCTCTCTCTCTCTCTCTCTCTCTCTCTCTCTCTCTCTCTCTCTCTCTCTCTCTCTCTCTCTCTCTCTCTCTCTCTCTCTCTCTCTCTCTCTCTCATACCAGGCATTGGACTGATCACCCATTCTGGGTTCTCTATCTAATCCAAACAATGTGTTCCTCAACCCGACGCCTAAAGGCATAAGGGATAGAGGAAATATAACTCCCTAACACCACGATAGTGGTAAAACTAGGGAAGTTAAAGAAAAAGGAGGAGGAAGTGCAGGAGGAGGAGAAGAAGTTTCCTCGATTAACATGAAGTAAACAGAAAGAATACCAGGTATAACACACAAAAATTAAACGACTTAAAGGACACCAACCCTCTAATAAAACGAAATTTGCTTAAAGGAAAAGGATTAGAAATTAATGCGAGTGTAGCATAGAATTTTCTTCTTATCACAACAAAAGGTAGTGTGTAGGGACGCCTTTTAGGACAGCCCTGCATCAGGGAGTTGCGACCGTACCCACGCGAGAACCAAGTCCCTCTGGCCCGGAGGATAGTATTACTCGACAGAGCGTTGAGGCGTATTCACTTTCACGTGACCAGCGCTGCGATCGTCCCTTATCAGGTCTTATCTGGTCGATTAGAAGAGTGAAATATTAGTTGAAGTAACACAAGTTAAGAAACACAAGTAGAGCGATTGGAAGCTGTGTGTGTGTGTGTGTGTGTGTGTGTGTGTGTGTGTGTGTGTGTGTGTGTGTGTGTGTGTGTGTGTGCGCGTGCGTGCGTGTGTGTGTGTGTGTTCTCTCGCGCCTGCCGATATATGAAACGTTGCTGTCCAGAAGACTTGATTATACCTGAACAGACTATACATGCACTGGACTCGCCATGTATGTGCGATAAGCTGAGGTAAACATCTATATGTTGCGAATTTTTGTCGATACGCTTTCTCGCTTTGCCATGTAGTACTTGTAAAGGTCGGGTAGCGGGAGAGATAGTCTCTTCAAAAGGGTTAACATCCCTTCCCTTGTTAGCTCCAGGACACACTTGACCCGGTGTATGGTACCAGGGTAAGGGTTCCTTACAGAAGGTTATATGTGAAGACCTCAACGGACACTGGATAATACGAGGGCTGTTCAATAAAGAATGATCATAATTTTTTTTTACGCTCATAATTTTTCGCACAAAAATTCAATCTGATAATATTCTGTTAGCTTAATGTGAAACAAACACGCCGTAGTAGTTTCTTTGTTGGTACTCTTGGTTCTCGTCTGTGAGAACCAGGCAAGTTGACATGTTCAATATCGCCTACCACTGCAATGGAGATAACACACGAGGAAGAATATGCGGCTTTGAAATTCTGCTTTCGTCTCAACAAATCTTCAGTTGAGACCTATACAATGTTACAGGAGGACTATGGAGAGTCTGTTCTTCCCTACAGCACAACTCGAAGGTGGTTTTAAATGTTTAAAGAGGAGAAACAATCAATTTCAGGGGAAGGTGGACCCGGTGCTCAAGTTACTGCTCTTATGTAAGAAAACTTCAACACTGCTGCCTTATTGTGAGAAAGGATCGCCAAATTACTTTAAGATCACTTTCTGAAATACTGAACATTTCATTGGGTGCCACCCACACGTTGGTGACAGAAACATTAGACATGAGACGTGTTTGTGCGCGATGGGTTCCAAGACTGTTGATTCCCGAACAAAAGGACATTCGCATGCAGGTCTGCATGCAGTTAAATTTGATGTTAGAGGAAGATCCGGAGTTTCTTTCAAACGTAATCACTGCTGATGAAATTTGGCTACATCATTTTGATTCTGAGAGCAAACAGCAAAGCTCAGTGTGGAAGTTTCCTTCACCATCAACCCCCAAACAAGCAAAAGTGGTTGCTTCTGCTGGGAAAGTTATGGCCATCTCATTCTTTGATATTCATGGAATGGTTTATCAGCATGTTGTACCTGCACACACATCAGTAACTGTACAATACTACAGTCCTGAAAACATTGCAAGTCCATATAAGGTTCAAAAGTCCACATTTCCTTGAAGCAGGCTGGATGCTGCACCATGATAATGCGCGGCCGCATATTGCCAAAGTTGTTGCTGAATATCTTGCAAAAATCAACGTGAAGTGCATCTCTCACCCTCCCTATAGTCCGGATTTAGCCCCATGTGACTTTTTTCTATTCCCTAACTTGAAGAAACGTCTTCGTGGGAGGCATTATCCATCATCAGAAGCAGTGGTGAAGGCTGCAGAGGCGATTTTGAAGGATAACTCACAAAATGGTTTCCAGCATGTCTTTGAAGACTGGCAGAAACGCTGGAACAAGTGCATCATCACATTCAGGGGAGACAATTTTGAGAAGGACCATCAAAATTATATGAGGATGAGTAAAGGTACTTTGTCAAAAAAAGTGATAATTCTTTACTGAACAGCCCTCGTACCAACTGTGCGGATGAGGTACCCTCTCACCTAGGAAGAGAATGAGGAGATCCATGTCCGGGGTAAGAAGGATAAAGTCCTCAACGATCTAACTAAAGAGCGGATTGGGGATAATACAAATGGAAGCCTTGAGATGGCAATCCCATTATCCGTCTTACTCAGCGGAACGCCAGTAACGTGACCAGAGGACGTTTGCTTACTAAAAGTCTCATAGTTAAAGGAAGCAGGTCACAAATGATTGAAACAGCGGAAATGAAGCTTTTAAGAAATATATGATCTTCTAGATCCGCTAAGAATTGAGGACATTCGAAAAGAATTGAATATTTTTAAGCTAACAGGTAGAATAAAACAATATAGAAATAATAGGAAAGAATATGTTGACAGAATGAATGATAGCCGCATTCCAAAATTAGTATCAGATTACAAACCATTAGGTAGAAGAAATATTGGTAGACCGAGAAAAATATAAATACAGCACTTTTAATTTAAAATTTATGAGACCGGAACGAGCCTTGATGGCTTAAACCGTGAAAAGTTGTTGTTGATGATGATGATGATGATGATGATGATGATGGCGACGATGATGATGATAAAATAAGAACTGAAGCTTTCCTGGCGACGAATATGCTCAAGTTCTTCTCAGGAAGCAAGCCAAGTGAAAAGACGATTCGAAATTGACGTTTCTAGAGTGTGCATCTCTCCCATCATCAGGATTTTTTTATATATAATTTACATCCTCCAACATTAAGTCATATCGGACGATAAATGGAATGGTTGAAATGATGCTCAAATGAGCCCAGAGTCCATGGAGCTTAGAGTTACTTGACATTCATCTTTCAGGATAAGGGAAAACCCCGGAAAAAGCTTATCCAGGTAACCCACCCTGACCGAGATTCGAACTCAGGACCACTTGAACGTGAGGCGATACGCTACCACCTCGCTACCAAGGCGGGCAGTCAGGATATTTATTAAATGTTATAATAACAAAATGTATCACTCAATATAACACAATTATAAACGAAGACAAAACACTATCAAAATTCGCATTACTGAACAAAAGACTGTTTTCAGTAAATTAAATGCCAGGTCAGGAGATGGCGTGAGTATAGGAAATTGTGTCAAAGAAACGTAACTACTTAACTTGATTATCAAGCTGTATTGATCTATGCTTCTTAAGTCTACGGATTTCCATTTTAAGGCCGGTTTCCAAGAGGAGCTGAACTGAAATCCAGGATCACGATTAAGCGTGCTCCTTTCAGAGGAAATCGCCAAAGCCTCCTTAATTCTCCGCTCCCAGTAACCGTTGCATTTTGCCAAGATGGTCGTCTCCCGTAAATTGGCTCTATGGTCGTTATCAAAACAATGCTCTGCCAGCCCAGACTTCTCAGGTTGCATTAAACGAATGATCCGTTCATGTTCGATTATTCTAGTAACGATGGTCCTTCCGGTTTGTCCTATATACGGTGTCTCACATTCAGAGGGAATGCGGTACACTCCCGGAACTTGGAAGTCCAGTTTGTTTTTCACTCGTCTCAATAGATGTTTAATCTTCAAAGGTGGCTTGTGGATGGTCCTGATGTTGTATTTCTAATCGTCTTTTCACCTGGCTTGCTTCCCGAGAAGAGCTTGAGGATGATGTTGTTCATACTGATGATGACGACAGTAAAATTATCCCCTGTCTCCAAGAAAGAACTGTCCCCACTGTGTTGGAAATGCTTTAAATACAATTAGACAGTTCTCCGGTGTAACTAGTTGTAATACATACACAAACGTAAACATGTCGTGCTAAATCCGAACCACGCCAAGCCTGCACACATTTATGCAATTTCCCTTTGCGAGACGGTTGTTAAGATCACAATCTTTTCATACAGTCCCATATAGCAGTCACAGCTTTCCTTTGCGTTTCTTGCCATGTACGATTAAAAGCAGCACACGTGTTGAAAACATTTGCAGTAAATAGTTCCTTGCTTGTGTGGAGTAAAATTACATTCTAACGCCTCCGACAACAACCTAACGGCCGTAAATACTTTGTCAATATTATGTTTTTCCTTTTCAGTCAGAAATAAACACCGCAAAAAGGTTGCGAACTCTATGATAAATTTGTCGCAGGAAAATGTAACTAACAAAAGGTATTAACACTTGAATATATTGTGTTCGTAGAATTAAAATTCCAATTTGCAGAAATTAAAAATCGTTCTTTATTTTAGTAGGAAAACACTGTTCAATTCTCACATAACAATATTAAGTCATATACACACCACAATCTACCAAGGTCGATGACAATAACAATGTTCTGATCAGCTCTCGTTACAACAACACTCTCGTTACACACAACTCACTGTTTTACAAACTGTCACCTCCTTAAATACCTCATTCATAATTCCAGAGATTTCCAGAAAAATAAAGAACCCGAAATAATCCAGATGTTACCAGAAATTTCCATTTATCTCAGTTTGTTTGTTTCGGTAAGTCTTTCACCTCTGTGATAAACTATCCGTCTCTTGTTTATCGGCGCTGTCGTTAATTGTCGGCGCTTTGTGAACGCTAGCCGCATATCAGTTCCTTTGTGTACACTAGCCGCGCGATTGTTAACTGCTTATGCAAGCGCTTTGTTACCCTGAAACATTATCCACCGTCTATTATCTATTTGTGCGGAAACTTTTATGCCTGTCACCGCGACAATATGGAGAACCATAAAAAGTGACAAAAATGTGGTACGTGTTATAGAAGACAAAGACAGAATAACAAATGTCCTAATATTATTTATTATTTCTGCACAATTTCTTTTATTGTTGCATGTCTTCTTTCACCAAAGAAAGCAATTGAATACCTCACCAAACACATCTTTAATTCAAATAACACGTTAAGTAGATATTGTAAGAACAGATGCTTTTGTCAAGGAAGAAGCCGTAATTCAAAGAAATTACTGTAGTTTGACATGACTCCCCCTATTTTTTTAAATTTACGTCCTTCAATGTTAAGTCATATCGGACGATGAATGAAATGGATGAAATGAAGTTCAAGTGAGCCCAGGGTCCATAGAGCTTAGAGTTACCTGACGCTCATCTTTCAGGATAAGGGAACACCCCAAAAAACTTATCAAGATAACTCACTCTGGCCGAGATTTGAACTCAATACCTCTTGAAGGTGAGGCAGACATGCTACCACCATGCTACAGAGGCAGGTTTAGGTTTAGGATTTAACTACGGAGGGGATTCGGTACGTAGGCCACCATGATGGGCTCATGGTGGCTATGCCCCCAAATGGGGCACCTCCGGAGGAAGGATGAGGCGAGAAGAGACAGAGGGCAGCCGACTCAAGGAGCTACGACAGTGCAGAGGGCAGAGTTACTATATCTCTTCGGTAAGCCTCAACACACATTGTATCAGTGCCCAAATGTGTTCATGCAAGTCCTGCAAATGATCACCATGTCCATCTGATTCTTGATGTGTTTCCATACAAGAAGTTCAGAAGTATGCTGTCCATTCTGTGGTGAACCTCGCCCAATCCAGCCTTCTGGGAGTTCAGGCAATCACAATGTGCACAATGTGTTGAAACATCAACGAATAAGAAAGTTGTTGGCAGACAATTGCGGCTGCAGAAATTATGTACTGAATTATTATATGATAAAAATGTATTTAATACACTAGGAAGAGTATGACAAAAGCATAATAGTTATGATAACATTTGAAGAAATGCAGAAAGTGATAAAAATATGAAAAATACTACATTTAAAGCCAAGAAGTGTACTGGAAAAAACTCCAAACACAGAGATGTTTACATGAAGTCCATTGTAAGTACACCCTGTTCACATATAACCTTGCTGGACGGCAACGTGTCATACATCGGCAGTGCGAGAAATCATATGTAACGTGTTTCAATATTGTGACCAGGAGAAAGAAGAGGGAATCAAAATCCTTTGTGATTCCTTAATAGACAGAGACTGCTGATGAATTGTCTGGGATTGTACTTGTACATATAGCACTTTAATCCTCCAGGTACTTTGAATCAAAGTCAGTAGAACTGTGTTTTATCTGTCATTTCCATGGCAAGTTTTGCACAACATGTATCATTGTTGCTAGCTCGGAAGAGGGGGTGATTTATTTTATATAATGTGATGTAAACCAAAACTACGAATGACATTTTTATTTATATTTTCGTTCAGATTCATCATTATTAAACTAACATGAGATTGTGTTTTATTAGTAATTGCAACAATAGTCTCTAAACTTGCATACACATAATTTTGTATAGCTTAATATTGTGATGCATTTAAACCATGTGGTTTATATTATGGCAATCGTCTATTTGTACAGTCTGGTCACGCTTCAAAAAATTAGTTGTATTACCATATACTACCTATAATTAAAAACTTATTTAATACGAAGAACTTTCCCTTAATGACATACGTTTTTTCTAACCAGAAGACTAAAGGAATTGATAATTATTGGGACAAGGAATGAGATACTGAAACAAGAAGCTGGAGGTTGATGATTTGTATACGATAATAGTAACAACACATCTTTCAGTGACGGAACATTGCTTATGATATATTTGACATTATGCCTTTGCCAGGTGAGTAAATTATCTTCTAAGAAATTATTCCCATTGTACAGATTGATCTCACTAAAAAATTGGTTATATTACTGTGCACTCCCTTTAGTTTCAACAGTTTAATGACAAAAGTGAACTAACCAATTCAGTTGGTTTCCTATTTTTTTTCCGTTATGAAAATTGCAGAAGACAGGGCTGCTTAGCCTCATTTTCATTATTTGAAAAATATTACAATAAATAATTACGTGGATACATATTTTATTATATTTTATTTGTTTATTTATTTCATTACACATATTTTATATTATATTTTATTATCATTAAGGTTATTCTTTATGTTTATGCACCTGTGTTGTGTATAATAATTGGCTAAACTTACATATCAGACACACAGATCGCAAGTACTCCATTTGTGTTTCGTCCCTTACTGTAAGCCAACTTATTAATATTTCACTCTTCTGATTAATAGATAAGAAAACAATCGCAGCGCTGGCTACCAAAGGTCAATATGCCTCAATGCTCTGTCGGGTAGTAGACAGTCACCAGGTATGGAAAATATTCCTGTGGAGGTGTATAAATATGGAGAACTAATATTACAATTCCGCATACTACAATTACTAAATATGTTGGAGAACAAAGAAGATTTTGAAAGAATGGGAAATAGCTAAAGTCATATTCATTTTTAAAAAAGGACAAAGAAATGAATGTAAAAATTATAGAGGTATATACATTTTAAATACAATATATAAAAATATACCCTGAAATTATAAGCTCTAGGATAAAAATAACCAAAACACAAATTAGTGAAGAGCAACAAGGACTTAGGATAGGCAGAGCACGTATAGGTAATCCTTTTACAATAAAGCAAATAATTAAAAACCTTTTTAAACCACTTCTCAAACTGTAAAAACACTTAAGTTCCACTTACATTTAACAGTTAGGACATGTTTCAAGAACCCCGCATCCCCATCGTCAGCTGATGTTTTTCCAATATATATTTTGTGGCAATCCTCATAATTTACACTGTAAATTCCGGATAGTTTGTTGGTTGGACTTGTGTCTTGACTTGTGACTTGAGCGGGTGATTTAGTATGTTTCTCATGTTGTATTTGTTATGTGGTACTAGTTGTATATGAAATTGACGGAAAATGTTTTTAAATGTAAGTGGAGCCTAAGTATTTTTACAGTTCGAGAAATGGTTTAAAAAGGTTTTATTGATGAAGCTCCACTGTTTATAAATACTTCTATTTATAGGTTTATTAAGCATATAATTAGTAGAAAAGCGAAGAGAATTTAATCTTGAAACTCATTTATCATTTATAGATTTAGAAAAAGCATTTAACAAAGTCAATAGTTTACTGTCATGGAATATAATGTTTACAAAAGAATACTCACAACATTTAGAAAATTATTAAAAGCTTATATCCAAATACAAAAATGTAATGGAATTGGAAGGCAAAGTAACAAAAGAAATTGAACTGAAGGATTGAAACAAGAATGTAGTCTATCTCCAATTTTGCTTAATAATATATGGGAAATTCCGATAGAATGGAAAAATATGGTACCTGAAGGGATTAGTTTAGGACAAGGAAGAGCAATAAATGCCCTTCAATTTGTTGATGATTTAGTTTTAATTCTCGACAAGCAAGATAGATTACAAAAGGCAATATATCAATTAAACAAATTTGCAAGAAATATAATATGGTGATATCAAAGACAAAAACAAAAGTAATGTCATACCAGGGAAGAAATCTGATAAGAACAAAAATTGTAATAGAGGATAGTATAATACGAGTAGAACACATATCACATTTTCAATATTTTGGCTGCAATGTAACCTATGAATTAGATCAAGATATAAGAAATAAAGTACAAGTGGCCGAAATGAGACACTTAAGATACGTTAAGGGATGTGCGAGAGAAGGCATTATTAGAAATAATTCATTCTAATTCAGAGAAGAATTGGGCTATAACCATTAACAGAGGAAATACAAAGATATGGAAACAAATGAATTGAACACCTTCATCGAATGACAGTAGAAACGATACCTAAACAGGCTCTTAATAATAGACCTAGAGGACGAAGATGAATAGGACGTCCCCAGAAGAGATGGCTTCAAGAAATATGAGACCGGAACAGGCTAATACCTAATTCGTGAGGAAAGAAGAAGAAATTATTAAAAATGTCCAGATACGATGTTGATAAGGCTTTTGCTTTGGTACAAAAGGAAAGCACCATAAATGCTCTCCTGGGTGAGGTCCATACCACATGCTGGAATGTTATGTTCCACTGCCATGACGCGATGTTCTTCATTAGCCTATACCTTGCTGTTATGGTGATTGACAAGGGCACCACATACCTCAGATTTAAGATGATGGAGCACCTGAATGTGGCATGATCTTTCCTTCAGTACGAAGTGCAAGGTTTACAACAGAGTGAACTTGGGATGCCATATTATCAACTGAGACTATGCTTTTGGACTCTACTCTTCGTATTTATATGCTCTACACAGTTTCCCGAGACGTTGATGGCTGACCAGAATGTTTCTTCTCGCGAACATTTCTACTGCATTGGAACTCATTGACTAAAGTTATATATACAAATAGATGTTCACGTTGGGCCCTCTGCATGGTAACAAGTACTAAAACCTCTTGTGCCTCAACAAAGGCTAATCCATTGAGTCTAGACACTTACAAAGTTTACTCATTGCATGGTCAAGAGCTTTCAGATAATCTGCAATAAAGAAAAAATAGGATTTTTGCAGAAATGGTTAGAAATCTCGATCACGCTATAGGTATAGCATATGTAGAAATTGTTATGTGTTTCAAACGAGAAGAGGTCTGGACCGCCGCGAATCAGATACATTAGCACGCTCAATGTTGCCACTGTTTTCATATTTCCCTCTCTCTCGCACACTAACGTAGACTATGCAGGTCTCCTTAGAGTTAAACGTAAGGAAACCTAAACCGAATTTTCTAAACTTTTATAATAATGTCCTTGTTGACATTATGATTGCAACAGGGATATTTGCTTATTACGCACGCTTTGTAATTATAATTTGTGAATTACTTATTTTTCTAATCCAGCAGAACTACCAGTGGCGCACTTACGTTGGGATGCAGTTAAAATATATTGACACTATTTGTATTAGGGAAACTATTTAAGCTAAAAGTATGTTTTTTTTTTACTGTTATGTTAGACACATTACTTTCTACCTTCCTCTGGATCACTTTTTGCAAAATCTGAATTTTTGTCTTAGCGCAAATAGTATTTATTAGAGTTGGATTCAGTTAGTGTCGTCACACACCACTTCCGGTAAATGCAATATGACAACACTGCAGGACTCTGATTGATTGCTCATCTGGTAGCCTTCAAGGACAAACATCATCTGATTTGAAAAACATAATAAGTTATTTAACTAAACGTGCAGTCCTGCGCTGTGGCATAATGGGCTAGAGCGTTGTGCTTTGGTTCCCTGCTACGGAAAGTGCCTGAGATTGATCCCACCTCTGAGGGGTGCAAATTTTAATTTCTGGGTGCCCACTGTGCATCGTGTGGAAACTATGCCGGGTAGCGAAGCCTGGTCTAGAAAGCCAACTTTCCGGCTGAGGGTGCTGTGATGCTGACATCTCCTCCCAGTATTGGTTGGATGATCGCCCATCTCTGCCTTAAGTAGGTGGGCGTGAGGCCTGCAGTCAGGTTTGCAGTCTTTGGCCCGCTTGTGGGTTGTTATGTCATGGGGGGGGAGGGGGATCAAACATGCAAGAACTGCAGAACAGTAAATACTAAACTTCTAAACAGCAAGAGAATATTAAAGCATAAGGAAACTATGTGAGAAAGACTTAAGAGTGTAAAAGCCACAACTGAGGTCAAACTGAAACCTCAGTACAGAAACTGTGAACCCTGGTACAAAGAAACATAACTTTCATGAGGGCTTTCCTAATATCCTTGAGTATTGGTTGTTGTTTCAAAACAACACCAAACGATTATAGCTGCTATGTAGTTTATAACTTAGCTAATCCAAATTTCGGTGTCGCAGCTTCCAAATTTTGTTAGGTATAATTTTATGCAGCATTAAATATTAGATGATTTTGTGATTAGGTAGCACAGGTGTGCGAACCTCAAAAGTTGTTATTGGGATGTACCAGCCACGAAAGCAAAAACATTACTCCCTGCTCTTTATCAGTGACCCTAGCCCACCTTTCAGGTAATGGGGCAAAGGGCAGTTACTTGTGAAAAAGTCGACTAATAACTCGGACAGTTGCAAGGTTGCTCTTCAGTGTAAAACTACACATTCCATCCTAAAAGGGAGGATTTTGCACGTACTTAGATATCAAGTCCAAGCAATATGGAGAGCTATATGAATGCTGAAATGACTGATATGGTTTTGATGGATGGAACAGCTGAAGAGATTTCAACGAACGAACGATTAAGTTTTAATTATACAATACTTTCAACCACTTACTGTAAATAACAACACTTCCTTTTCAGTTACAGATGCTTTATTTAGTATTATCAAACATGTGAAATAAAATGCTTGTCTCATTGTAAAAGCCATTTACTTTTGGTTAATTTATCTACAATTCTTTGATGTTTTCTCTTCTGTTTATCAATTAATACTTCCATCCTTGACCTCACTAACATTAACTTTCCTCTAAAATGTATAAGTTGCATATGTTCACCAGCTTATTTTCCATCATGAACTGCTATAACGAAATATTGGAACACGTTAAACACTCATAAGTAATAATTAAGCAATAGCTTCTTTATTGTGGTTTCATAAGCCAAAGAAGTTCTTAATAGTAGCAAGCTACCATGGAGTATGCTGCTATGTTTACAAACAGCTACAGCATGTGAAAAGGTGTCAGCTAGCTGCGGACTCTGACAGCGTGAGGCACGCATCATTGTTCCTGTCACTGCCCAATCCATACTCATTGTGGAGCATTTTTTTATGCGGCTCTATTGGTGGTAAAAACTATCTATATGTGTCACATAGAAGTTGACAACTACTTCTATGTTTGCTTGGTGTCATTTTGAGACACCCTGTATATATAATTCCTTAAGAGTAGTCAGAAATTATTTTCAGAGAAAAAAGACTTCCCTGCGTTATAAAACAAATATAGTGTATATATACAAATATAATTTGGCAGTTACGATTCTTTAGCTTTGCTTTTAACTTTGACTAGGCTTTTACAGCCAGTGTATTTCATCATCATTGTAGGGAACACAAACTAATCCTTAAGTAGAATAAACAGAAGTATTTCAGAAAGTGGAATGCCATTGTTACTTAAATTAGGCAAATGAGTCAATCTTGTGTATACTTTTCTCCACTTACAAGTTTTCTTTCTTTCCTTTATTTTTTTTATTTTTTTTGAATATACAAGATTGACTCATTTGCCTAATTTAATCCTTTCACCAATATGGACGTCAAGTTAAAACGCCCCAAACCGATATGGACGTGTATAGACGTCCTGCGCATACATGCATTTAATGCTCATTTAACGCCAATTATTTTAATCTTCCTATTTTACAATAAATTTAAATTAGTTCGATAAGGGAAGTAAACGTACCCTTAAAGGTTTCTTTTTGAATTGTACATCTCCAAACATGGATAAACACCCAAGGGCACATCTGCAGATTCACACCAAATAATATTAGTTTCCTTGCGAACTTCTTTTTTGCAACACAGTACACTTTTTCGAAATGGTTACAACTTGTATGGTTGTGGGTGGTATCCTTTTAGGAAGGTGTTTTCTCTCAACTATGAGGGCTAATTCTTACCCCCAGTATAATGAGGCCTCTGAGTATTATAGTACTCAATTAGGTTATGAGCTATTTATATGCGCAAGTACAGGTAGATGAATATCTTGCATGAATTTACAGCTCTGAAAATTACTAAACAATTGTGCATGGTTACATCCAGTGGTATAAAAATACTTTTCTTTTTACCATTTAATTGTTTTCTGTAAAGAGGGATAGCTAGTAATAGCTGATCCACATCACCCATATTTGACCCGCCATTTCCCCCAAACAATGGAGTAGCTAACATGTCATCGGTAGACCAGCACACGTCACTGCTACCTATATCCTAAACATCTCCTTCATAATTGCACAACAAATCTTCCAGATTTTCTACAGTAATATCAGAAGCCTGTACACATCATACCCAGGCTAATTTATTTGCTACATTACGGGGATAAGCCATGGTTAACATTTAAATTTAACAATTTCAAATGTGTCATTCATTTAGCTCTTGATAGCTATAAGAAATCACTCTGAATACAGAGAGAGTATAAATAGCTAAAATACTGAGCGAAAACAGCTGCATAAGGCTACCAGAAACCTTGGTTGAGATACACTGTAATAACAGATGCTGACAGAGAGTTTTCTTTTCAGTGTAACGCAACATATACTTGTATGATTATCGCTTGGTATAGCATAAATAAACTTGAACTGCAAAGAATGGCTTTTGCTACAGTGAAACAAAGTAGTGAAATTAAATTAATTGGGAGTCGATTAATAACACAAAACAACACTCACTTTTAAATTTTCCCGGAACCGGTTTCTGAGGCCTTCCCTCTATCTTCAGCCGGACATCGACTTGTTCTCTCTAAAAGTGAGTGTTGTTTTGTGTTATTAATCGACTCCCAATTAATTTAATTTATACAACAACACTGTTTTCAACACTTCCATGAAAGGATTTTAAAGTAGTGAAATTTCATCGATTTATTAATGTAGTCTCTACTTTATTGTTACTGTAGATTTATACTGTCTTTAATGAGTTTTAAACCAGTTTTTGTTTCGTTTAAATAACTTAATAAATACGGAAGATACGGAATTGTATTATGATGCATTTTTACAGCATTTAACAATTTAAATGTCCTGTTCTGTTTATTGGGTATCCATTTCCGGCCCCTGAAGGGTTTAAATGGCCATCGGCGAAGCGGTTAAGAACCCTTAAGTATTATAGAAAACAGGTGGGTCTAGAAATATCTCCTAGTCTTGGAGAGCAGAGGAATTAAGATATGTGCAAAGAGATGGTAATAAAGAAGTATACTTGTAGGACGGTTCATAAAAAGGTTATGTATTGTTAAGATCACATGTGGGACACCACGAAATTGTGATGTACTGCTGAAACCACTGAAGGGGTGGATAGGGTTGCATACTCCTCGTTTATAGACTGTAAATAATTAAGTGTGACCAACTGATTAATAAGATGGGTACAAATTACAAGTACATAACTATAAAATGATATTTAAGCAACTTCAGACATTAATGATAATCCAAGATTTACTGTACACCCCTTGAGATAGAGACCTCAGAGTTCATGACCTATTCTAAAGTCTTGAGAGCATATTATGTTACATTCTAAGTGGAACAATAACAGCCTGATATGACACAACTTTCCTACAGAAATGTCTCAACTGGTGGCTAACTTAAACTGTAGCCCATCAAAAACTAATGTAAACAAACAATTTGGCCCTCCGGATGAAAGTAGCAGTAATTATTTTTGGAATTATTTACAAAGTGTCTCAAATCCACAACGAAGGAATCTTTTTCTTATTTTTTTTTTTTTTTAATTTGTAGATACAATTTTAATATAGGGTTATAAAATTGAGTTGTGAGCATTCTGACTTATTCACTACCTGGCAGTGGCAAAGGTATATGATACTCAAGAAACTATATACTGTAACAAGAAAAAGACTCTTTATTACAAATTGTACACAATCAGTATCTGCTCCTTCATAAACATACAGAATTACAAAATTATTGGTTACAAAACATTTTTTGTATAGCTTATGTACAACATTATGACATTCTCCTTTTCCTGAAGCAAAGATGTGCACAGCACTGACCAGTCAACTTGCAAAATAGAAGAAATGGGTTCAGTGTTGCACTTGCTATCAGTGTGTAAAGTACAATGTGTTGTATCCTAAAATTTCTAGTGCCTTGTTCCCCAACCACTCTCACCACTTCTCTTCTTTCTCTTCTCTTGTACATATGGAGTTTTATGATATTTTACACAAGTTATATGTAGCTGTTGGTTGGAAGATCTATGGCAGATAATAATCAAGCTTTTTTCTTCCCTATTATTTTGATTTTATTGGCCTCTTATTCCAGCCAAATTACCAGAAACTCTGTACCATCAATATGAGCTGAATCTTTCCTGGCGGCGTATATGTTCTAGATGTTCCCGGGCTTCCAGCCAGGTAAGAAGATGTGTCATTGACGTTTCGGGAGTGTGCATCTCTTCCATCTTCAGGATGCTGAATAACTTAAGAGATGGGGGCGACCCATATATATACCGGTTGCCAGGTAAATGACACAGACCAATCAGTGAGCAGGCTCATGATGGTGTAATGTGACAGATGTCTCAGAAAACACTTCTGCTCTAATTAAATTTAAAGGGAGTCGATTAATGACACTAAACAACACTTACTTTTAACATGTTTCAGAGATCGAGATTTAACTGTATTGGAACACCACAGTGAAGCGAAAAATTATTAAATTTTAGATGAGTCGTATTTCTTACACATCTGCTTCACTTTCGTACCTATTTTGAGGACATGTTTCGCAAATCTTCGTTTGCATCTACGGCTCTTGTGCGACTGACGCTAGATCCAGCGGTGTGGGTAATTCTGGGGAATTACCGCTGGATCTAGCGTCAGTCGCACAAGAGCCGTAGATGCAAACGAAGATTTGCGAAACATGTCCTCAAAATAGGTACGAAAGTGAAGCAGATGTGTAAGAAATACGACTCATCTAAAATTTAATAATGTTTCAGAGACTTTGCCTCTATCCTCAGCCGGCCATCGCCTGGTTCTCATTGGTGTAGTTGACGATATTTTGTCACAGGTCTCCTCTGGTGGCGGTTCAAGGAACTTGCTGAACAAATCTTTCTGGGGGATGTCGAAATTGAATACTTCGTTCCTATTTTTTGAAATGAAGATTTGTTCCCATTTGGATAGTTCTTGTTTTCCTGATGTATGTTTTAGTAGTTTTGGTTCTGGATTTATGTTGTTTTTTTCCAAAAATGTGTGGCAACTGCTGATTTTTCTAATTGTTTATATTTTATGTTTCTAAAGTGTTCCTTTGCTCTTGTTTCTAAATTCCTTTTGCTTTTTCCAATATAAATTTGACTACAGTCACTGCATTCAATTTGATATATACCAGATTTTTTGTTAGATGGAATGGCATCTTTGATGTTTGAGCAAATTAGGTTTTTTAAGGAGAAATGGTTGACTGGTGCTAGTTGAATGTTTTGTTTTTTGAAGACTTTTTTGAATTTATCATAGGCCCATGGATGGTAAGTGAATTTTTTGAAAATCATATTAGTTTCTGTAGCTGAGAGGGTTGTGATTTCCTTTAGTAGCTTCTTCTTTTTTGCTAAGTTCACTTTTTTGTCTACTAATGATTTGGGAAAGATATTTTTTTGTGCTATTTCAATTATTTTGATGTATTCTGTTTTGTATTCTTCTGCTGTGAGAGGGATGTTTACCAGTCTGTGTGCTAAACTGTTTGTGGGATCTTGGGTTATAGCCATTAGCTTTTATGTAGTTGTCGGTCTGTGTTGGCTTTCTGTAAATGCCAAAGTGTAGTCTGTTTTTATTCCTCATTATTTTTAGATCCAAAAATGGTAAATACTCGTCTTTTTTATTTCTACAGCAAATTTGATGCTTTTTCCTTGGATATTTAAAAGTTTTAGTGCATCACTGAGTAAGTGTTGTTTAGTGTCATTAATCGACTCCCTTTAAATTTAATTTATCATAACAACACTGTTTTCAACACTTCCAAGAAAGGACTTCTGCTCTAGTCGCTGCTCAGTAAGCCAATTTGAGATGCTGGACAACAATTTAGTGCTGCATGGAATCCTGCATTAAAACTTGAAAAAGAAAGACTCAGGAAATACAGATTTGGCTTACTGAGCAGCGACTGGAGCAGAAGTGTTTTCTGAGATGTCTGTCACATTACAGCATCGCGAGCCTGCTCGCTGATTGGTCCGTGTCATTTATCTCGGCGACCAGTATATATGGGTCACCCCCATCCCTAAAGCCATTCAGCATCCTGAAGATGGGAGAGATGCACGCTCCCGAAACATTGATGTCATAGCATCTTCTTACCTGGCTCAAAGCCCGAGAATGTCTAGAACATCTGTATCATCAAATAATTACCAAATGACACTGTAACAGTAATCTAAAATATTGAAGGTATTCTCATTTGTGTAAGATTTTAAAATGTTTCTTTCCAGCAGTACAGTAAAACCTCTTTAAACAATTTTGGAAAACCAAATCATGTTGTTTAGCATAGTAAATGAAGATTTGTTTTATAGACTATACATTGCTAATCTCAACAGGAACATTATTTGAATTCTCCTGCTAGTGGGTGAATTTATTGCACTCATTCCATCTGCTTGGAATCAGGTTAGAAGAGAAACTTCCATAAAGTCAATGAAAAAGTTGTGGCCTGTCTGTGTGACTTGCAAAAGAAGAAAAAAATTAATATGCAAGAAGATTTTATAGACATTTTTAAAAATATTAATGGCTGTTCTGATGTTGAAGAAGACATCGACAATGACGGAGGTTATAAACAGATTACAGAGGATGGCACTATTGCATAATGCAGTTACTGAAAATGAAGAGTATTCAGATTCAGACAAAGTTGATGAACCAGCTGTGGTTATGGTCTATGCACAAGCAGCAGCAAATATAGAGAAACTGATCTTTACTTCGACAGTAAAGGCAAAACATTGCCAAATGAACTTCTAATGCTAAAGTGGTTGCAAGATCGAGCTGCTCATGAGCAATACATTAAACTTGAGACAACAGAAGCTCACAGCCTTTTTCTACTATCGACTGGTTTGTAGCTATATTGTGTACAATGCAAATACATAGGTTATTACATGTGTTTTCAGGTGAAAGTGTGGCGATAGTAGTTTCTAAACTCCATAAAAAATATTTTGGTGATGTTGTACATATTTTTTATTGCTTTTCCATCATTCTCTGGATAACCCAGATTTTCGTTAACTCGGATCGGCCCTTCTCCCAGTTGATCTGGGTAAACGAGGTCCTACTGTACTTACTTTTTGATAGACTTTCTTTTCTTAGTAACTTTTTCACTGTCTTCATCATTGATAACTTCAGGTAGACTTAACTCGTCAGAGATATGTTCACGTTTTTTCCTCTTTTTTGGTAGTGATTGTTCATCTAAAGTTTCTGAGTATTCCCTACTTTCTTTAGAATGCTTCAAACTATTTATGCCCTTCTCATCATCAGCTGTATGTAGTTTTGCCTTTTTCTTTTTTTTCAGTTTTGTGTGCTCAGTGTAATTAAGTTCTTCCTCTTCCAATTCAACAGTAGTTGTGTTTTTAGTATCAGTATCCTCTGTTTGTCCTAGTGATTCATGATGTTTGTGCTTTTTAGTTTTCTTTTTTAAGGGCAAAACAGTGCTTTCTGAATTAGTTTGACCCTCAGTAGAGGCACTTTGATCAAAATACTCATAACTTTCTACTAGAGTATCTACAAATTCTTCAGATCCAGAATGTTTATCATTCTCTTTTCTTTTCTTTTTATGTTTCATCATATGTGCATTGTTCTCATTTGTTTCATTCTGCATACTGCTATTCATCTTAAATTTTCTTTTCTTATTACTATCACTATCCCTCAAATCATCTAGCATTGAAGTATTTTGCTGATTTTCATCAATGCTGTATTCATCATTATATCTTGCTTTATGTTTCTTTTTTTTCTCTGTTCGAAGACTATTGTATCCAACATTTTCTGTGTTACTTATTATCTCTTTGTTTTCCAGTTTCTCATCAAGTTCTTCTGTTGCTGAATCAGCTACATTGAGTTCATTCTCTTTATTACCACTCTCTTCATTTTCTGCTGCAACTGCTTCTTGATGTTTCTTTTTATGTCTTCTTCGTTTTGCACTCTTTTGTTTGCTTTCATTATCAGTATCCACTTTTTTAAAAACTGCAATAAAAAATCCATTAGTGAAATCGACTTCAGGAAGTGCATAAAAACAACTGTCACTAAATTCATACTCAGAGGAACCATGATTTAACCAACGTTCTTGCAGCTGAGTGCTATCTAGTTGAAATATTGGCTTGGAAGGATCTGTGTTTACATACTGCAGCACTCGCTCTACAACCTGCTCATTCTCTTCTTGTTTTAGAGAACATGTGGAGTACACAACACGTTTAACTGAAGGGAAGCTATTCAGTGCATGTCGAAGAAGCAAGATCTGAAAGCCAGCGAGCTTGTTCAGTCTAACAGCATCACATGCCTCCTCTGACAGTGGTGTTGGCCTGTCAATGATTCCTGCAAAAACAAAAGGGTTTATTAATGTCTAATTAAAATTGTTCTCCATGTTTCTTTAAGCTACTGTATCTGTGAAAATAAAACATCTGCAGTTATTATCTGATTGCTTTGACATTTTTATAATACACTCAGAACATGATATATACACTGCACACAAAATTTTACCAAGCTTTTTCAAACCACCATTAATACATGCATTTTTTTTAAACATAATCAGTCACTTGAAAGTAATGAGTCGGTAATTCAAACACAAACATCACTTAAATTATCCTTACTTGGACATGTTTCGGAGAACGGTTTGACCTCTCGTCAGCAGTTATCCTACTGGTTGGAACCGTGGTTTCCTGAAGTGAGCTGGTTGTCTGTGGTGGCATCTGTTGTCTGTGAGATGAACTTCCAAAGAGAGTTTTCAGGTGGCAATTCGAAATTTAAAGTATACTGTTTGTTTGTTTTTTATAATTAGCAACTTTTCCCAAACATCGAGTTCGGCTGCATTACTGTCTGATTTTAATAGTTTTATATTTGGTACACTTTCATGATTGATAAACCAGAAATGGTGGGCTATTGCTGATTTTTCTATTTGTTTGTACTTCACACATCTCATATGTTCATGTAATCTAATATGTAAACTTCTTTTGGTTTTTCCTATGTAGAACTTATTGCAGTCTGAGCAGTTGATTTTGTATATACCTGATTTCTTGTTTTCAGGTACTGCGTCTTTCAGGTTGTTGCATAATAAGTTTTTGAAACTGAATTTATTTATTGGGACTAGGGTGATGTTGTACTTCTTGAATATCTTGTTGAAATTATGATGCACTCTGGGATGATATGTGAATTTCTGAACTGTGTCTTGGTTTCTGATTCTGTTAATCTTGTGGTATCCAATATGTGTTTCTGTTTCTTGAATTTCCAAATTTTCTTTTCTATTAATTGTTTACTGTATCCATTAATTGCAGCTATGTTAATCATGTGGTTATATTCTTTGTTGTTTTCATTCTTTTTCAATGGGATGTTGACTAGTCTATATGCTAAGCTGTCCAAAACTGCATGTTTGTGGGGTGTAGGGTTGTAGCTATCATTCTTGATGTAATTATCTGTTTGTGTTGGCTTATGCCAAAAGATATGTTATTTAATTCATGGATTATCTTCAGATCTGATTTTCACATATCATCCCAGAGTGCATCATAAATTCAACAAGATATTCAAGAAGTACATCACCCTAGCCCCAATAAATAAATTCAGTTTAAGAAACTTATTATGCAACAACCTGAAAGACCCAGTACCTGAAAACAAGAAATCAGGTATATACAAAATCAACTGCTGAGATTGCAATAAGTTCTACATAGGAAAAACCAAAAGAAGTTTACATATTAGGTTACAGGAACATATGAGATGTGTGAAATACAAACAAATAGAACATTCAGCAATAGCCCACCATTTCTGGTCGACCAATCATGAAATTGTACCAAATATAAAACAATTAAAGCCAGCCAGTAATGCAGCCAAACTTGATGTTTAGGAAAAGTTGCTAATTATGAAAAACAAACAGTATACTTTAATATATCGAGATTTAACTGTATTGGAACACCACAGTGAAGCGAAAAATTATTAAATTTTAGATGAGTCGTATTTCTTACACATCTGCTTCACTTTCGTACCTATTTTGAGGACATGTTTCGCAAATCTTCGTTTGCATCTACGGCTCTTGTGCGACTGACGCTAGATCCAGCGGTGTGGGTAATTCTGGGGTTGTTGCTGCCATCTGTTGATTTAGCGATGAACTGAAATGTGGGATTCTCTTCTAGCGGGATTTCAAAGTTCATTAGTTGGTTTTTATGTTTTTCTATGTATATCCTCTCCCATATGACGAGTTCACTATGTTTTTGTACGTATTTTAGTAATTCTGTGCTATCTTCAATTTCATGATTTTCAGACCAGAAATGAGCTGCTATTGCGGATTTATCAATATTTTTGTATCTTAAGTGCCTGAAGTGTTCTTTCTTTCTAGAGCCTATGTTTCTTTTTGTCCTCCCTATGTAAATTTTTTCACAGTTTTTACACTTAATTTTGTAAATGCCTGACTTTTCCTCTGGTTTTATCTTATCAGTATTATTACTGTGAAGTAGGTTTTTAATGTTGTAATTGTTTTTTGGTGCCAATGTTATATTGTATTTCTTGAATATTTTTTGGAACTTTTTTGTGGCCCAGGGGTGGTAAGTAAATTTAGCAAATCTAGTTTCTTGTTTTATTGGTGTGAGAGCTGTGATCTGTTTTAATCTCTTTTGAAGTTTGAATAATTTTAGTTTAATAATTTTAGTTTAATAATTTTTAGTTTTTTAAAAAACTAAAATTATTCAAACTTCAAAAGAGATTAAAACAGATCACAGCTCTCACACCAATAAAACAAGAAACTAGATTTGCTAAATTTACTTACCACCCCTGGGCCACAAAAAAGTTCCAAAAAATATTCAAGAAATACAATATAACATTGGCACCAAAAAACAATTACAACATTAAAAACCTACTTCACAGTAATAATACTGATAAGATAAAACCAGAGGAAAAGTCAGGCATTTACAAAATTAAGTGTAAAGACTGTGAAAAAATTTACATAGGGAGGACAAAAAGAAACATAGGCACTAGAAAGAAAGAACACTTCAGGCACTTAAGATACAAAAATATTGATAAGTCCGCAATAGCAGCTCATTTCTGGTCTGAAAATCATGAAATTGAAGATAGCACAGAATTACTAAAATACGTACAAAAACATAGTGAACTCGTCATATGGGAGAGGATATACATAGAAAAACATAAAAACCAACTAATGAACTTTGAAATCCCGCTAGAAGAGAATCCCACATTTCAGTTCATCGCTAAATCAACAGATGGCAGCAACAACCCCAGAATTACCCACACCACTGGATCTAGCGTCAGTCGCACAAGAGCTGTAGATGCAAACGAAGATTTGCGAAACATGTCCTCAAAATAGGTACGAAAGTGAAGCAGATGTGTAAGAAATACGACTCATCTAAAATTTAATAGTATACTTTAAATTTCAAATTGCCACCTGAAAACTCTCTTTGGAAGTTCATCTCACAGACAAGATGCCGCCACAGACAACCAGCTCACTTTTTTTAATTTGAACTTATACAGCATTTGTTGTATAAGTACATTTTAATTTCAATTAAAAGATAAAAAAGAAAACTCCTGCCCTCCACATATTGAATTTTTCACCTGAAGCTCTTGTGAAGATTTCAAGCTAATAAGTTGTCCATGGAGCACCTTACAAGAACTCAACAAAGAAGTTCCCTGTTCCACCATCAGAGAGAAGATTGCTTGCAATGACAACCAATAGCAGTTGGACTTTTGAGGTTGAAAAATTAAGCAACAGCTCCAAAACTATTCCCCCCAAAATTAAAAAGAGACAGTGTGTGATAAAAACTGACTACAAATAGTTTTATTAATTAATTTAGATAACACTGTTACCAAAATCTCCTCAACATAAGTTAATAGAGATAAAGGTTTACAGAAATCAATCTTCATAATGTGACTTTTTGGATTCGTAGAATTAAAAGTCCAAGTTGAAGATAAAATGTTCTTTATTTCCGTAGAAATACACTCTGATCAATTCTCACATAACAGCATTATGACACATACACACAGTCGACCAAGGTTGATGACCAAACAGCGTTCTGATTACATCACTTTACAACATCAACTCTCGTTACAACAACACTCTACAGCTCCTCTTTGTTTACAACTGCCTCTTGGCAAGTCGTCGCCTTCTTAAATACCTCATTGATAAACTTGAGAGATTTCTGTAACAATCACTAGATATTTCTGGAATAAACAAGACATTGAAAGTTCTATAAAACAATCAAGACGTCACTACAATGTTCCAATTACCTCACTTATCTATGTTGGTAAGTCTTATCTCAGTGATACACTATCCGACTGTTATCTTTATCTGCAGGCTCTTTGTGTACACAAGCCGTGCTTATCTCTCGGCACCGAACTTTCTGTGCTTTTCGCCGCGACAATAATGATGTATTGCATTATTCATAGATTATCTGTTTATGTAAGAAGGCAGATCAAATATACATGGAAATTTTAATGTAATGCTACTGTTAGTAATATTTTTGAGGAGGGACTTTGTCAGGATGTTGGAGGGGCTATCTGGAGAAGGGGTATTGTGCTTGCATGCACCGCGGAGAGCTGCAATGCATCAGCACACCATGAGTGAGCAAGAAGTGGACACGTCTGTTGCGCAATGCAACATTATCAGAGTTCTTGCAAAAGAGGGTACCAAACCTCCAGAAATTTTGAGATGGCTCCGCGCACAATTTGGGGAAGAAACGCTTTTGCAGATTCGAGTGTATAAGTAGCCTAAAAAATTTGTGGAGAGAAGAGGAGCTGTGTAAAATGACCCTGAGAGAAGGAGACCGCAGACATTGTTGCCATTCATGACATTATTGAAGATGCATAAAAATTTCTGAAACTGTTTTTGCCCTAGGAATAAGTTATGGAAGTGTTCAAACAATCATCTGAAATGAATTCCATTTCAGAAAATTGTCTGCCAGGTAGGTTCCTCATCTCCCCAACCAGGAACAAAAAAAAAAAAACTTTATGCCAAGAAGTTTGTAGAGACACCTGCATTGCAACTGGAAAAAAATGTATTGGACACCTCTGGAACACCCTCTGTACAGCCCAGATTTATCGCTCTGTTACCATTATTTATTTGGATCAATCAAATGAGACCTAGGAGGGCAGCAGTTTGATGAGGATGCAAGTGTAGAAGCAACTGTATCTGTATCTGCATGCATTCTTCTTCTTTCTATAAGGACAGCATCAAAAACTTGCCAATCTGATGGAGAAAATGTGCACCAAAGGCAGGACACTTTGTACAAGAGTAATCTGTGTATGTTTTATTTTTGTTTGTTGATGCAATAAATTTAAAAAGATAATTTCTGTTTATATTTTATCATTATGGTATTTAAGAAAGGCAACAAGTTAAGAAAAGAGAAGAAATGGTACTGGCAAGGAAGAGAAATTGAGGTGGTCAAAACATTTAATTATCTAGGAGTACGATTAAGTAGTAACGGAGGTTGGAAAGAGCAGAAGAGAATGGCAACGGCAAAAGCTAAAATTGCATTAAAAGCTATTAAAGCATGCCTAGATAAATTACCAGGAATGCAAATAAAACAGCTGGAGAGAATTTACACAGCCATAGTAGAAGCAAAAGTGCTCTTTGGGGTAGAGATATGGGGTTTGGAGGAGGGGGATGTAAATATGAATGTGATACATAGAAACTTTTGCAAACAAGTTTTGGGTTTACCACGACCTTCACCAAATGGAGTGGCACAAGCAGAATTGGGAAGACTGGGAACTAGAGGGATAATGGTGGAAAGGGTGTTAAAATATTGGGCGAGAATTAGGAGTTTAGATGAGCAGAATATTCTGCTGTCAATCCTTGATAGTACAGGAAAGACTAAATCAGAAAGACTCGTGGCTACATAAGGTAAAGGAAATGATGTTTAAAATAGGGTTGGGTGTCATGTAGGAAAACAGGGAATTATTGCAAAGTGGATTTTGGAAAGAACTTAGGTTAAGAACGGAAGATATTGAAAGGCAAGAAATGTTAGGAAGCTTCAACTATTTAAAGCATTGTAAATATGTCATAGCAAAGCCCATTTCGTATCTTATTAACAATTCAATAGAGAAAGGTGAATTTCCTCACTGTCTCAAAGCAAGCATAGTGCGGCCCATGTATAAAAAAGGAGATGAACATGATATAAACAACTATAGGCCCATTACATTAACCTCTGAAATAGCAAAAATATTTGAAAAGGTAATATTAAACAGACTTTTATCATTTCTGAAGAAAAACAACATCATTCAAGGTTTCCAACATGGCTTCAGAAAAGGTCTGTCAACAATTACTGCTGTTGCAGAGTTTGTAAACCAGGCTTCTATGAAGTTAGAGAATAATGAAAAGGTTGGAGCCTTATTTTTTGACTTATCAAAAGCATTTGATTGTGTCGATCATGATATTCTTATTAAAAAATTGGACAATTATGGTATAAGAGGAATACCCAAGAGCTTAATTACTTATTACTTGAAAGGTAGAACACAATACACACAAATTAATTACCAAAATGCAAACTATCAAAACATCTATTACTCCACTTGCAAAACTGTAAAATACGGGGTTCCTAAGGGTAGTGTTTTAGGACAAATTTTGTTCATTATGTATATAAATGATTTACCTACTACTTACAATGCAAGTATAATAGCAGATGATACAACTGTCATCTGCTCTGCTGTAAATAACAAGAATTTAATTCAGGATATTGTGACTTTGTGGGTTCGTGAAATGAAAAGTCCAATTACACCACTCAAAAATGTTCTTTATTTCCACCGACTTACAGTTAAACTCTTGCCAATTACACAGAATTATGTAATGCACACAATTACGATTCACCAGTTCGTCCGTTACAATTTCACTTGCACTAGTAATTACGGACAATACTCCGATGCACGTACACAGTCTTCTCGTTCCTTAACACGGCGCTCCTTTGCTAGCACGTCAAACACTGACTGACTCACCAACTCGCCGTGCTGCTTATATAGGGCCAGCGGGTCGATCGGAAGGTTCCAGATTAGAGGAAATATCCCGTAATTTCGAGAACACAGGTGGAACAGAAACAGACGGCGCCATGATGTTTTTTGTCCCTGCCATCCCTTCTTAACGCTATAAGACAAACGAGGGGGCGGGGCGAACACCGACCCGTCTGCTGCTCGCCCAGTCTATAGGGTGTTCCGACGCTCGGGTGACACTGCTCCCTCCTCAAAGCTGGTCGTCCCGAACAGCACCATCGTAGCGTTCCAGGCGGTCCAGGTGTACCACCAGCATCTGCTCGGAGTCTCAGCCAGAAGTAGCGCTGCCGTAGTTTGTGAATCATTCGGTTCGCTCCCAGGTGTCCTCCTGAAGTACCGGCGTGCACTTCCTCCAAGACTTCCGGGACCTTACTCCGGGGAAGTACCAACTGTTCTCTCTGCGCCTTCCCATCGGGTGACTCCCATACCCGGAACAGCACGCCCTCTCTGGTCTTCAGCGAGTCCCATTGGGCCAAGTACGACTTGTAGGTGGCGCCCCTTGGTGCGATGTCCTCCCAGGTTGGTCTTGTCCTGCCTCCACTTCCCTCAAGAGTGGCCCCAAGTCTGCGTCCGCCAGCTGCTCCCTCCTCAGGCCTGCGCTATCCCAGCCGTCCGCAGGCACTGCCACAACTACTCGGACTACTGCGACACGCACTCTACTGTGGCCGCACTCTACTGGACAGGGTCTTCGGGACATGGCATCTGCGTTACCGTGGCTCTTCCCTCTATGATGTTCCGAGGTGAAGTCGTACTCCTGCAGCCTCTGGACCCAACGTGCCGTCTGGCCTTCCAGGTTCTTAAAGCTCAATAGCCAGGTTAGGGCAGAATGGTCAGTCCTCAGGTGGAATGGCTGACCGTACAGGTACTTATGGAAGTGCTCCAAGGTCTTTACCACCGCCAGTAACTCCCGTCGGGTGACGCAGTAGTTC
Source organism: Mantis religiosa (assembly GCA_030765055.1). Lineage (NCBI taxonomy): Eukaryota > Metazoa > Arthropoda > Insecta > Mantodea > Mantidae > Mantis > Mantis religiosa. Next base: position 132,318,814 of record CM060958.1, read on the forward strand.
TTCTCTGCCTTGGATAGCGTCTTGCTGTAGTAGGCTATCACCCGCTCATGGCCGTCCTGGATCTGCGATAGGACACCTCCAATGCAATGGTCGCTGGCGTCGGTGTCCACAATGAAGGCGCCACCCGGTTGTGGGAAACCCAAAATTGGAGCACTGCACAGGGTCTCCTTTAGGTGCTGGAAAGCGTTTTCGGCGTCCTCTGTCCACACATAAGGCCGGTGTTCCTCCGTCAGATGCGTGAGGGGTTTTGCGATGTTGTCAGCCTTTTCCTCTAAATCATTAAGGCGGTCGTCTACTTGACCCATCCGCTTGCCCAGATTCGTGACGTCATCCCTCATGCCGGCCAACCGTTCCTCAAACTTGGCGGCGAGGACCTCGTTCGCCTCCTTCATTTCCGTGGCCAGACTGTCGTTCGCTGCCCTCATTTCTGTGGTCAATTCGCTCTTTATTTCTTCCATCTTCTCGGTGATGTTGTCGTTGGCGGTCTTCATTTGTTTCAACTCTGCGGTGATGTTGTCGTTTGCCGCTTCTATTTTTGCAGCGAGGTTTTCATTTGCCGTCTTCATTTCTTTCAGTTCCGCTAAAATCTTTTCTAATGCTGCCTCCATTGTGTTATATCGCACTCCTGACACCAATTGTGACTTTGTGGGTTCGTGAAATGAAAAGTCCAATTACACCACTCAAAAATGTTCTTTATTTCCACCGACTTACAGTTAAACTCTTGCCAATTACACAGAATTACGTAATGCACACAATTACGATTCACCAGTTCGTCCGTTACAATTTCACTTGCACTAGTAATTACGGACAATACTCCGATGCACGTACACAGTCTTCTCGTTCCTTAACATGGCGCTCCTTCGCTAGCACGTCAAACACTGACTGACTCACCAACTCGCCGTGCTTCTTATATAGGGCCAGCGGGTCGATCGGAAGGTTCCAGATTAGAGGAAATATCCCGTAATTTCGAGAACACAGGTTGAACAGAAACAGACGGCGCCGTGATGTTTTTTGTCCCAGCCATCCCTTCTTAACGCTATAAGACAAACGAGGGGGCGGGGCGAACACCGACCCGTCTGCTGCTCGCCCAGTCTATAGGGTGTTCCGATGCTCGGGTGACAATATGAGCTCTCTGGGAGAACGTTTGTTAAATTATTTTGACAAAAACAACCTCAAATGGAACATGGAAAAAACCACATCAATGCAAATTAGCCTGACAAATAAGACTCACTTTAACATCAATCTACAGATAGATAACTCTAGCGTAAAGGATGTAAGTGGCCATAAATTCCTAGAGCTTTATATGAACAATAAATTGACATGGTGTAGTCACATTGGTTATCTATGTAAAAAAATTAGTAAATCAATATTTCTAATAGGCATTTTTGATACCAAACTACTAAAAAATATTTATTATGGTGTTATCTTCCCATACCTATCATATGGAATTGAAATATGGGGAAGTTGTCCAAGGGTACATCTGGACAGAGTATTCATTCTACAGAAAAGGTGTATTAGGATAATTTTTAACTTAAAAAATGCTGATTCTTGTGTAAATAGTTTCAAACAAAACAAAATGTTCACACTATACTCACTATATGTATATAAAGCAATTCTTTTTGTTGTAAGTAAGGTAAATTTGAAGACTGCTGATGTACACAATTATAACACCAGATGCAACAATGACTATTTTAGAGACTGTACTTCTAAACGATCTACTGATAGAGATGTTTTTATAATGGGACAGATTTTATTTAATAGATTGCCAAACATCAATTAAAGCATTAAATGGTACGAAGCAATTTCAAAACAAATTAAAATACTTTTTAATGGATAAATGTTTGTACAAAGTTGATGATCTGTAAATGTTTTTATACTGTTTATATTTTGCTCTATATCCCATAATTGTAAACTTTTAGATTGTAATTGGCAATGTCAGAAACTGCTTTGCAGTCTATTGACAAATAAATAAAAAAACTTGAAAAGCTCACTGGAAATTTATAGAGAGATGAAAGTGATGTGGAACAGGGAAAAATTCATTGATATTTGTGATAAAGCAGCAAGAGAAGGCTTTGCATGGGCCAGAACAGGGGTGGTAAAATTGAAGGGTTTGGGAAGAGGGAGAAATGCCCATTGTGTCATCAAAGAGATAAAGAATGGCATTTGCCTTTAGAATGTGAAGAAACTATGTTGCTTAGGGAGAAGATAGGTAAAAAAGAATGGGCAAGGCTACCAAAAGAAATTCAAGCAATGATGTTAATGACTAAAAACTAGGACAAATTTAATTGAAATTGGGAACTTTCTAGGCAAAGTAAGAGCCAAATGGTAGAGGAAAATGATGACGAAGTATTTTAGATAAGTTGCCAATAGGGACCCATTAGCTCGACAACCTCAGTTTTGAGTCTATTGGGCCCAAGGGTAACCAGCAACTCAGTGTAGTAATAAGTATGTAAATGTATAATAATTTGTAATTGAAATGGAAATAAAGATACTTATATTTGATCTGTCCTCATAGCTAAGTCTGTTAACTTACCTGAACCTGAACATGAAGGATCTACAAGAATATACTGGACATCTGGACACTGTGTAGCATCAACCGACAGTGCATCCATATGAAGAGTTTGCACACATGAGGTACCATACTTCTTGACTTGTTCACATAGTGTTTTATACCGCTTTTCATTTCTTTCCACTGCATAAATCTTCCTGTAACAATTTGAATATACTATTTGTCACTGTATGAATGTGCACTAAAAGGAACAAGTAAGAAATACATTTTTGTATTATGATGCTCAGTAAATAACTAATATGGTAAATAGCAAATGTTATAAATTATTTACATATCAAATGGTGGAAGAAACAAAATGTCTCTACAACTGCATAAAAAACCAGAGGATGTTAAAAATGCTGTAAAATACAAAGTGTGTTAAAAAAGGAACCAAATTTTTGCTTTATCAGGTTTATTGCTTATTGTACAATATTTTAACCACTGTCCCCTTCTAAATAGTTCCCTTTACTGGCAATATACTGTTCCCTCCATTTCTTCCATTTTTGGAATGCCTGCTGGAAAACATTTTGGGAATGGTACACAGGTCTTTAGTCGCATTGTCCTGAATGTTCTCTATGGTTTGGAAACAACGTTCTTTCAGTGTGTGAAACAGGAAAAAGTCTGCTGGGGCTAGGTCTGAAGAATACGACAGATGGGTCACGACAGATATGTGGTGGATAGAGTCAACATGAAAAATTCAATGCCATGGCCAGGATTTGAACCACGGATCACCTGGTTTCCGTCCAGTCGCTCTTAACCTTTGAGCTACCATGGTCAACGTGCCGTACTGACATTAAATTCTCCAGTTGACTTGTATATTTCCCCGGTAGACCACTAGGGGCTCTCGCATCCGAGATACACCGTTTGTGGCGACTTACTATTGTAAGTACTTAAGTCCCAGGCTTCATCATTTAACTCTTATTATTTTAGTTAATTGATGGAAATTAATAATTTGTGCACACTAGCCGTTCATAGGCTAAGATATTTGATGCGAGAGCTCCTAGTGGTCTACCGGGGAAATATACGAGTCAACTGGAGAATTTAATGTCAGGACAGCATGTTAGCCATGGTAGCTCAATGGGTTAGAGTAACTGGAATGAAACCAGGAGATCCGTGGTTCAAATCCCAGCCATGGCATTGAATTTTTCATGTTGACTCTATTTGTACATGAATTGTTATTAACTATTTAAATATTCAACCTACTTACATTCAGTGTTACCACTTGATTATTATTATTTATTTATAGACCGATAGATACAGCAATAGTCTTGTTCTCTTTTCTATATAATTAATTTATTGTAAACTCAATACAGATTTCAAACAGAAAACCTTTCAAAATGAGAACCAAGGAACAGTGAAAAGTCTTTCATTTCTGAATGAATTTCATATTTTACAATTGACAATATCCATTATAGAATATACATCAAAGAAGAATGTCTGAGACCATGGATCATTCTTTAAAAATATGATCAATTGCTATCATGCATATCTTAACACCCAAAATAAAAAACAGAATTTTTGTCAATGGTTTTTATCAGTTGTTAATTGATTATTAGATTTTTTTAAATGTTCCATTTATGAGAGCCGTCCAGAAAGTAACAGACGTTTTGGCCTATTGTGGCGATGGGTGGGGATAGAGGCACCATCTTGGTGTCCAAATGTTCCTATATTCAGTATGCATCCAGCTGTTGTAGCGTGGGGACTGTGCATGCTCTCTGTGAGTCGTCTAAATGTGCCATGCAATAGAAAACCCCACCACTTGTAGAGTGTGGTCTGTGATTCGATTGTTGTTGGCTCAAAACAACAGTCATTTGAAATTTATCGTCAGCTTTGTGATATTTACGGGCAGGGGATAGTGAGTGAAAGCCGAGTGAGGCAATGGTGCATTGATTTTAAAAATGGCCGTACCAGTGTTCATGATGAGGACATGACTGATGACCTGGCAATGCAAATCAATGACAAAATTCATGAAAACAATTGTTTCATGATTACAGAACTTTCGGAACATTTTTATAAATTTCACGGAGTTTGTTGCATGAAATTGTGGTGAAGAAGCTTAGTTACCACAAATTTTGTGCTTTTTGCGTTCTGAAAATCCTAATGAAAGACTATAAGAAACAGAGAATGGCTACAGCACTGACCTTTCTGCAAGAATATAGCACAAATGGTAATGCAGTTCTGGATTGTATCATAACTGGGGACGAGACTTGGTTGAAGCACGTCAACTGTGAAACAAAACAGCAGTCTATGGAATGGAGGTACACACATTCTCCCAAGAAACCATGAAAGTGTTTTCACAAACGCTGTCAGCAATAAAGGTCATGGCTACTTGTTTTGAGAGTGGTTGAAATTGCAGGTGGCAGAATTTTACAGAGAGGGTATTGAAAAACTTGTGCAACGGTATGAAAAATATCTTAATTTGAATGACAATTATGTAGAAAAATATCTTAAGAGTGTACCTTTAAAATGTATATAATAAACTTTGAGGTTTTCAATTTGTGAATTGTTTATTTCAAAACGTCTGTTACTTTCTGGACATCCCTCATATATGCCGCCTTTAACATTTAAGATCTTACTGGTAGCATTTTACCTTTGAAACTGCTCATTAATAATAATTTGCTTACAGTAGTGTTAATCTTTGGGTTGTTATTACTTTTAGTTGGTATATTACATTCATACAGACATTCCCACTCTTTATGAGACAAAATAATTACCCTTTATTTTTCATCAAAGCAGCAAGATGAGTAGTCTTCATACCAGGAGCTGCACACATATCCAATACAGTGCTTCCTGGTGGTGGCCTTAGTAACCATGATGCCAGACAACTAGCCTGTAACAAAACAACTGTTATTATTCATACAGGCAGTAGTAAGAGCCAAATCTAAAGTATAGGCTAAAATTAATGATAGTTTAGTTGGTGTACTTAACACTGCTAACATTATCAAGTGGAAGAAAATTGAGACATGTTAGTGTTTTTAAGGTGAGTACCATTTAAATATTTTGCACTGCACTGATGACTAAGTACAAACATTTCCTCCATTATATCGAGATTTAACTGTATTGGAACACCACAGTGAAGCAAAATAATTATTAACTTTTAGATGAGTCGTATTTATTACACATCTGCTTCACTTTCGTACCTATTTTGAGGACATGTTTCGCAAATCATCGTTTGCATCTTCTGCTCTTATGCGACTAAAGCTTGATCCAGTGGTGTGGGTAATTCTGGAGTTGCTGCTGCCATCTGTTGATTTAGTGATGAACTTAAATGTGGGATTCTCTTCTGGCGGGATTTCAAAGTTCATTAGTTGGTTTTTATGTTTTTCTATGTATATTCTCTCCCATATGACGAGTTCACTATGTTTTTGTACGTATTTTAGTAATTCTGTGCTATCTTCAATTTCATGATTTTCAGACCAGAAATGAGCTGCTATTGCGGACTTATCAATATTTTTGTATCTTAAGTGCCTGAAGTGTTCTTTCTTTCTAGTGCCTATGTTTCTTTTTGTCCTCCCTATGTACATTTTTTCACAGTCTTTACACTTAATCTTGTAAATGCCTGACTTTTCCTCTGGTTTTATCTTATCAGTATTATTACTGTGAAGTAGGTTTTTAATGTTGTAATTGTTTTTTGGTGCCAATGTTATATTGTATTTCTTGAATATTTTTTGGAACTTTTTTGTGGCCCAGGGGTGGTAAGTAAATTTAGCAAATCTAATTTCTTGTTTTATTGGTGTGAGAGCTGTGATCTGTTTTAATCTCTTTTGAAGTTTGAATGATTTTAGTTTTTTATCTACAAGGTTTTTTCCATATCCATTTTTAATTGCAGTTTTTAAGATTTGATGGTATTCGTTTTGATATTCTTGCTGGCTGAGGGAATTAATGTTGTAATTAATGGAATATTTTTTATTAAAGAAGTAAAAATTTATCAATATGCTGGAGGTAACCTGCAATGATTGACTAGGAAAGAAAGTTCAAGTAAAATGTAATCCAGATAGTACAATTAAATTATTTGTTACAGAATTGGACTTCTCCAACATTGTATTTATTTCACTCTGACCCACACCTGAAAACAAGAGATCTCATGACTCTTATTTAAAATAAGATGATACAATTGGTGACCAGAAGAAACTGACAACCGCAAAAACTCACACGAGAAGAGAGAGAATTGTGCTTACAACGAAGAAATTCTGCTGCAGCTCTATCTATGAAGAGTCATGTTGAAGTCATCAATCACTACTCAAGGTTTTATTATCATAAAATGAGCTAATTTAATCACTAATTACAAAACAATTTTTAGCTGCAAGTTCTTTATAACAAATAAATTTTGAAACTTCAATAACAGAAGCCATCAGGGTTAAAAGATGTTATTCCAAAGATTAGCGAACAGTTCAACCAAAACTAATTGCAGTTGGACATCTTGTTTGAAGTGGAGCAAAGCAAAACTTTACTGTAACACAGTAAACATGGTAATTCTCCTCTCTGATGCAAAAGGGGAGAGGAGGGAGCAGATGCAGATGGTGTGAAATATTAAAATGAATTTCTTATGTATATCCTTCTTAATAATTTTTACAGGCTTCTTCATTTAAAACCTAACAGAGCATACAGCACTTTGTCTCTCCAGCGACCTTGCTGGATTCCCCCTACCAGCTGTTGTTGTGTGTTGGGGCTAGTGGTGTGCACTCTACTAAGCAGTATTTTACAGACCACCAACATGAACAGCCACTTGATTAGAAGAATGCATTGTTGTATGTAAAAGTTATTATAAATGGGAATCACCAAGTCATGTTTGCACAGAGTATATTGTGACTTTGTGGGTTCGTGAAATGAAAAGTCCAATTACACCACTCAACAATGTTCTTTATTTCCACCGACTAACAGTTTAACACTTGCCAATTACACAAAATTACTTGCTGCACACAATTACAATTTACCCGTTCGTCCGTTACAATTTCCTTGTACTCGCGATTACATAAACTCCGATACTCATACACAGTTCGTACAGTCTTCCGTTGCACAATCCTTTCGTTCATTAACACGTCACTGACTAACTCTTACACCAAGAACTGCGACTGTCTTCTCGCTCACACTCACTAACCAACTGATTGACCAACTCAACACAGCACAACAACTGACTAAACCAAAACCAACTCAACTCAACACAACAACTGACCGACTCACTCTGTCTGTCTGTAACCCTCTTTATATCGGAATATCGCCGGTTTCTAGTGACCAGGAGACTGTTCCAGTAAACGAAAGATCGAGAAACAGGTGTAGAGAAAAACAGGCGACCAGTCATGTTTTCCCCTAACCACAAGCCTGTCACCACTACAAGACAAACGAGGAGAAGGTGTGGCTAACGCGGTCCTCCCCCCTGCCTTCCGTTCGCAGCTGGTACAGGGTGCTCCAGCGGTCTCGTTACACTGCTCCCTCCTCAAAGCTGTTCGCCCACGAACAGCCCCATCGTAGCGTGCGAGGCGGTCCAGGTGTACCACCAGCATCTGCCCGGAGTCTGAGCCAGAAGTAGCGCTGCCGTAGTTTGTGAATCATTCGGTTCGCTCCCAGGTGTCCTCCTGAAGTACCGGCGTGCACTTCCTCCAAGACTTCCGGGACCTTGCTCCGGGGAAGTACCAACTGTCCTCTCCGCGCCTTCCCATCGGGTGACTCCCATACCCGGAACAGCACGCCCTCTCTGGTCTTCAACGAGTCCCATTGGGCCCGGTACGACTTGTAGGTGGCGCTCCTCGGTGCGATGTCCTCCCAGGTCGGTCTCGTCCCTGCGTCCACTTCCCTCAAGAGTGGCCCCAAGTCTGCGTCCGCCAGCTGCTCCCTCCTCAGGCCTGCGCTATCCCAGCCTTCAGCAGGCACTGCCACAACTACTCGGACTGCTGCGGCACGCTCCTTCTCTTCCACTCTTGTGCGCTCATGGCCGTCCTGGATCTGCGGTAGGACACCTCCAATGTAATGGTCACTAGCGTCGGTGTCCACAATGAAGGCGCCACCCGGTCGTGGGAAACCCAAAATTGGAGCACTGCACAGGGTCCCCTTCGGGTGCTGGAAAGCGTCTTCGACGTCCTCCGTCCACACATAAGGCCGGTTTTCCTCCGTCAGGCGGGTGAGGGGTTTTGCGATGTTGTCGGTCTTTTCCTCTAAATCATTACGGCGGTCGTCTACTTGACCCTTCCGCTCGCCCAGCTCCGTCACGTCATCCCTCACGCCGGCCAACTGTTCTTCAAACTTGGCGGCGAGAGCCTCGTTCGCCACCTTCATTTCGGTAGCCGGACCGTCATTCGCTGCTCTCATTTCCGTGGTTAACTCGGCCTTCACTTGTTCCATCTTCTCGGCGATGTTGTTTGCCGTCTTCATTTGTTTCAACTCTGCGGCGATGTTCTCCCTAGCCGTCCTGATTAGTTTCAGTTCCGCGGCCAGGTTATTTCTAGTCTCCAGCATCTCTGTTAATTCGGCCTGCATTTCCATCATCTTCTCCAAAAATTTTTCCAATGCCGCGTCCATGGTTGTAATTTTCGGTGATGTTATCTTCCCGCTTCCTGACACCAGTGTGACTTTGTGGGTTCGTGAAATGAAAAGTCCAATTACACCACTCAACAATGTTCTTTATTTCCACCGACTTACAGTTTAACACTTGCCAATTACACAAAATTACTTGCTGCACACAATTACAATTTACCCGTTCTTCCGTTACAATTTCCTTGTACTCGCGATTACATAAACTCCGATACTCATACACAGTTCGTACAGTCTTCCGTTGCACAATCCTTTCGTTCATTAACACGTCACTGACTAACTCTTACACCAAGAACTGCGACTGTCTTCTCGCTCACACTCACTAACCAACTGATTGACCAACTCAACACAGCACAACAACTGACTAAACCAAAACCAACTCAACTCAACACAACAACTGACCGACTCACTCTGTCTGTCTGTAACCCTCTTTATATCGGAATATCGCCGGTTTCTAGTGACCAGGAGACTGTTCCAGTAAACGAAAGATCGAGAAACAGGTGTAGAGAAAAACAGGCGACCAGTCATGTTTTCCCCTAACCACAAGCCTGTCACCACTACAAGACAAACGAGGAGAAGGTGTGGCTAACGCAGTCCTCCCCCCTGCCTTCCGTTCGCAGCTGGTACAGGGTGCTCCAGCGGTCTCGTTACAATATTCAAACATTCTTGTGAAGTGCCTCCTTCTAGATTTACAATTCGTGAGATTGTGAAAAAATTTAAAACCAATGGTTCTGTGGCACAAAAAAAAAGAAGGTAAATGTACAGTATTAAGAGAAGAAAAGTTAGATGACATAGGTATATGTTTTGCATTTACCAACCAAATCCCTCCCAAAAATTAGCACAACAGGTGGCAATTTCAGAGTCTTCTCACATAAAGCAACTAAATTAATGAAACTAAAATTGTATAAGTGTGTCTATGCTTAGAAACAAGGTGACCCAGTATCACAAATGCTTTATTGTGAATGGTTTCTTTCATCAGTACATGATGGTTTAATTGATCCACAGCTTTTATTCTTTTCTGACGAGGTGTGGTACCACCTAAATGGTCGTGTCAACTCATAAGTCAGTACTGGGTCTGTGAAAATATACATCGTTTTCAAGAAATCTTTTATTATAATCAGAAGTTGGAGTTGGCGTGCTGTTAGCACTAGATGTATAATTGGTCCAATATTCTAGGAGCACACTGTAAATGCAGAGAGGTATCAAAATGACATTTTGACCCCAATTTATCATGAACTAAAAGAAGGAGAGAAATTGTGTGTAGGTTCAACAAGATTCTGCTACTGTTCATACAGCAGAGGAGTCCATGAATAAAATTAGGGAAGTATTTGAAGTGATTAGTGGTGGTGTATGGCCCTCTAGCTCCACCCAATTTAACAGTGTATGAGGTAATCTGAAAGACAAACTTTACGAGACAATCCTCATACATTGAAAGAACAAAACAAAATGTTAGAAATGAAATCAGAAACATTAGAGTGACCTAACTTAATTGCATGAAACAGAATATGTTCTTACAATATAATGCTTGTTTAGCCGATGAAGGACATTTCCAGCATCTTCTATAAGGTAAGAGTGTTATACATGCTTTACGCACTGAGTTTATGTACAAACGAATGAAATCAGAAACATTAGAGTGACCTAACTTAATTGCATGAAACAGAATATGTTCTTCCGATGTAATGCTTGTTTAGCCGATGAAGGCATTTCCAGCATCTTCTATAAGGTAAGAGTGTTATACATGCTTTACGCACTGAGTTTATGTACAAACGAATGAAATCAGAAACATTAGAGTGACCTAACTTAATTGCATGAAACAGAATATGTTCTTCCGATATAATGTTTGTTTAGCCGATGAAGGACATTTCCAGCATCTTCTATAAGGTAAGAGTGTTATACATGCTTTACGCACTGAGTTTATGTACAAACGAAGCCAGCTGTGATATATCCAATTGCACACAAGCGAAATGCTGTGTGCTTATTAGGTTTTAAATGAAGAACCCTGTTTATGTTCTGGGTGAAGTAACCAGGTACCATGAAATACATTACAGATTTATTTTACAGTATCTCATTTCATGTTTATTTTATTTTGCGTAAAGTGTCCTTCAAGCGGGAAGTTAAAGGCAAACAGAACAGTTAAATTAAATTTATTGGGAGTCGATTAATGACACTAAACAACACGTACTTTTAAATTTTCCCGGAACTAGTTTCAGAGGCCTTCCCTCTATCTTCAGCCGGACATCGACTGGTTCTCATTGGTGTAGCTGGCAATATTTTGTCATCGGTCTCCTCTGGTGGTGGTTCGAGGAACTTGCTGAACAAATCTTTCTGGGGGGGTGTCAAAATTGAATACTTTGTTCCTATTTTTTGAAATAAAGATTTGTTCCCATGTGGACAGTTTTTGTTTTCCTGTTGTTTTAGTAATTTTGCCATTCCATCTAACAAAAAATCTGGTATATATCAAATTGAATGCTGTGACTGTAGTCAAATTTATATTGGAAAAATCAAAAGAAATTTAGAAACAAGAGCAAAGGAACACTTTAGGAACATAAAATACAAACAATTAGAAAAATCAGCAGTTGCCACGCATTTTTGGGAAAAAAACCACAACATAAATCCAGAACCAAAATAACTAAAATATACAACAGGAAAACAAGAACTGTCCACATGGGAACAAATCTTTATTTCAAAAAATAGGAACAAAGTATTCAATTTCGACATCCCCCAGAACGATTTGTTCAGCAAGTTCCTTGAACCGCCACCAGAGGAGACCGATGACAAAATATTGCCAGCTACACCAATGAGAACCAGTCGATGTCCGGCTGAAGATAGAGGGAAGGCCTCTGAAACTAGTTCTGGAAAAATTTAAAAGTAAGTGTTGTTTAGTGTCATTAATCAACTCCCAATTAATTTAATTTATACAACAACACTGTTTTCAACACTTCCATGAAAGGATTTGCTTCTATAACTTTAACTTAAATTTCGAAGACTATTTTGGTATGAAAGGCATGATTCTTCTTGAATAGAATATGTGAATTCATGCACCTTTCTTACGCTATTTGTAAGAAATGGATATTACAGTAGTGTTTTGTTTTTTTTGTTTTTTGTTTTTCTTTGTTATTTACGTCCTCCATTAAGTCATATTGGACGATGAATGGAATGTACAAAATGATGCTCAAATGAGGCCATTGAGCTTAGAGTTACCCGACATTAGTCTTTCAGGATTAGGGAAAACCCCGGAAAAACCTTATCCAAGTAACTCACCCTGACCGAGATTTGAACTCGGGGACCTCTTGAATGTGAGGCAGACATTCTACCACCACGCTACCGAGGCAGGCACACAGTAGAGGTGGTGATGGTTATTTCTTTTAATCCTCTTTGAAGCTTTAGATCTTTTGTTAGTCTGGTTAACAATACTCAAGAATGGAAAGCAAAATAACATGCAACGTTTTGTTCATAACATATGGCAATGAGAACAGAAGTACATATTAATACCAAAGTACAAGTTTGTGCACTGAAACATAATTACATAATTTTCTGAAACTAGCCAATGATACCTTTTTACCAGCTTCCAATTCAGCCAGCATTAAAATTCATTAAATTACACATGTTCTCATTTTCTAAATGTAGAACCATTATTATTTCCAATTTCTCTAATGAAATTACCTTGCCTAATGTCATTCCTTGATTAATAGCATACATAAAAATTATTTATTGTTCTATGTTAATTTTAAGGGAATAGCCCTTATAGGCAGTTATAGTTGGGTATAAACAATCTATAAAAATGCATTTACAATGAATTTGAGGAAGTAGGGATGCACATTTGTCAGAACTATTTCTATTTCTGGTGACTTAAGAAAGGTCTAGATACTCTTTCATGACACAGTGCCTTGAATAAATTCTACAATAAGTCTATTACACACAATGTGGATCTAGTGCAGCATTACTGGGAACGGATAGTAAAAGTTAAAGCTTGACTATTTTTGCATTCTCAGAATTCACGGAAACATACCAATAATTGTGTATGCTCACAATACAATACATGGTCTTTCTTGTTCTAGTTTTTGTAAATGGCTATTATAAATAAGACTTTACTTTATACCAGTAATTATTTTAATTACATCTTATGTACATACTTTGTCTTGAAGAATAATGGAGCCATTCTGATACAGTTCATGCTCATGAAACTCTGTTGCCTTGGGAAAAACAAGCAGATCATCAACATGAAAGTCCTGAAGAAAAGCATCCTCTGGAATGTCCTCAACAGCTTTAAGAAAATCTTCATATTTATCTGCTTTCAGATGTAGTTTTCTCCAGCCTTCTTTGCAGAAATGAGATACAGCATCCTTTACTGTTATCATCAATGTGTTTACTCTAACAAATCTTGGAAGGTTAACTGAAATAATTTGAGAAAATAAACAAATTTTTTATAGAATGTTTATTAAAATACTATACAAATTTCTAAATCATAGTTCAATTAGTAACAATGTTGCACACATAAAATTAATTTTCCTTTCAGAGATTTCCTTCTGAGACTGGTAATAAACAAATTAGTTATTTTGATTTTATTCACATAACACATTTTTGAAAATAGCTTTTATTATAGAGGTATTAAATTAAACAAGTTATGTCCTCAAATTAAAAATATAAAATCTATAAATTGCTTCAAGAAACATCTTAAAAAAATTCCTAATTTGAAAATGCTATTACTCAAATGATGAATATTTGCAAAAATAAATTAATTTTAAACTATTTATAATTACACAAATATAAATATTTGTTACAAAGGCTTCACTTATCTTAAAAAATTGATGTTAATTCTTCTTTCTAATGAAGATTAGATTTCTAATGTTTAGATTGTGATCAGGTTTATATTGGAAAGACAAAACGTAATTTGGAAACCAGAATGAATGAACATTTTCGTAACATTAAGTATAAACAAACTGATAAATCGGCCATAGCAGATCATTTTTGGCCATTTAGCCATGAAATAAATCTCAAGTTAAATTATTAAAACAATTAAATGGTCCGATAGATTTAATGGTTTGGGAAAAGATATTTATTTTAAAAAATAAACATCACATAATGAATTTTGAAATACCAGCAGTTGATTCTGTTTTTAGGTTTGTTTCATTTTCAGATGTTGGTAATACTGAAAAAAAAAAACAAAAGAAAAACATGGTAACCGGAATCCTTGACAACAGAGTTTGTTTGTGGACTGAAGATAAAAACAATCTGTTTGTGAAATCGATCTCCATAAGCAGGAAGTATTAACACCAATTTCTTAAGATAAGTGAAGCCTTTGTAACAAATATATTTGTGTAATATTTATTGCTTCACTGTAGCTAGCTTCATTTTCCACATAACTATTTATAACCTTAATGTACATTAAAGTAGAATTTTATGTAATCATGTTTGACTTTTGTAATACTGGACGAATCTACAACATGTATATGTTTAAACAGATGAATAAAAGAAATGAAATGAAACAAATTAACACCAGAGAATTCAATTGCACATTCAAGAGAAACAATAATAAGAATAATTCACCTGAAAGTACAAACATTATAATAATAATCCATAGCGTAATATATATTCATTAGCATAATATAATATCCATAGCCCGGTAGCCAGAGCCTGCCAACCCAACTGCCGACCTCATGCCCCCGCATACACATGGTAGAGATGGGCGATCATCCAACTAATATGGGGAGGAGATATGGTCAGCGTCTTGGCATTTCGAGACAGAAAGTTGACTTTCTTGACTTATTTGCTACCTATTGTAGCTCCTCAAATTCCTCACAATGCTGAGTGGCCACCGGTCCTATACCAGGGACTTGAAATCAAGGGTGGGTCGGATTCTGTGCAGGAAACCAAAGTATAATGTCCTAGCCCATTACACCACGGCGCAGGACAGTGCAAACATTACCAATATTAAACATGAAACCTTAAGCACACAGATTTATTTTACTGTTTCAATAGGTGATCTAAGAAAAATGTTCCAGCATTTATATAAAAGCAATTCCTTGCTGCAAAGCAATTTTTAATATACAGTTTATTACCACACTGTTTTCAACACTTCCATGAAAAGAAATTACACAGTTTAATGCTTCCATTTATACTTTTCTATGCAACACTTTTAAGATCTTCTTGGCTGGTAAGTAAATTTCTTCTCTCATGAACATTTTGTTTTCTTGAGATTTAACTGTATTGGAACACCACAGTGAAGCGAAATAATTATTAATTTATAGATGAGTCGAATTTATTACACATCTGCTTCACTTATGTACCTATTTTGAGGACATGATTTGCGAAACATGTCCTCAAAATAGGTACGTAAGTGAAGCAGATGTGTAATAAATACGACTCATCTATAAATTAATAATTTTGTTTTCTGTTTCACAATTTTTTAAGTCTTTAGTATACCTCATAAAGACAGTATACTAATTGAGTAACCTTCATTAAAACTTCACTCACGTCACTATTAAAAAGAAAATTGTTTTTGGAATCATTCCAGTCCCACCCTCAGTTGACTGGCGACTGACCACTATCTTCACAATTGGTTGTTGTGTGGTCCTCTGTAACTGACTCCCTCTCTCAGAATTTGCTGCATAGGTTCATAAGACCATTCACTGAGGGCACATCAAAATTTAAAATATGTGGATTGTTTTTTAAAATAAAAATCTGCTCCCATATTGTAAGTTCAACTTCCGTTGTTAATGTTTCCAGTAATTTAATCTCCTCCCTGATGTGGCGATTCTCGTTCCAGAAATGAAAAGAAACTGCCGATAAAATACAAACATGAAGGGGTAGAGCCAGACTGAAAAATTCAATGCCATAGCCGGGATTTGAACCATGGATCTTCTGGTTTCCGTCCAGCCGCTCTATCCATTTGAGCTACTATGGCCAACATGCCGACATGACATTAAATTGACCAACTGACTCGTGTTTCTCCCGGTAAACCACTTAGGAGTTCTCATAAACACACATTAATGGCGACTTACTATGCTGTAAGTACTTTAAGGCCCAGGCTTTATAGTTCGGACCACTATTAGGTACAATTAATGGAAATTAATTGTTCTTTCACATTAGCCGTGTGTAGGATGCATTATGAAGGGGTAGAGCCAGACTGAAAAATTCAATGCCATAGTTGGGATTTGAACCACGGATCTTCTGGTTTCCGTCCAGCAGCTCTAACCATTTGAGCTACTTTGGCCAACATGCTGACATGACATTAAATTCTCCAACTGACTCGTGTTTCTCCCGGTAAACCACTAGGAGTTCTCATAAACACATGAGACAACTACCTTAATGGCGACTTACTAAGCTGTAAGTACTTTAAGGCTCGGGCTTTACACTTCGTACCACTATGAGGTACAATTAATGGAAATTAATTGTTCTTTCTCACTAGCCGTGTGTAGGATGCACTATGAAGGGGTAGAGCCAGACTGAAAATTTCAATACCATAGCCGGTATCTGAACCACAGATCTTCTGGTTTCCGTCCAGTCGCTCTAACCATTTGAGCTACTATGGCCAGCATGCCGACATGACATTAAATTCTCCAACTGACTCATGTTTAAAATACAAACAAACAGAAGAATATGCAGGACCTTAACTTATGTCACAAACTACATTTTATTGTAATTTATACGACATTAAATAAAATATGAATATAATGAGATTATGATGTCAACAAGCACATGAGTCTCAACTTATATCCTTGGCTTAAACCTCTAATTTAATATGACTGAGGATTTAGTAAGCACTAACACCAGAACAAATGGAAATTAGGTTGCGCTACAACTGGACTATTGGTAGTGCCATCAGAAGTTCCACTCCTGCCTCCACTCCCTGTACAGTCTGTGCACATATACGAGGGTCCTTCAATAAATAACCGAACTAATTTTTTAATTAACACATAATGGCTTTATTTTACTAACATTTACCTACACACTTTCGAAATATTCTCCCTCTGATGAAATACAATTATTCCAACGATTTACCCATTGTTCGAAACACTCATTGAATCCACTTTTGGACAGTTTGTTCAGGATACCCATGACATTGATCAACTCCTTATCACTTTGAAAATGGCGACCACGAAGCTCCTGTTTCACTTTAAGGAAGAAGTGAAAATCGCATGGTACGAGATCCGGAGAATAAGGTGGATGAGGTATGATCTCAATGTCCATTTCTGCGATGACATCTTGAGTTGCACGAGCTCGATTAGCAGGGGCATTATCCTGGTGCAAGATCCATCCTCTCCTTGCGAGATCTGGTCGCTTTTCGGCGATTGTTTTCTTCAGTGGCCGCTTCAGTACGTCACAATAGTAAGCAGCAGTTACTGTGTGTTGATTAGTGACAATATGATCATACAGAATGCCCTGTTTGTCACAGAATACAAGATGCATGACCTTTCCTGCACATTTCTGAACTTTTGCTTTCTTAGGACTAGGGCTCGATGAATGTTTCCACTGCAAACACTCCTGTTTTGTTAACGGGTCGTAATGATGGAACCAACTCTCGTCACAAGTGATGACCCTATTCAGAAAGTCTTGTTCCCGTCATAACCTTCCAAGCCATTCTTAACACATCAAGACGCGGTGAGACTTCTGTTCGTCCTTCAGCACATGCGGTATCCATTTTGCTGCAACCTTTCCATAGCCAAGATCATTGCCAATTATGTCGTCTACAGTTCCAACAGACAAATGTATTAAGTCTGCAACTTTCGACATTGTTATGCGACGATCTTCTCATACAATTGAGTCAATTGTTTTAATGTTGACTTTCGTTTTTGCTGTTACGGGTCTTCTAGGGCGCGGAAAATCTTGAAGGTCTTCATGATCCCCTTTGAAACATTTATACCACTCAATGACTTGTGTTTTGCCTAAAGCTTGGTCCTTGTATGCTTGCTGCACCATTTCAAAGGTTTCTGTAGGAGTTTTGTCTAACAGAACACAAAACTACTGATGCACGTTGCTGCAATTTCAGTTCCATAGGGGATGCAGTAAACACGACCTCACATATCGGGCTCTAACTCCCAACTGATTGACTCTGCATGACTGGCACTCACAGCACTGCTAGAGAAAGGATTCACATTTCCACCACTAGCAGCTATGGTGCTCCAGGGCAGTTTATTTAAATACAATTAAATTAATTTGGTTATTTATTGAAGGACCCTCGTGCATTGCACCTTGTCCTGCTGTCTTCAAAGGTGGAATTGACATCAAATATTATTGCTTTGCATCTATAATGTCTAGCAGCATAGAACACAGTTATTCTTGATATAAGGAAAGTCTCACTGCAAATCGTAAACAATTCTCAGTAACTTCAAGAGTGCATGGTGATTCACTGGAATAGGTGCATGCATGTACAGGAGCAACTAACAATAAAACTGTACATATTATGGAGGATTGTATCACTAAAGATACAAGCTATAGGTACTGTTGAAAATGCATAGCATGTATATTTAAATGTATAAATGCATTGTATATTAAAATGATAATCACGTTCATATTATACCACAATTGTATTCTAAGTATTGTAAAGATAAAATAAATATTGAATACAATAATGTCGCGGTAACAGGCATTAAAGTTTCGGTGCAAATAGGTAATAGATGGATAGGTTTCACGTAGATAGCGAACTTGTGTAAACAGATAGCGCCGGCAAGCAAGATAACTGGGGCAAAGGCCTCGCCGGCATAGATTAAGTTACGTTTCTCAAAGGTGATAGAATGTTCTGAATTATGTAATTAGATGCCTTGTTTTCCAGAAACATCTAGTGATTGACAGAACACTCTGGTAATCATGAATGGAGATATAAAAGGGATTGTGACATGCCAGCAGGACAGTTGTAGTTGTGAAACAGTTGTTGTAAACAAGAGTGAGTAAGAAATAGTTGTGTAAAAAGAGTGTTGTAACGAGAGCTAATGTAATCAGCTGTCACGGTTTGTTATTGTCATCGACCTTGGTAGACTGATGGTGTATGTAACATAATGCTGCTGTAATCTATAAGAGTATTTCTATGAAAATAAAGGAGATTTTAATTTCTGCAACTCGGCCTTTTAATTCTACGAACCCACAAAGTCACAATAATTCTGTATGGTATACATTGCTTGTACTGTATACATTGCATAAGGTAATAGGAAATATGTAAACATGAGGCAGCGTACATAGTTGATGGCATTGCCATGCTGTAGTTGTTTATTCACCCGAATGTATGTTTGCAGTGGTCAGCTGATCGTGCCCCCTTCCTTACCTGTAATTCATATCCACAACTGTTTACATATTGTATGGATCTATTGCTTTGTATGTAGACAACCTGAAACAAACTGCTTGCGAACTCCACAGCCTAGTCATTAGTAAAGCTTACATTTTAGACAATGATTTTTTTCTAGAGAGGTAGCAAGTCAAAAGTTATAATAGATACATATAATCATGTATGGCGATATTAGGAAGGGATAGAGACAGTTTTTATTTTGTCTTTTTTAAGGTCTTGCTTCCTTTTTGAATTATAAATGCCAATTTTAACCTGTTTATGATAAACTTAAAACTTTTTTCAATTTCTTTTCAACTTTTCTATTATATTCAGAAAGACTAGATCATGGCACCCCTACTGTTTTGGAATACAAATGATCTTTACCTTGCATGTGATCATCTATACTCTAATCTTTGCAACTGCCAATGACTTAGTATTTCTCTTTGAAAGTGGGTTGTTAGTATCAGAAAGTATAACATTTTGATGAATAATGGTGGTTGGTTACTGTTATGTGAAAGCACACATAAAAATATTAATTTGTGAAATTTCAATTTAGTCAATTAAGTAAACTTTACAGTTATGCTAATGAATTTGATGCCCATGTTTTTAACTCATGCAATTGTTTTATTGTAGGTTTTATGAAAAAACAATTGTCAAAAAATGTATATATGTCCTTCTGGTTTGTCTTATATACAGTGTCCCACATTCACAGGGAATGCGATACACTCACTACTATCCTACTACTCCATCGCTACTAGAATAATTGAACATGAACTGAGCATTCGTTTAATGCAACCTGAGAAGGCTGGGCTGGGAGAGCATTGTTTTGATAACGACCATAGAGCCAATTTTTGGGAGACGATCATCTTGGCAATATGTAACAGTTACTGGGAGCGAAGAATTAAGGAGGCTATGGCGGTTTCCTCTGAAAGGAGCATGTTTAATCATGATGCTGGATTTCAGTTCAGCTCCTCTTGGAAACCGGCCTTAAAAATGGAAATACGTCGAATTAAGAAGCAAAGATCGATACAGCTTGATAATCAAGATAAGTAGTTATGTTTTTTTGACACAATTTTCTATACTCACGCCATCTCCTGACCTGGCATTTAATTTACTGAAAACAGTCTTTTGTTCAGTAATGCAAATTTTGATAGTGTTTTGTCTTTGTTTATAGTTGTGTTATATCCAGTATTTCATTTGTGGTTATAACATTTTATAAATATCCTGATGATGGGGGAGATGCACACTCCTGAAACGTTGATATCTAATCATCTTTTCACCTGGCTGGCTTCCCGAGAAGAAAGTGAGCGTATTTGTCACCAGGAAAGCTTCAGGTCTTATTTTATTAATTTTACTACCATGTAAAGATTTCCATTGTGGCCACTGTATGATTATTATCTAAAATTCTGAGATTGGCCATGGCTGTACCACATAGAAATACTTTTCAATTCAATATTTGGAAGGTTCCTTGTTCCATTAAGAGTTGGAAATTTTGGTATTTGTTTTCTTTTTTTATTTATTTAAAAGACATTTACCAGTAATATTTTATGTAGGCCATCTAAGAATATCTTCATCTGTTATATCTACAACTCCCAAAAATATAATTCTCATTTCCTGCTTTGCAATGTTTACTTTTTTCTGATATCTGCTATAGAAGCTTTTATAGAACTCCACCAAACATAAGAAGCAAACTTGTTATATTAAATTATAGTTGAGTCATATTTATTACACATCAGCTTCACTTACATACCTATATTGAGGACATGTTTCGCAAACTATCGTTCGCATCATCAGCTCTAATGCAACTCATGCTGATGAAGCGAATGATGGTTCGCGAAGCATGTACTCAATATAGGTATGTAAGTGAAGCTGATGTGTAATAAATATGACTCATGTATAATTTAATATTATTTCGCTTCACTATGGTGTTCCAATTCAGTTAAATTTCGATAAAATTTTTATAGCTTGATTTTACCACTTTTCATATATTACTCGGTATGCATTTGTTTTTATATCCTTGAATTAAAATACTTTATTGCAGAACACATTTCAGAAAGCACTCATTTCCCAGGAAATGAGTCTGGACAAACAATAAGAGGCTGAATGTTGGAAGTTTCGATGAAAAATGTATGCCTATAAGATTAACAATTTTGTTTATTTGTTTTAATATATTTACAAAATGCACAGTTACATATTATACTGAATTCCACCATGAAAAGAAGAAATATAGTTCTAAGTACATAATTATGAACTGGATACACTTATTGTTAATTAATCAGACACCATAATACTGAAATCATATAGCATATATAAGGTTTGGAATAAGGTCACATTTTAGCTATATGTTGATTTGTTACTTCTTAATGACAAAGCTTCGCAGTTGATAACAATTTACTATAAAGTCTTGGGGAAGCCAGCACTTGATGTACATTAGGGCAGCACCTTCTAACAAAAAGTATATATGTTACTGTAACACTCTGGCAAGAACAAAGTAATGTAAACATTGCATACTCATGGTGTATTTAACAAAAAATGGATACTTCTTTAAATTTATGAGTAATTGTAGGCTTTCATGGCTGCAGTCAGAATAATCAATGAAGGATTCTTCTGGGCTGATAAGACGAGACATTTTGTCATATTTGTTGTCTTGAATTGTCTCCACTTCAGTGAACATATCAGTGGCATGGTCTCAATCCTCCTGGTGCAGGTCTAATCAAACACTTCTTATCAGCCCAGAAGAATCCATCATTGATTATCCTTTAAAATTATTGATATTTTCCACAGTTACTGCTGCTAATTATAATGCGTCATCTTTGTATGTTTAGTAGCAATACTTCATATGATACTGCTGGAAGACAGTTGGCAATCACAGATTTATGTACTACATGATAGCATTGAGACATATTGATCTTCAGTGATGCAGCACTGTATTCATTATCTTGTTTATAGAAGAGCAAAATATTAGTAACTTGGCATAGAGTAAGCGATGAAACACAAATAAAGCACTTGAGAGCCGTGTGTCGATATGAAAGGTTGCCAATTAATTATTATATAAGCAAATGTAAACTGCCATAGCAGCCGCCCATTTGTCGCTTGACACAAAAGGATTTTGTTCTCTCCCCTTGTTACAATATTCAATCACATTATACATGATTTCTTACGCCTGCTACTGTATGACACATTCCAGAAGACATGATTATATCTGAACGTAGTGTACATACTGTCTCGCCATTATGCACGATAAACTTGCATAAACAACTCTGTTACGCATTCCTTCCAATACGTCTCCGTGCTTTGCCATGTAGTATACTAGATAACTAAAAGGTTCTTATATATTCTGGCAAAGACATAACCATATAAATATTTTTATATGAAAAGCCAATCATTCTTTGCCATACATTTTAAACCTTTAATGTATCTTTACCAAAACTTCTTTCTTATTGAAAGTATAATACACTATAAAATCTGCACATTAACTTATGAATACATAAGAGGACATTCAGGTTGCAGTTTCATATATCATACAACATGCAGCAAGCCAACTTTGTGAAACTGAAACCTGTAAAACTTTCCTATGTCCAGCAAAGCACAATAATTTGGCATTGAAATGAAATTTAGAATATGTAAAATGTTCAATACAGTAAATGTACAAACATTATATATAAAACTGAATGTTGTACTGCCTTCTGTCACACATACCGAAGGTACGAGTACCATTCTGGTACCATTATACAGAGTGGCCAAACGTCGCTATCCATTACTACTACTGCTTTATTATAGTTTTAATTTCCCCTGAATTACAACTTACTGAAATATGACATTCATATGACAATTTATTAGTGACTAATGTACACAAGAGAGTACGCCATTAAATAATCAGTCCACTTTTGTTTCGTTTGTACACTGTAAGATATTTTGAGATTTTTTTTGTTTGGATACGTTCAATGTCCAAGCTGTTGAAATTTTGTTTGAAAGAAGAAAGAATTTTAGTCTTAAAGAGTGGTATAAAGGTGATCATGAGTTCTTAATTCAATAATGGAATGAATACAACACTATTCCATTGTCTACAATTTATGGAAATGTTTTGAGTCAAACCGATCAGTGATAGACTGCCCTAGGTCAGGTGGGCCATCATTAAGTGAGGAGACAAAACTGAACGTGTTACAAGCTATTGTACTAAGTCCCAAAAAGTCTACTGGCATGCTTTCTGTAAAACAAAATGTTTCCAGAACATCTGTACAGAGAATGTTACACAACACTAAATTTAAGCAGTACATACCAGGTCTCATATGTGGCCTACTGAAAGACACGCTGATCGTAGGCTTCTATTTTGCGAGTCAATTCAGAATGAGCTTCATTTGGAGTAGTGAAGCAACATTTAAATTATACGTGTCAGACAAAATGTCATTCTGTATTCTTGCTTATTAAAACAGTTTTTAATTATGCATGTTTGCACCAATCAATTACATCCGTAAAATAATAAAGAAGTTGTAAGGTTGTAAAAATTCCACATAGGGCAACCTAAAAGAAACCTAAAAACCAGTGTCAAAGAACATTTTAAAAACCTCAAATTGAAACAGGAAGACAAGTCAGCAGTAGCATAGCTTTGACCTAAATCCAAAATGATTAAAAGATGTGATAAACCATAAACTGACAACATGGGACAACATCTTAATATGGAAATATAAAGACAGAGTAATAAACTTTAAAATCCCACCACTTGATAAAATTTGATAGAGAAATTCATAGTTCCATTACCAGAAAGAAGACTGCAGGCTAAAACACAAATCAAGAACAAAAAACCATAGCTTGACCTTCAAGGTTGAAAATGGAAGCAACAGCTACCAAAACTGGTCCCTCAAAAAATCAAAATGTAAGTGACATAGTGTGAAAAACCAACTACCAATATCAGTTTTTAATTGCTATACCTCAGACATACTGAAATTTGTGTCAATAGTATTGTGACTTTGTGGGTTCGTAAAATTAAAAAGTTCAATTACACCACTCAAAAAAGTTCTTTATTTCCACCTTATTCCAATGTCACAATTACAATTTCGTAATGTACACAATTACAACTAAGCCAGTTCGTCTTTCCACGTACACTCAGCACGCCTTACACTACTGCTCGCCACGACTCACTCAACACAACTACCTCCTGTCGCCTCTCCCGTATTGATCGGCGGCCCGAAGTTTCTCGAGATTTCCTTTTATGGAGGGGGAAAACATTCTCGATGATTCGCCCCCCCCCCCTTCGGGCAGCAGGAGGAGGGGGAAATGAAGACTCAGCTACCCCTGCGGTCTCCCCTCCCTCCACCGGCCTTCATTTATTGATCGGTATCGTGAGTTTGCCACTTGGGTAACAGTATCTTATACATTATTTTAGTGTTCACTAGTTATCAGTGGTTTCAATAAAAATATGTTGTATTTCAAGTAACTAAACATGCATGCCCAAATTGTTTCATTCATTGGACAGAAATAAATGGCTACTTATTGAAATACTACTCATTTGATGTGTTTTAAGATCCTATTTAAAATGCAGTTGTCATTTTAATATGAAACACCCATATATGGGGTAAAATTACTAAAATCAGTGAACATGTCTTTTCTGTTACTCATAGAATTATCCTAAAAAACCACTTCACAGAGGAACAACATTAATGTGAGGTTTTTGACCTGAATACAAAATTCACCTTGCCACCATTCACAATGCTTACCAAATATTAATGTAAAAAACAGACAGAAAACAAATTGAATAGTAAAGTAATTTAGGGGGATTAACTGGAAACTTATCCTCACCTATAAAACTGCATTACTGCAATGTCTCTAAATGCAATCAAATGCCTCAGCACTACACTGGCTATTGCTGACATTAAAACTACCACATATTATCCAGTGGCCAGTGGAAAAATTGACGTCTGCATTAAAAGCACAGATGTCTAGCGACTGGGTTTTGAACCTTCCCCTAGTCTTGTTAGGTCTTCGCTTGTACATCATTCCACAATATCGAGATTTAACTGTAAGAAATACGACTCATCTAAAATTTAATAATCATTCCACAAGTTGATGCAACACCCGTGGAGATGACTTATGGTTCAGCAATCAGGTTACCAGGGACATTCCTCAATGAAGAGAAGCTAGTAACTAACATTCCAGCTTTTATGTAGAATAAAAAGAAGTATTTCAGAAAGTGGAATGCCATTGTTACTAAAATTAGGCAAATGAGTCAACCTTGTATACACTTTTCTCCACTTACATATTCATTACGAAGAAATGGAACATTTCGATGAATTTTGAAATTCCCGGCATGGATGACATCATCAAACTTACCAGATTACCAGATGGCAGCACAACACCTAACCAGATGCAGACACTGGGAAAGGGAAGAAGTTTCCAGAAACTACTCTTCATTAAAAAGCTTGTAAGTGGATAAAGGTGTATACAAGGTGGACTCATTTGCCTAATTTTAGTAATTCCAGATTTTGTTTTCAAATTGAAGAAACAGATGAAGAGCCTTAAACCAGTTTTCAATGAACATCACAACCACAAGAAGATTTTCATTCACCCAGAAGTGATGACAAGCAAGTTCGTCTTTAATATAATTTTGAATCAAACTAATAGTCAATTCTCCATTTAATGCTAGTATTTACCTAGAACGCGTTTCGTTAGGATGTTCCTAACATCAGCTGTTGTCGACTAATGGACGTTGGTTTGGTGAACTCATTGGAGGTGACAGGTGCGTCTGTCAACAACAGCTGATGATGTTAGGAAGATCCTAACGAAACGCGTTCTAGGTAAATACTAGCAATAAATGGAGCATTGAGTATTAGTTTGACTGAAAATTATATTAATTTTGTGCTTCATTGTATCAGTCCTTACACATTGGAAGAAGTTCGTCTTTGTTCGACATGATGCTCTGAGAACACCCTTACAGCCAACATTTGATGGACCATACAACTGTCTTGTAGTGACAAACACTTCACCAATCAAACATGTGTTTCATACACTTGAATATCATGTCAGGCTCACCACTATGATTTTATGTGGTTAATTGTATAGGTAATAATAATAATAATAATAATAATATTTATTTTTTTGCCATTAAGCTTAAATACAGCAATAGGCAACGTCAATACAATACAATTTAACAAAATAATATAAGTAGCAGAGAAAGTACAATCTTGCATTCACAATCATTTTACAAAATTATTACAAAAAGAAGTAAGTATATTTTGTATGTATCAGTCAAAGATCCATAAAATAACTATTGGCATATAAGCTCAACTTTTATTTAATAGAAACAATAATAGTAACAAATGACAAAAGGCAAAGAAAAGAAAATAAAAAAAAAAAGGGAAAAAAATTCACTAATTGAAACATTTTGGTGCTATGATTTCACCACTAGAGTACACCACATATGTCTGTTTACATACTGATATAACTGCCTGTTCACTTGATTTGGTTTGACATCACAATGGTTATTAACATATTTACAAATGGTATATGCACACAGAAAAAGCAGCACTATTCACTTTAACCTGAGCAAGAAGAAAGTGTGTCACTTGAATAGTTATCCTGAAAAGAGCAACAGAACATTAAAAATTGTTAGCTGATGGAAATTAATGGTTCTTCCACACTAGCCACATTTAGGCTAAGCTTTGCCATAGCCAGGATTTGAACCATGGATTTCCCGCTCTGTCAAATTGTTCTTAACCACTGAGCTACCATGGCCAACATGCCAGCATGACATTAAATTCTCCAAATGATTCATATTTTTACCGGTAAATCACTAGGGGTTCTCATATACAATGAGACATGCACCGTTTGTGGCGGTTTACTGTGCTATAAGTACTTAAGTCACAGGCTTCATAGTTAAACCACAATTAGGTTAACTGATGGAATATAATCGATAATATGAAAAAAGTAAGTGACGAGTTTCAATAAACCGACTACAAATAGTTTTTACAATTAATTGATAGAAATTAATCGTTCCTCAACACTAGCCATGTGTAGACTAAGGTTTGGCATTGTCTGACTCTACCTATTAAAAGATGTGTTTACAGTGGAACAGAGATCTATTCAGTGGATGCCACGGTTTGGAGGGTGTGACCTACAGAACCTTCTTCCCCATTCAGCGACATCTTCGTCTCCACCAAGATTGGTGTAGGTTTTGGTGGTTCTCCATCAACCCGGAGAAAAGCCAAGCCATCCTATTCTCCAAGCGCTGCTTTCCCACCAACTTCCCTCTTTCACTTACTCTGGGATAAGGATAGGGTGGACGAATACTATCAAAAACTTGGGAGTGAAACTGGACAAGGGATTTACTTTTCGGAAGCACAGGAGCTGTCACATCACGCATGCAGGGCCTCAGTCTTGTTATACCCCATCTTGTTGCGAGCTCTAACACCTGTTTCCCTAAAGTTACGCCTTTTCCAGGCTTTGGTCTTCCCCATTATTCCTAATGTGTGTGACGTCGTCTGGGGCATGGCTACAGGCTCTAACCTGCTGTTACTCCAACATGTCTAGAATAGAAGTCTTTGGGTTATCTACCCTGTATACAGAAGGTTCCCCATGAGGTTACTCCATGAAGCCTCATCTCTCCACTATATGGAAGACGAAATTAAGCCCCAAGCCACCAAATTTTTTGTCAAGTTACCAGCACATCAGAGAGCCCATCCCTTGGGAACTATATACCCCCAGAAGCCAACTAAAGCGATACAGACTTCCCCATCTGTCTTGTGGGTATTACCGATAACACTAAGGCCACTACACCAGCCTTAACAAAATTTACTTCCACCCAAGCTTTTGCCTGGTTAATCAAAATGTTAACATTTCTCTTTTCTATTAATTATTTCCACCAGCGGTGTACGAGGGACTGTTGCACCCGATTCCGCAAGCGTTGAGGCGCTACAAGGCTATCTCCCTTCTATCCACTGATTTTCACCCACCACCCTCTAACACTCACATCCTGCCACTTCGTGATAAGCCCTATCCAGGGCAGGTACACAATCCACCTCAATCTGTTCCTCAGTCTGCCAGCACCTGATGACTGAGTGTGCAGTATGTATAAAAGGATTAACTGAATCGCTATTCAGCAAACAGTAAATAAATTTTTTGTAACAGCTTCCTTCACACAGTGGGAAAACATATTCCTACATTCAAAGAAAATGACAATTGACAAAAAAATATTAAAAATGTTAATACTTTGTAGGCAATTCCTCTTCTATGTATGTCTTTTGTTAATCTCTGTGGCATGGAAAAACCAGTTTTTTGTAGTATCTGATGAAATATTTTGCCATTCTTGCTGTAGACATTGTTTCAGAGCATGTTACTTCATATTTCATGTTTAGTAAACACTATTTCAAGTATACACCAAAGATGTTTAATTGGATTAAGGCTGCAATTTGTGTTTGAAACTTGAGAATGTAGGGCGGATGGTGCAACAACCATATACAACAATTTCCACTGTATGCTTAAGACCATTATCTTACTGAAAGTAGTAATTTGGTCCTATCAATGGGTTTTTGTAGATTTTGCTTTAGGGTACTGCAAGACTTAATACTTTCATGATGAGTGTTATTGATCATTGCTTAATGGGTGATCAGCCGTGTCAATGTTAAAAATGTCGAGCTTTCGGCCATTCCAAGCTCCTTGACCTTCCTCAAGAACTGAATTAAAAAGCTGGCCGACTATTCCAATACATGCCCTTCTTCATGTGGGTAGGACTTGTGTCACACCAGCCAATGTCTGCATAGCAATCTGCCATTGTTCCGGCTGGTTCACAATAAGGATGTCCTCGCAGTTTGCATTTTCTGTGCAGTCCATCATCTGATTGGGGATTCTCCCATCTTGAGTTTTTCACGCAGTTCATCATCTGGTTGGGATTTCTATTACAGGTATATTTTAAACGAGAAACAAAAATAATGCTACATCAAGGAAAATATCCTGTAAAATCAAAAATAGGCAATGAAAATAAATGCTTTCAAATTTCAGCTCTTTGGGATGTGATGTAAGCTTTGGTTTAGACAAAGACATGAAAACAAAATAAACAAATTTCAGCAGATATGTGGAACTATAGCAAGAATATTGAAAAACAAAGCAAGGAAAGAAACAACGTTAAAATTGTATAAAACGATGGCAGTTCCAGTGCTAATGTATGGAAGTGAGTACTGGATATTAAAAGGAGATAAAAGTAAGACACAGGCAGCAGAAATGAGGTTCTTAAGAAGAGTTAAACAATGTACTAGACGAGATTTAATACAAAATGCAAATATTTGAACTAGGCATATATAAATTACAGGACAAAATAAAAGAAAATATACAGAACTGAAAAGAACATATGAATAGAATGGACGAAGAAAGAGTACTGGTTTTAATAAGATACTATCCTCGTGGAAGAAGAGATATAGGATGCCCTAGAAGAAGATGGGAATACTTGATGGAATATGCAGATGGAACAGGCAGAAATGCCTAATACCTGAAGTGAAGAAGGAGGAGGAGGAGGAGGAGGAGGAGGAGGAGGAGGAGGAGGAGGAGGAGGAGGAGGAGGTATATTTTATGTCTGGAGCCGAAGCTATACTCAATTGAAGTCCCAAATCTTTATTGAAATTCTATGGATGGAGTTTAATTTGGACAACTTCTTTAATAAGTCTATTAAAATGCTTGTCTGAATGTTCCAGAACTGAGGCGTTACTAAAATTTATTTTGTGAATGTCCACCATACAATGTTGAACTACAGCTGACTTCTCCGATTGAAGGAGTCTGATGTACAACATTCTCTACACCTCTCCTCAACTGTGCATTACATTTATCCAGCATACACCCTTCCGCATTTACAAGGAATCTTATACACCCCTGGGACCTTAAGGTTCAATGTTTCTTTTACCAGCCTAAGGTATTGCTGGACCTTCTTAGGTGCGATAAAGTAGGTTTTAATATCAAACATGGAAAGACTGTGAGCAATCTTGTTGAAAATAGAGCCATAAATACTAAAATCTACCCGTTACCTTCAGCGAAAACAAAATGCCCAATACCAGATGTAGTCTTATATCCCATGTCACAATTCCACCACTGCCATGCCTCAAAGTAACTTGAACATGTTTGGAAGTAACAGTAATTTTTGGTAACATGTTATATCAGTATTTGGTCTTGTTCACTGCAAAGTCTCGTCCTTATTTACAAATATGTTAAATTTACTTTCATCTGTGATTAGTATAATGTATCAGAAACTTGAGTACTTTGCTTACAAGCAAATTTGAGACTCAATTTCCTGTTCTTGCTGATGTATGGTTTTCCTCTAGGTACCCCAGATCAGTAACCTGCACTATTTTAGAGTATAGTAAACAGCTTGATGTGATTCCCTACTCAAACTGATCATTAACAAGTGCAAACAATGCACATGATGTCAATTTGGAATCTTCTCTGATCATCTTTATTAACACATTTTCTCTTTGCTTAGCTTCTGTGGCTGACCTCTTCTTCCACTATTAAAGAGAGTTCAGCATACTCTCGATTATTCGAGGTAATGTGCATAGAAGATCATGAATTAAAAAACATGAATCGAGAAACCTGTAATTTAATGGCTTTAAGGTAGAACATACATATGCAAATAGGAAATTACTTGAAAAGCTTATTTTCTTTGTTCAAAGGTTTACTCAACATCTGTGGAAAGGCACTATAGGCCTATATATTTCTTAAAATAGTCTAAGATGTTGGTCTGCTTCTGACAGGAGTTGATAATATTGTGACTTTGTGGGTACGTAGAATTAAAAGTCTGAGTTGCAGATATTCCAAATGTTCTTTATTTCCGTAGAAATACACTGTTCAGTTCTCATGTAACAACATTACGTCACATACAACACAATCTACTAAAGTTGATGACAATAACAAACAGCGTTCTGATTACATCAGCTCTCGTTACAACAACACTCTACAGCTGTTTACTGCTTACGGCTCTTCGCGACTGACTCTTGGCGAGTAGTCGCCTTCTTAAATACCTCATTGATAAATTCTAGATATTTCCGGAACAATAAAGAAACCAAAAAATCTCTATCAATCAAGATGTCACCAGAAATGTCCATTTATCTCAGTTTTTTTGTTTCGGCAGACCTTTATCTCGCGCTATCTTTAACTGCTTATGCAAGCTCTTTATTACTGTGAAACACTATCCGTCTGTTATCTATTTGCGCCGAAACTTTTATGCCCGTTGCTGCGACAGTATTTTGCACAGCACAGTCTGCATGCCAATCACGTAATCAAAATTTAGTTTTGCAATAGTTACCCTTTTTCCAACCTTTCAATTAATTCTAACTTTTATTTTAACATTAACATATGTTTTCTTTTCATTTCTCTACCACCTCTTTTACAAAGGTCTCTTATCTTCCTTCAATGACCTTACACACTGAACAACTTAGAAAAACTGAACTTGTTTTCAATTCACATGGAGCAGTCTGCTGATGAAAATGAAAACAGTACTCTGTTGTCATGCAGTGGCCATTTAAACAATGGAAATGGCACTTATTGTTACGTGGCATATTGTTTATGCTGTTTTCTAGAGAAAACTAATGTATGTACAATATCTTTCCGGAGAGGATGCACAGATAATCTGCAAACTAGATAATCCACACGTGATAAATTGGGAATATGCTGTATTTCCTTATTATATTGCATTATTATAGACTCCATAGGCCCAGTTTCTTGAAGTAATATAACTAATCTATGAAAATTAGTTTCCCTTTTGACGTTAGGAGAAAACTATTTTTCTTTTTGCTAAAGATGTTCTTTACATTTACAGCCCATTTTTTTGTTGCATGGCATTCACTTCCCAGCCAACACAACAGAGGTGCAGCTTGCTTCTGAAGGGCTACCTTGTTGAAAGCAGTTGTATTTTATCTTACTCCTCTGATCTTACAATAAGACAGGCTCCAGAATATAGAATATGTCATAAAACCATGTAATATTAGAAGCAATAAACTGAAGATATCCATCAGAAAAATGGCTTCATGTATATACTGTGGTTCAACAGTCTATAACAACTCTGGCGTAACCTGTCCTCTATTTTCCATCTACCAGTCAGTTGGCGAACACTCAACCTATTTTGATGCAGAAATATTGACTATTTATACTTCCCCACAATAACTTCTATACCATATCGGACATTTCACTAATGGTATCCTCTCTGACTTTTTAGTACCAATTCAAGCCATAACCTATCGTACCTGTAATTCAATGCAAATCAAAGAATGCCAACAAATTATAACTGGAAAAACTCCAAAAACATATGTCTTCATCGATAACAGTTACTGTGGCACATAAGGCAACGAGACAGCAGACATGCTTGCGAAGAAAGGCTGCAAAATTAAGCAAAAGAAAAGCATACAATTTTCATTCCTGTCCATCAAGCAAGTCATAACGAAATTCTCAGAGATATCTCCAGACAAGAATTATACATCATGGCAAAGGATAAAAAATGGAAACACATTATCCACAATCCTGAAGTCATTCCCAAAGCCCCAAGCAAAACAGCTGTAGCGAGATTCACACTAATCACAGGACATGAGGACATAACTACCTGGGCAAACACCTGAACAGAAAAGGACTTTTTGATACTCCCATTTTTCCTCTGTGCAATAAGGAGGACATGTCAGAGAAACATCTTTCGACCTTACAACATATTATCTGCTATCAGCTCCATTGAAGAAACATTTTGGAAAGCAAGAAGGCTAATGGCTTCATTGCCAGAGGCTTGGCATTAGAAAACAACAAATGTGTATTTTTTATGGGGGGGGGGGGGCCCTAGCACCTAAGCACAAATTACACTAACGCAAGGTTAACACTGATGGGCATAAAGAAGCTAAATTATTGCATTTACGTTGTAAATAGTATACAACAGCAAGAACTTTCTCATTTCGTTTTTCGATCTTAATCTTTACATTTACACAATAATTTCAGAGCTAAAGACCATGATATACTTATATAACAGAATAGCAGGGAACTTTTTGATGAACACACAAGGAGTTACTGGTCCGTCAATTAATTATTAAATTAAATTAATTAAACTTAAAGATAGAGTCAAACTGAAAAAACCAATGCCATGGCCGAGATTTGAACCATGGACCTCCTGGTTCCTGTCCAGTTGCTCTTACTGTCCTCCACAGGAGAGATAGTCTCTGTGGCCAGAGACGCATCGGGGTTGGCGAAGGTTACCACACCCTCCCTGCACAGGTTTATGACACCCCATGTCAGCACAGTTACTGTCCTCCACAGGAGAGTAAGTCTTCAAGGCCTGAGACGCAGGGGGGTTGGCAAAGGTTCCCACATCCTCCCTGGACAACTTTATGATACCCTATGTCAGTACAGTTACTGTCCTCCACAGGAGAGGAAGTCTCCGAGGCCTGAAACGCAGGGGGGTTGGTGAAGGTTCCCACACCCTCCCTGGACAGGTTTATGACACCCCATGTCAGTACAGCTACTGTCCTCCACAGGAGAGTACGTCTCCGAGGCCTGAGACGCAGGGGGTTGGTGAAGGTTCCCACACCCTCCCTGGACAGGTTTATGACACCCCATGTCAGTACAGCTACTGTCCTCCACAGGAGAGTAAGTATCTGAGGCCTAAGACGCAGGGGGGTTGGCGAAGGTTCCCACACCCTCCCTGGTCAGGTTTATGACACCCCATGTCAGTACAGTTACTGTCCTCCACAGGAGAGTAAGTCTCCAAGGCCTGAGACGCAGGGGGGTTGGCAAAGGTTCCCACACCCTGGACAGGTTTATGACACCCCGTGTCAGTACAGTTACAGACCACTCAAAAACATTCTGACGGCTTCTACTTTTGTGAATGAATCTTCTCGGTTTTAGTTTACAGAGTGAATAGGACGCATGTTTTTTTAACGGTCTGCTCCTTGTGTAGCAAGCGTTCCCTGTCACACATTCGCTGTCCTTGTCCCACTGTGTAAGGTAGCACATACCTTTCAGGGACCTTCTTTGCATTGCTGGACAGTACCTACTGAGCTACCATGGCCAACGTGCCGTCATGACATTAAATTCTCCAACTGATTCATATATTTTCCCGGTAAACCACTAGGGGCTCTTGTATATGAGATAAACTGTTTGTGGCAACTTAATTGATGGAAATTAATCATTCATTCACATCGGACCCAAATGACCTTGTTGTCGACGGGCCCTAAAACACTACACACTCACTCACACTCACTTCATTCACATTAGCCATATATAGGCTAAGATTTTGGATCGATAGTCACATTGAAAAATTCAATGCCACGGCCAAGATCTGTGGTTCAAATCCCAGCCGTGGCATTCAATTTTTCAGTTTCACTATCTTTCCAAAACCTTAGCCTATATATAGCTAGTGTGAAGGAATGATTAATTTCCATCAATTAAATTTAAAGATGTTTTATTGTGTACTGAATTCCCCAGAAAACAATAACATAGCTCATGATGCAATGAAAATAAGAAAAATATGTTCACGAAGCATTCTGATGTAGCGAGTCTTACATAGATCTTAAGGCAAAATGGGTACTATGTTGACATTTCACTCTCAAATAGAATCAGAAATAGGGTATGGCTTATATTCTTGATGCATATTTATGTAATACTATTGGCTATGTTATCATTATGCTGTTCAATTTACTTTCATGTTTATAATTTTTTTTTGAGATCTGATTTTTTTCCAATGGTGGCATTGCAGCAAAATGATCTATCTGTAAGACAATGATAAAATCAGAGATAAGAAAGCATTGATCAGTAAGTGATGAAAAACAAATAAAGGTTGCAGGCAGAAAATAAATATAATGTATAGAAGTATATTTTACTAAATATATCAGCTCCAAAATAAAGCATTTTTACATTTTGCCAACAATATGTAGTCTATGGGTTAGTTCTCTTTTCAGGATAAATTATTCATTACAAAATATATTATCATACTACTTTCTCACAAGAAAACAAGACAAATTCATACTTGAATACTCATATTGCCTATGGGTAATATGGAATGATACATCATTTATCATTTTAAAAGGCTCATATAAATGAACAGAAAAATATAAATTCAAAACCTAATTCCTCCTTTTAGCTTCTTATTCAGCTGCAAAAAAACATAAAATAAAATAATAAAATAAAAATTAAAAAAAAATCAATTCCTTTCTTGGAAGTGTTGAAAACAGTGTTGGTATGATAAATTAAATTTAAAGAGAGTCGATTAATCACTAAACAACACTGTTTAGTGTCATTAATCGACCCCCCTTTAAATTTAATCTTCTACTTTCACTGTTCACTCCTCAAACCAACAAGCAACACAGGTTGTTTGTCTTTTACAGTCAGTAACAGTTTATGCTGTTATATGATGCAAAGCAAATTATATTACCTAGTAAGATTAAGAAGTTTCTGGGTTTATAATATGACACAAAACAAAAAGTCTGATTGAACTCCTGAGTGAATTATGTGAGGTGGGACTGTGATAGCAGTCGGTCACTCAATAATAAAATTAACCATTAAATAGCTAGCTTTTAGAGTAGCTTCCAGTCATGCAACTTTAATTTCTATTTTAAGTCACAATTGCTTTACTCTTAGTAATAAATATGAGATAGAAACCATATGCCTGAAGTCTAAGGTAGCTAATATTTTTCTTTTTTAAAATATAGAAGACTATGAGTAACAACTCAATCTGATTTCATGTTCAGATCTGTCTTGCGTTGCTGCTGATTTTCTGCTTCCTCAGGTTCAATATCATCATGGTAGCCTTTACAAGCATACATTACAATAATTGTGTTAACCACTACCACTGCAGCCACTACAGACCATGCTGTGCTGGCAAATCCATCCATGCCAAGGTAATGTTTCAAACTATATTTTGTCCCAATAAATGCTAAAAATGGCAAACTGAACATTGCCATACTATATAACATAAAGTATGCTAACACTTTGCCAGTTTCCTTTGAGTCATCACTTGATGATGCTGATGCAGACGATGGTGAAATATCTGCAAGGGGTGCATCTGGCTCCTTTTCATCATCGAATGAACCTCTCCTTCTCAATTCTGACTCCATTTTGGAAGCAACAGCGCAAGACTAGATCTGAAAAGAAAACAGAATAAAAGAAAATTTGCATTTTGTATTGATTTTGTTTACCTTTGTTTTGGATAAGGCTGAGCTTCAAATCTTTCTCCTTTTCTAGAGCATTGAGTTCTGCAAGTAATTGTTGTTGGTAAGCAAGTACTATTTGCACAGGCTTGCTTTCTCCTGGTAAATGCTGTTTCCCGAACAGCAATTCCGTTATCAAAATCCTGATCAACCATGGGTCTGCTTTTGATTCTTTTGTTAGAATATCCACCTTTTTAAGCAACTTATTTATTAGATCTTCGAGCTGTAAAGCCTTAATTATTAATGCATACAGCCCTTTAATATTCTGCAAAAAGAGAAATTGCATTCCTAAATTTATATTAAAATCACAATAGGAAACAAGTATAATAGCTTTGCCAAGTATGTTTATTATTGAATTAAACCGTTATAAGCAAATTGTATTTGATAAGTTAAAGGTTATTTGGAAAGGAAGTTATGTATAGCACATGTTTACTGTAACTGCACTAACCAAATGTTTGTTGCACGTGTAAACCAGGTCCTTTATGCTGCCCCCACTTTCCTTCACGGTTTTCACAATTCGGCTAGCTGCTTTGTATATCTGAGGCACCTTCACAGAATGTTTTGGTTTACTCATATTTTCCCCAAATTACCGCATCATAGGAAAACGCCTACTCTTCCATTATATGATTAAATCTCACGTTTCATGATGGCAAACATTACGGTATATTTGATCCTGCAATTGAAAATACAATTGAACATACTTTCTATCAAGCATATTTATTACAGCTATTAAAATGAATTACACGAGTTTTATTAATTTATTTTCTATTTATTGCTCTTTTAACTTTTATATCATCATGTTTTTTGTTACAGATAAACATGCGTTCCAGTGTTTCAATTCTGTATGTTGCCTAGCATGAATTATGAATCAGCTGTGATGGCTGACCGTTTGTTATTGCGTGTAATGTTACCACTTTAATTTGGTGTACTTCTCTAATTTTTGTAGTAAAACATGTGATTTTGAGGAATATTTTGATGACAAATGAAACTAAGGTAAACCTATGTAGAAGGGGATTGGGTAGTGTATGTCACCCAGAGACTGGCTTCCTGTATACTGCAAAATGTGAACTTTGTTTACATTAGAGTATTTTTTGGTTTCAAGCTTCCAAGATGTAAAGTACTAATTTGTAAATAAATAGTAGTATATGACACAAGACCACTGAAGGTCGATTTCATAATAATGGTCCTTATACCTAGTACATACACTTTCGACCTTTGGTTAAAAGGCAATGCTGAGCCTACAGATTCTTCTGTAGAGCTCAGCTGCCTGATGCCAAATGGAATTTTTATTCCACTGGAAGTGGATAGGAACGCTACGTTACGAGAAATCAAACTGGTAAGTTTAAAACAAAATGTTCATTTTTCATTAACTTTGTTGCTTTAGTTTTATGTTGAGCATTGATTAACCAACACTTACATGATCACTTGTGCTTTTCTTAGAACTTAATTTCGTGCTACAAACTGTTGACTTTTACCTACAGGAACTATGGGATGAAGCAACTAAATATCCACTTCATGGCATGCTCCATGATCCAGCAACGTATGTCTTCTCGTTCATTAATTCTATGGCAGAAAATGAAGATCTATTAGATGAAACCAGACATTTATCAGATGTTCGCCCCTTTTGTGCTGTTCTACGGCTAATTGAGTGTCGAGGAGATAGTGCAGAGAATGCATTAAACATTCAAATTGGTCATCTTATTGGAAAAGGTAAAAGAAATAATAATTCTCTTATATGAAACAGAAATCGTCATATTAGTTCAGGACAAACCTTAATACCCTTCTGTCATACTACATATAGTTGCATACGCTTTTATCACAAATAACAGATGGATGTAGCAGCTTTTCCTCCAGAAAAAGAAAAGGATTTTAAGGCCTAGCATGTACTATACCTATGACTGTACTGCACTGCCTCCAGTTCTGATGATTTGAGGGCAAAGAGATAGACGATAGAAATTAATATTGCCAGTGTATAATGTAAATAGAATTGTTAGGGTTGAACGGCATACAGTGTCGTTGCTTGTCTTCGTCTGCTACGGTAAGGAATGATGTAACGGAAACAAGCTGTTGTCAACTGCTGAGTTCTGAAATATGCTAAGAAAACAAAATGTTGCCAACACATATTCCTTTTGTTATTCTTGTTCCAATATTATTATTTTATACAGATGCTACTAACCATGTGCATAAAATTACACATCTTTCAAGGTAGAGAATGCTTCTATTAAACAAGGTTGTCCAATAAAACATTCAATGACATATCCAGAATTAGCTAAAAAAAAAGGTATCCTTTGAAGCATATGCCATAAATTAAAATGCAGATGGTTATTGGAACATGTTACATCGTGAATGTATTCTGATACTTTTTACTACTAAATACTGAATTTTGACATTTGTGTTTGATTTCTAGCAATGTTTATGGGTATGGTAGAATGCTGCCACAAGATTTTAACCCTGCTACGTGCTAATAATTGAGTCACAGATTACAGTACTGAGGGGACATTAAGGATGAAAATTGTATAGATAGAGTCAACATGAAAAATTCAATGCCATGGCCAGGATTTGAACCACAGATCTCCTGGTTTCCGTCCAGTCGCTCTAACCCATTGAACTACCATGGCCAACATGCCGTCCTGACATTAAATTCTCCAGTCGACTCATATATTACCCCGATAGACTACAAGGGGCTCTCGCATTCGAGATACACTGTTTTTTGTGGCGACTTACTATTGTATGTACTTGAGTCCCAGCCTTCATCATTTAACTTATTATTTTAGTTAATTGATGGAAATTAATCATTTCTCCACACTAGCCGTGTATAGACTATGGTCTTTGATAGAGTCAACATGAAATATTCAATGCGATGGCCAAGATTTGAACCACAGATCTCCTGGTTTCCGTCCAGTCGCTCTAACCCATTGAGCTACCATGGCCAACGTGCCGTCCTGACATTAAATTCTCCAGTTGACTCATATATTACCCCGGTAGACCACAGGAGGCTCTCGCATTCAAGATACACCGTTTTTGTGGTGATTTACTATCGTAAGTACTTGAGTCCCAGGCTTCATCATTTAACGTATTATTTTAGTTAATTGATGGCCATGGCATTGAAATTTTCATGTTGGCTGTATCTATCAAAGACCTTAGCCTATATACGGCTAATGTGAAGAAATGATTAATTTCCATCAATGAACTAAAATAATAGGAGTTAAATGATGAAGCCTGGGACCCAAGTATTTACGATAGTAAGTCGCCACAAATGGTGTATCTCGAATGCGAGAACCCCTAGTGATCTACTGGGGAAATATACGAGTCAGATGTAGAGTTTGGTGTTATGACGGCAAGTTGGCCATGGTAGCTCAATGGGTTAGAACGACTGGACGGAAACCAGGAGATCCATGGTTCAAATCCCAGCCATGGCATTGAATTTTTCATGTTCACTCTATCTGTAAAAAACCTTAGCCTATATATGGCTAGTGTGAAGAAATGATTAATTTCCATCAATTACCTAAGTAACTACTTAACTTGATTATCAAGCTGTATTGATCTGTGCTTCTTAAGTCAACGGATTTCCATTTTTAAGGCCGGTTTCCAAGAGGAGCTGAACTGAAATCCAGCATCATGATTAAGCGTGCTCCTTTCAGAGGAAATTGCCAAAGCCTCCTTAATTCTCCGCTCCCAGTAACTGTTGCATTTTGCCAAGATGGTCGTCTCCCAAAAATTGGCTCTATGGTTATCAAAACAATGCTCTGCCAGCCCAGACTTCTCACGTTGCATTAAACGAATGCTCTGTTCATGTTCGTTTATTCTGGTAGCGATGGTCCTTCCGGTTTGTCGTATATACAGTGTCCCACATTCACAGGGAATGCGGTACACTCCCGGAACTTGGAAGTCCAGTTTGTCTTTCACTGGTCTCAACAGATGTTTAATCTTCGGAGGTGGCCTGTGGATGGTCCTGAAGTTGTATTTGGCGAGAATTCTGCTGATTCTGCCGGATAGGTTGCCAGTAAACGGGATGCAGCCTGTAGCCTAATGTCTTAATGGCACGTTAGCCATGGTCGCTCATAAAGGTTAAGAGCAACCAGATGGAAACCAAAAGATCCTTGCATTGAATTTTTCAGGTGGACTCTATCTATCCAAAACCTTAGCCTGTACATGGCTAGAACGATTAATTTCTATCAATTAACTAAATAATAATGGTTTAATGATGAAGCCTGGGAATCAAGTACTTACAATAGTAAGTTGCCGCAACTGATGTGTATCTCAAATACAAGGACTCCTAGTGGTTTATCGGGAAAACATACTAGTCAGTTGGAGAATTTAATGCCGTGACGGCATGTTGGTCTTAGCTGAAAAGTTAAGAGCGACCGGATGAAACCAGGAGATCTATGGTTCAAATCCAAGCCATGGCATTGAATTTTTCAGGTTGTACTTTTTGTGTTTTAACAAATTTATAATTTATCAATATATTTTTCCTTTTTCATGATGGAATACTATTTCATCTTTGCTCAAATGTATTGTTCTTTCCTCCATGTCCTATTTCACTCAGAATGCTTGCATCTGCTTTTGTGCATGAGAAAGGTACTGACTGACACTTCCCTGCACAGTGAATAACAAGCATAAAGCATATCTTGAGTTGGTAAACATTTCTTTTATAAAAAATAAACAAGTTTTTGTGTCCCATAGCATTTAACAGGTATTATCACCAATATAATTTTGAGTTGAACTAATACTCAATGCTCCACTTATTGCTAGTATTTACCTAGAACTTATTTCGTTAGTATCTTCCTAACATCATCAGCTGTTGTTGACTAATACATGTTGGTTTGGTGAATTCCTTGGAGGCGATAGGTACATCTCTGTCGGTATCTTGATGAACTTGAAGTTTGGGTTTTCTTCAAAGGTAGTGTCAATAGTGTCTCTGTTGACCCACAGACAAAAAATCAGGTGTGTACCGGATAAACTGCAAAGGTTGTGACAACTTTTACATTGGAAAAACTAAAAGGAACTTGAACATTAGGCTTAAAGAGCATTTTAGGAACATCAGGAACAAGGAAATAGATAAATCGGCAGTAGCATACCATTTTTGGAAGGAGAATCATGATATAGAACAAGAAATCCACTTATTAAAAAAAAAAGTGTCCAAGCTCCAGCTGCATTAACCACATGGGAAAAAATCTTCATAAAGAAATATGAAAGAAAATTGTTTAATTTCAACAGTCACTACCTTTGAAGAAAACCCAAACTTCAAGTTCATCAAGATACCGACAGAGACACACCTATCACCTCCAAGGAATTCACCAAACCAACATCTATTAGTCAACAACAGCTGATGATGTTAGGAAGATCCTAACGAAACACGTTTTAGGGAAATACTAGTAATAAGTGGAGCATTGAGTATTAGTTTGACTCAAAATTATATTAATTTTATACTTCATTGATCATAGTCCTTACATATTGGAAGGTATTATCACTTTGTAAAATCTTCTGCAAATTGCAATTGTATTATTACATTACCTATAAAGAATATAGAACCCAGAGTTCATCTTTTTATTTAATTACAAGGATATTTTATGTACAGACCATACCTGTCTAAGAAATTGCATTACTAATCAAAGCTTCACAGTGATCAGCTGTGTCAAAGTTAAAAATGTCAAGCGTTCGGCCATTCCAAGCTCCATGGTCTTCCTCAGGAATTGAATGAAAATGCTGGCTGACCGCCCCATATGTATAGCCTTCGTCATGTGGGTAGGGCTTGTATCACCCCACTGTACAGCAGTCTGACATTGGTTTGATTGGTTCATAGGAAGGATGACATGTTTTGCATTTTTTGCATTTTCATCTGGATTGGGATTCTCCTGTTTTGAGTTTTCGGCAGACTGTCATCTAGTCGAGGACCTTAAGGTTCAGCTGATCTTTTATTGGCTTAAAGT
Organism: Mantis religiosa; assembly: GCA_030765055.1. Classification (NCBI taxonomy): domain Eukaryota; kingdom Metazoa; phylum Arthropoda; class Insecta; order Mantodea; family Mantidae; genus Mantis; species Mantis religiosa. The sequence goes on from CM060958.1 coordinate 132,361,225, forward strand.
ATTGTTGGATCAGCAGGTAAAGCAGGTTTTAATATTAAACTTGAAAAGAATGCAGGCAACCTTATTGGAATAAGATGACTGCACCACTGAAGATGTCAGCCTCAGTTGTAGAAGAAACATCTGGAAGTTATAACTCCAGCAGACCACAGCATAACAACCCGGAAATAACTTCCAGTTATACTGACTTCGGCCATGAAAGCCTACGTTCTCTCAATCTTCCTGGAAATAGAACCATGGAAAGGTGTAAATGCCGTGCTTAAACAGTCCTCTGTGTTCTTGAAATAATGGTGGTGTGACAAATTAATCTTATTGTCCAAACCATTCTGTAGACCTTCTTGATGTCATGATTGCTATAGCCATTCTGTAGCAAAGTAGCCCAAAGGAATTGAATGCTAGATGTATATGGGGACAGTTGGCCAGCATTTTCATTCAGTTCCCAAGGAAGGCGATGGAATTAGGAATGGCTGAAAGCTCAACTTTTTTAACTTTGACACGACTGATCACCCATGAAGCTTTGATTAATAATGCTTGCCATGAAAGTTTTAAGTTCTAAATTCTATTACTGTTTACAAATATTCAAAATCACTCAAAAAAAAAAAAAAAAAAAAAAAAAAAAGAATTGGATTTATGCTAACGATCTTGATGGCCATTTTATTTGTCCATTCCATGCAATCCAATTTTCTGTACAAATTTTTCATAGATGGTCCACACAAGTCGACTAATGTGGAATGGTGTATCATCATACAATAGCTACATGTCATTTCTTACTGCCAGGCAAACATCCTTAACCCACCATTAGTCGCATGGGACCTGGGAGGCCCCTATCTTTATATAAGTACTGTAGTTTCCAAACGAATGCACCTATGCAATTGCCTGATCAGGACATCGAACATTACACCTTACTCAATTTAATTGGAGGATTTTATGAATTTAGAATTTGTTAATAACTAAAGGATGTTAACATTTAATTCTTATTTTAAAATGATTTTTAATTTTTATTTAATTATATTAAATGTTTGCTGCAGCAACAAATTTTTCTCTTTATTATTGTAGCTACAAAAATGACGAATCAGCAGTTAGGTGTCGTATTGGTCTAGCGGGCCCCTTGCACCTACTCCTGTTACATGTTGATGACATGCTTTTCTTCATTAGTAAGTCGTGGAATGTTGCATTGCCAGTGGAAGGAGCAATTAGTTCTTTGTTATGAATATCAGAAAAAGGTGTGATCTACAGAGTTCCAAGGATCTGGAAGAAGTACATCATCTACTTTGTGATGACAACGCCTTACTGTTGCATGACAGTTTGTATGAATCAGGGCCCAAATGACCTTGTAGTCGACGGGCCCTAAAACACCACTCACTGTATGAATCAGATGATTCTGGTTATCAAGATAAAGTGGAAACGAGATTATTAGATTCAGAAACAGTAGTTTTGATCTCAAGTCTACAAGTTTCGTTGGGCCAACTGTCAGAAGGTGCCGAGAAAAAGCCTGAAATAATCACGCGTTACAGCGATACTAAATCTGGAGTTGATGTAATAGTTAAATTGTGTGCTATGGACAATGTAGTCTGATCAAGAAGGTGGCCAATGTACCATATGTTGAATATTGCAGATATTAATTCTAGGGTTATCTATCTTGGAAGCCAAAACAAATAATCCACAAGACAGGAATATTTGAAAGTGCTGTCCTTAGCTTTACTGTCTCAGCAGTTGCAAAGATGAGCAACATTATCAAAGCTAACCAATGATTTGAAAGAGCACCTAAAGAAATAAAAAGCTGAACAACCAACAGCAGATGAGTTGACGAATGCACCAGAATCACTGAAAAGGAAATGATGTGAACCCTACAGTAAAGACAAAAATAACAGCAAAACTAAATATGCAAGAGAGAAATGCAATGCTTCTTTCTGTTTGGGAAAACATGCCAAAATTATTTGTGATACCTGCTTAGTCAGGGGAAACAGAGAAGAAATATATTGAAATGTAACTGTATTGGAACACCACAGTGAAGCGAAACTATTATTAAATTATAGTTAAGTCATATATATTACACATCAGCTTCACTTACGTACCTATATTGAGGACATGTTTCGCGAACCATCGCTTGCATCATCGGCTCTAATGCGACTAAAGCTTAATCCAGTGGTGTGGGTAGTTCTCGAGTTGCTGCCATCCGTTGATTTTCTGATGAATTTAAATGTGGGGTTGTCTTCTGGCGGAATTTCGAAGTTCATTAGTTGATTTTTGTTTTTCTATGTATATTTTCTCCCATATAACAAGTTCACTATGTTTTTGTGTGTGTTTTAGTAATTTGCTGCTATCTTCAATTTCATGATTTTCAGAACAGAAATGAGCTGCTATTGCAGACTTATCAGTATTTTCTTAGATGCCTAAGATGCCTTTAGATGTCTAAAATGTTCTTTCTTCCTAGTGCCTATGTTTCTTTTTGTCCTCTGTATGTAAAATTTTTCACAGTCTTTACATTTAATCTTGTAAATGCCTGACTTTTCTTCTGGTTTTATCTTATCAGTATTATTATTGTCAAGTAGGTTTTTAATGTTGTAATATTTTTTTTTTTGTGCCAATGTTATATCGTATTTCTTGGATATTTTTTTGGAACTTTTTTGTGGCCCAGGGGGGTAAGTAAATTTAGCAAATCTTATTGTTTCATTGGTGAAAGAGCTGTGACTGTTTTAATCTTTTTTGAAGTTTGAATGATTTTATATTTTTATCTACAAAGCTTTTTCCATATCCACTTTAATTGCAGTTTTTAAGACTTGATTGTATCCTTTTTGATATTCTTGCTGGCTGAGGGTAGAGGGGTGAGACTGTTGATGGTGGCATCCCAATTCCACACAAACATGCCAAAACAAGTGCATGCTTTTCACAGTCCTTTAGAATCCTAGAAACAGTACACACAGACACACCAGTAGCTTTTGCAACCCAGACTTGTAACTTCTGTATTTTTTTGAAGTTAAAAGTGAACAGACATCTTATTGTTTGCTTCTTGTTTCATAAACTCATGAATGTTTGGTACTACCATGTTGGCTCCAGTTGTACAATGTTTTCCCTTGCAATTTCTGTATAATGGGAGGCATATGTTGCAATTAACCGCACTAAATCTGAACACAACTCGCGCATAACAGTTTCATTACAGACTGTATAGCCAGAACGCTGGGAATTTGTGACATTATGTCTACTCCTGGTAAGCATTCCAATCTTCATTTCGTCTAATCAATACCACTTGCTGCTTGCTTGAAACATTAGAGGGGTTTGCTGACTGGGCTAGTTCTCAAGGACATATGCCAATATCAGTGTCGAGACCTGTAAAGTTATGCTTCCTGTATCTCTGTTGTCGACAAATGTGAACAAGTGCTGCTTATCTATGTGAAAATATTTCTGAATAAGTTGTTACTGCAGCTGCTCAATGAGTAGCATTTCAAGGTACTCTACATTACTGAAGTGAGCCAGTTTATAACTGTTAATATGCGGTTTCAAAAGTAAGTAGTAAACAAACAGTTGAAGTGCATTCATTTAGTCCTTAATTCTGTTTTGTTCTATAGATTCAACTGACATGGTTAAATTTTGAAAGATTTTTCAAAAAACACTTGTACAGCATTTGTATTTTACAATCACTTATTATTACTTAAGTCTTGTTTATAGGAATCAAAATCAAAAGGCACAACAACGTCAGGAAATAACATTGCATTTAAATGCCTACTATCCCAAGTATTTTTGCGCATATCTTGGGGCATATCATAAGAGCTTTAGCATCTGAAAAATTAATGTTACATATTTCAAGATAAACATATTGCAGTCTCATCTTGACTGGAGGAATTATTTGTAGTCAGTTTTTAACACTCTGCCTCTTACATGTTTATTCTTTGAGGGCTAGTTTTGGAAACTGTTGCTTCCATTCTCAACCTTGATGGTCGGACTAATTATTATTATTATTATTATTATTATTATTATTATTATTATTATTATTATTATTATTATTATTATTATTATTATTATTATTATTATTATTATTATTATTATTATTATTATTATTATTATTATTATTATTATTATTATTATTATTATTATTATTATTATTATAATTATTGTTGTTGTTGTTGTTGTTATTATTATTATTATTATTATTATTATTATTATTATTATTATTGTTATTGTCAGCTGTCTTTTCTGTACTGGTTCTCACCAGCTTCTGAAACTAGTCCCTCAAAAACTAAAAATGTAAGGGACGGAGTGATAAAAACAGGTTACAAGTAATTTTTAAATACTATATGCCATTATACAAATAAAAATATTTAGTAATTATCTTCCACTTATCTTAAGAAGTTGATGATAATACTTCTATCTTCTTTATATGAGATTAATTTCATGAGCATTTGCCCACATCTTCAGTCAACACACTTCGTTGTCAAGGATCCCATGTATTTATGTATTACCAACATCTGAAGACGAAACAAAGTTGATGATAATACTTCTATCTTCTATCTTCTTTATATGAGATTAATTTCATGAGCATTTGCCCACATCTTCAGTCAACACACTTTGTTGTCAAGGATCCCATGTATTTATGTATTACCAACATCTGAAGACGAAACAAACCTAAAAACATAATCAATTGCCAGTATGTATGTATTGATTCTGTTTTTAGGTTTGTTTCGTCTTCAGATGTTGGTAATACGTAAATACATGGTATCCTTGACAACGAAGTGTGTTGACTGAAGATATTGGCAAATGCTCATGAAATTAATCTCATATAAAGAAGATAGAAGTATTATCATCAACTTCTTAAGATAAGTGGAAGATAATTACTAAATATTTTTATTTGTATAATATTTATTACTCCACTGTAACTAGCTTCATTTTCTGTGTAACTATATGCCATGTTTTCTTGAGTGCTAGTTTTACAGTGTGGTGCAAGCAGGGGGGAAGAAGCGAGAGTTAACGCTCTTTTGTTTCTGCAGTGTGGTCAACCTAGAAAGCCACAATTTAGCAAAATAGCGTATAAGATAAGTGAAGATATGCGCTGCAAGTGTGAGATGTGCACAAACAGTAAATTGAACTCAATCCTATAAACTGTATGTTTATATACTATTTACGAAACACATAAAAATAGAAAACAAATATTATGACAGCTATAAATACTCAATTAGAGACCCATATATTATTTGTTGATTTCGTAAAAGCATTTGACAAAGTTACACGGCTAAAACTATGGGATATATGACTGAAAATGGATATCCTCAACATTTAATTTTAATGATAAAGAAAATGTACGAAGGGACTTGTATTAGCATGGATAATGGTTTTAAGACAAACTATCAACCTAGGTGTAAGACAGGGCTGTCCAATGTCGCCAACTCTTTTTAATATTTATATCGATGCAGCAGTTGCCGAATGGCAAGCTCAGTTGAAAGTAGATTTTAAGTTAGGTCGTACAATCTTAAATACATCCTGTTTGCAGATAATCAGGTCATTTTGGCAGATACTGAAGACAGATTACAAATAGCTTTGTACTAACTCGACAAAACAATGTCAAAGTATAATTTTATCATTTCAGCAGCGAAAACGAAAGTGATGGTTTTTATTGGTAAATACCCAACACGGTTCAAAATGCTCTTCAAAAACAAAACAGTAGAACAAGTTAAATATTTGAATTACTTAGGATGCAATATTTTCTATGAATGTGACAGAGATTTAAAACAAAAGATCTATAAATTTCAAAACTTATGTGGCACTATAAAACGAACATTGAAAAACAAAACAAGAAGAGATAAGATATTAAAGTTTTATAAAACTATGACAGTGCCTGTTATATCTTATGGAGCCGAGACCAGGACCTTGAACAAAACTGATAAAAGAATAATTGAAACGGCTGAAATGAAATTTTTGAAGTACGTAGCTGGCTGTAGTCGCAAAGATCACATTAAAAGTGAAACAATAAAACAGCTAAAAATATTTACTTTAAAAGACAAACTCAGGGAGTACAAACTGAAATGGCAAGATCATTTCTCTGAAATGCCAGAAGAAGGACTCACCAAACAGGCCTTGCAGTATAAACCAGTTGGTATTAGAGATGTTGGAAGACCACGGAGACGCTGGGAAGATCCCTTCTGAGCGGAAACAGGCCTTGCAGTATAAACCAGTTGGTATTAGAGATGTTGGAAGACCACGGAGATGCTGGGAAGATCCCTTCTGAGCGGAAACAGGCATTGCAGTATAAACCAGTTGGTATTAGAGATGTTGGAAGACCACGGAGACGCTGGGAAGATCCCTTGTGAGCCAAAACAGGCCTTGCTGCATAAACCAGTTGGTATTAGAGATGTTGGAAGACCACGGAGACGCTGGGAAGATCCCTTCTGAGCCAAAACAGGCCTTGCAGTATAAACCAGTTGGTATTAGAGATGTTGGAAGACCACGAAGATGCTGGGAAGATCCCTTCTGAGCCGAAACAGGCCTTGCAGTATAAACCAGTTGGTGTTAGAGATGTTGGAAGATCACGGAGACGCTGGGAAGATCCCTTCTGAGCTGAAACAGGCCTGTCTGGCCTATCTTAACGGTTGATGATGATGATATTGATGATGATGATGATGATGATGATGATGATGATGATGATGATGATGATGATGATGATAAATACTCATTCGCTTTGTGATTCTTTGATTTCCAATTCTGGTGAGTCACTTTCATCGCTGGTTTGTTTTTCTGTTGATGATAATTTCAGCAATTGCATTTTCTATTACACCATCATTTCTTGAATATTGCATTTCCAGCTCTTGGGCCTTTTTGCAATCTGTTGCGGTTATGGAAAAGAATGCTTCTATAGCAAGTTTCCGCACATATGTGGCTGACATCACCAGTAACATTGCATCCTCTGAAAACATTCTTTATTTTTTTCCATGCCAGTTCAGTTGCCTACAGATCACAATTATATGAAGTTAGACGAATAATAGTGTGTCCTCTTTCAAGAGCCATAACATCCACAGCATACATTTGTGTAAACTGGTTAGCTAATTAACCTCGAAATTGCTCAAAACAAAATATGGTGCACCTGTGAAAGCTTAGCATATTAGTCACTATATGTCAGAGTGTACAGTGCATTTTATGTTTCAAAGTTTTCATCTGTGTTTATGAAGTTAGACAAAACCTACCAAATGAGGACTTGGAGCCTGAGCGCTCAAATTATCGTGCACATATAGTATTATAGTCTGTTCTTCTTTATATAATAATTACTGAGTATAAATAATTGATAAAGCTCCACTGTGTATAAATACTTATATTTTATAATTTTAATTACTGAATAGACAAGTTATATAGTAAATTTGGCCTTTTATAGAAATTACATTATGTTGTGTATTTCCTTTCAGTCTATGTATGTTAAAAGCTTTAGAAAAGCCCAAAAATTAAGAGCTATGAAAGCTCCTCTATGAATTCATACAATTTAAAATTTATAATGCTTGCAGCGGTTCTACCTCTAGCTTCACAGTAATTTGAGACTGTAAGACTGCTTATGATGATTATTATCATTATCATAACTTATGTATTTAATGTACTTTATTAATTCACCAAATTATTTATTGCATTGCAGGTCTTCATGAATTTGATTCGTTAAAAAACTCAGAAGTAAACGACTTTCGATGGAAAATGAGACTCCTTGGTGATGAAATTGCCCATGAAAGAAAGACTAAGCAAGGATTGGAGAGAATGAAGTACCAGTATCCTCCACGACTTGCAGCCACACCTTATTTATCATCAAATATTAGCTCTAGATTGAGGAATGATAAATTTGCTCTTGTCACAAAATTTGAGGACACTGAGGTATGGTTCTCAAGGGTTAATGTAACTTTAATTCATTTTTAGCATAAAGTTTATCTTGTTTCCCTGGGAATTTTGTGTATCGAGTATCACATGTGCAAACTGACCTTAATGATTATTGCTTCTTTGGTGAGATTGAACTTGTGGATTGTTAAATATGTGCAGGTTAAAGGGGATACATACATACATACATACATACATACATACATACATACATACATACATACATACATACATACATACATACATACATACATACATACATACATACATACATACATACATACATACATACATACATACATACATACATACATACATACATACATACATACATACATACATACATACATACATACATACATACATACATACATACATACATACATACATACATACATACATACATACATACATACATACATACATACATACATACATACATACATACATACATACATACATACATACATACATACATACATACATACATACATACATACATACATACATACATACATACATACATACATACATACATACATACATACATACATACATACATACATACATACATACATACATACATACATACATACATACATACATACATACATACATACATACATACATACATACATACATACATACATACATACATACATACATACATACATACATACATACATACATACATACATACATACATACATACATACATACATACATACATACATACATACATACATACATACATACATACATACATACATACATACATACATACATACATACATACATACATACATACATACATACATACATACATACATACATACATACATACATACATACATACATACATACATAGCAAAATCTTTTATTCTAGCTCCAATTTGGGATATTCTTTTATTTACGTCCCACAAAACATTTTCCTCAGTGCAGCATCAGATGGGCTGAAATTAGTGCTGACAAAACCTGTCAAAGTTACCATGAATAGAAGTGCAGGTAACCGGAATAGTTAAAAAGCCATTTGCTGCTAACCTCAGCACCAATGCCCCAGACATATGGTATTAAAACTTTACATTTGTCCACTACATATACCATTGTTAGAAGCAAGCTACCTGTACCATTTATTGTAAAAATACACATTCTTTTGGTCCCTGCAATTCAGTAAATAAACTTTGTAAGTGAAAACTGTGTTTCACTATGGTTAGATTTGTTAATATTCTTGATCTTGTACCATTATTTAACAATGACGAACAATGCATACAGTTCCTATATGACAAAAGTTTACTAAGAATGCATATGTTTTGTTGGGACTAAAATGCCACTGTTCACCCTGTTAAGAAATGGGATTACGTGGGCATAAACAGTTCTCTGAGTCTGTGGTAAAGAGTACTTGGTTCAAGAACTCAAAGTTGCCACCTGCCTGATTACTATTTACACTCAGCTATTCCCAATCACTCTCATACGAACAAACCGTTATCCATTGTTCCATTGGAGACAGAAATACCAGGTGAGTCAGCTGCCCCTTATTCTCAAGTTTTATGCAATCCACATTTTATACTTAAATACGAAAACATTGACCCCATTACTATGTTCTACCCGCTTATTTATCAGGATGTTAAACACTCAATGAATTAGTACATTGCATCACCTGTAATATATTTGCAATTAGACAGCTGACGTTTGCACGTCTGCAAATATTCACTGGCACCAGCAAATACTATATGTTAAATGGAATGTTTATCACACACGTTACTAGGTAGCTCAGTTGGAACGAGCACAAAGCGATGTCATGTCTGCTGTTAAGGTGGTTCATATCCTCTGCATAAGTATACTAATTTTTATTCCAGAAACTGTTGTTATTTTTATTTTAATTGTTTTATGTATTTTTTATAGTACTGTTTGATGTTTCTTTATGGTGAACTACAACTAGGTAGTTGTTTAAACACACCTATTAGGTAGTTGCAAGTGAAATAAGGATCATTTATAAACATTTGAACACAGGAAACAAGGAAATTGAAGTATCAGAGTTTAACATGAAGTTAAACACAAGTTTGCAGACTTTGAATTATTGTGCTATTAACAATGTTGTTTCAAATTGGTATGTTTTGTGGTGCTGTAATAACCCTTTTTCTATTCCTGGAACACGACTTCTCTAACGACGCAAGTGCTCGAACTGAGACCTTGAATAATGCATGCCTGGGCACGCTGTTGAATGGAGCCTCTGACTCGGTGTAGCATGGCAGGTTGAACAGATCTATAGGACACTGTAATACGCTGGCGAAGGGTTTCTGGATTGTCCAGCTCCTCTGCATAAGCGCATTCTGTTAAATAACCGCAGAGGAAGAAGTCAAGGGGTGTCAGATCAGGTGATTTGGCAGGCCAGGAGACTGGTCCTTGTCTTCCTATCCAATGACCAGGATGTGCAGCATTCAAATGATTGCAGACGATTCTCGGCCGATGAAGAGGAGCAGTATTGTGTTGAAGCCACATCATCATTCGTTCCATCAGTGGCACATTCTCCAATAATAAGGGAAGCTTATTACAGAGGTATTCCAGATAGTGTGCTCCTGTTAGTGTTAGTATGTCCCTCAAAGAATAATGGTCCACCAAGGTGATCTCTCAAGATTCCATACCAGACATTTACACCCCACTGCTCTTGGAATGTGGTCTCCCTTACCCAATGAGGATTATCAACACTCCAATAGTGCATATTGTGGCGATTTACAGTTCCATTGTTGTGGAATCTTGATTTGTCAGAAAACAGTATCCTGGATACGAATCCCACATCATTTGCTACTCGCTCCAGCAACCATTCACAAAAGGTCACTCGAGCTTTGAAATCTCTTCCGTGAAGTGCATGGTGTAGGTGTAAACGATAAGGATGAAACTTGTTAGTATTCAATATTCACCCTACAGAAGACTGGCTAATGTTCACCTCCTGAACAACTGCCTCTGTACTAGTATGCAGATTGTTCTGGATGGTGTCAAAACTGCAGGTGAATTAACACCCGATGTTGCTGGTGCATGTCTAACAGGAGGCATTCTCGCAGGTGATGCTGTTACACGCAGATACCTTTCAACATTCAGGAAGGTGTTTGCTGTTGGTTGTCGTCTATTTGGATATCTCTCCTAATGTAGATTCTGAGCTGCTGGTGCATTTGTTCTTGCTTCTCCATAGATAAAAAGCATATCCACATACTCGTCTGTCAAATACATTATGAAAGATTGGCACAAAATAGGTTTTATGCAACAGCATACGCATGGAGAACAAAGGGATCAGCATTCGTAATAACACACTACATCATGCCAGTCCATGGAGCAAAAGTCATTATAGCAGTTCTATTACAAAATGCAGACAACCAACAATGATTTAAATTATAGGTAATGTCCTAAAGCCTTAGGGACTTTATAATTAGATTATTCTGAATTCGGTTTCCAAGTTTTGATGAACATTTAAAAAAAAAAATATTTACAGTACTGAGACTCGAACCTGTGTCATTAGGGGTTAGGGCACAGGAGATGTCCTAATCCTCAGCTATTTCGAGACTTAACTGAAAGCATGTTCCGCGTTCAATAGTATGACTTGTATGCTTGGCGCTTGTCATTGCCACCTCGTGAGATTTCATGCTTGATTTAGCCTTTTAAGACAGTTTTAATCATTTGCTGGGAATTTTAATATTACGTAAATGGCAAAAGCTCTTATGCATGTTAATTGAGATGCACAAGACATAGTTTATGAAAAAATGTAAATAAACCATTGTTTAATATGTCCGTTTTGACTGTATGGGTCCATGATGGATGAGGCTTGTCTCTAATCTTTTCCTAATTTTTGGCAGCCAACCCACTCTAAGTACAAGAATCTGCCATTTTCTTTTTAACTGATGTTAGTGTACTCATATGATAGTCCATTTTTTCGAGGCATTTACTGAATTACGTTGTTATGTATACTCTAATAAAAAGTTTGTAAAATCGGCTGGAAACCGGAATTTGCTCTCAGTAGAGGAGTCGTATGTTTTTAAGGTGTACTTTAGCAAGTGTACGGTCTGTCCCTTAAACTGCTATTCCTCTCTCTAAGAATGTCTAACAATACATTTTAGTAAGTGCAACACTGGACTTAGGCGCAAATGCCATTTGATGGGTGGCCTACCTTCCAAAAAATAAGGTGCAGCTGACTCATCTGGTATAAGCTACAGAACAATATCTGATTGGTTCAGCCATTGTTAGGAGATGTGCTTATTCCGAATGGTCAATAAATACTTAAACAGCGGCAAAATAGACAGTGCCATCTATGCTGTTCAGCTCGAGAATGCAAAATTGGAGGAGGAAGTACCATTGCGGCTGCATTGTGAAAGGAAACGAGATCCTCGGACTGATCAGTGTTCTCACTAATGAAGTGCAGATGGCAGTATGTCCCAGTAATCAAAGAGATGGTGCCACATTCTTTTTCTTTAAGAAAAAATGGAGTTGGAGAACGCAATTCACCCAACTGAATTATACTTAATGCCTGGGAGTTTTGCAGCCCATCTAACTGTCAATCAAAACCTGCATTTTTTAGACCCAAGAACAAATGTCCACACTAAAAACATTAGGTCTTGCTGGTGATGTCTGGCATCAAGACTGCAAAAGTAGAAAAGCTGATCCATTTCAAGAGCTGATGTAGGACATTTGCCGTGTAGTTTGGTTAAAACATTAGCTTAGTTTAGATAATAGTTTAGTTATAGTTTAGATCAGTTAAAATGATTGGGAACATTCAGGAGATTTACCCTGTTGTTTAGTTAAAATGTTAATTTAATGTAGGTTCTAGTTTAGTTAGACTTTATCATCAGTGAAAACTTTCGCCAGTTCATTTACTGACGAATGTATTGGCTTTTTTAACATTGGCAAGAAAAAGCAGGGTGATTGTGGGAGCAGTTGTTGGCAGCAATGCAACTTGTGTGCCAGTGACATCGACACTTGAGCAGTAAGTATATTTGGCCTTAGATATTTGTTTTATTTCAAATGATTTGATGTTACCAAGATTCGAACTTGGGATCTCTTGGGAAGTAGGCATCCTACTATTACTGGTCTTAGGCAACTTTTAATTCATATGCATTCCACTATGCACAAACTTTAAAGTCATTCTAGAAAAAATTATTGCACTTGTTTTTGTTTTACTGGTTCTTTGTAAAGAAGTTCTTTGAAAGCCCAGAATGATAACATTTGTGTACTACATTATATACAAGAAATATAATACTATTGCTCCAGGAAAAGATCAGAATGATTTTAAAGCTAAAGTGTGCATTTTATTTACAAATCCATATATTACACACTTAATTTAAAAAGCTGCATATTGTCACCATTGACCGTTTAATTCAAATAATACGTTAGATCTGTTGACTAGTAGAGTGTGTGACATCATGTCACGTGACCTCTGCCCCCTGCCCCTCCTCTGGATAGTGGAGGTTTTATTGTGGCATGTTCGAACGGTTACCATGGATTTATCTCTGGTAATAGATACCTCTCAGATAACGCACTGATTACTCCACGTGGAGTGAACATATATCTGTCATTTGTGATTTCTGCAAATTCCATTGTTTGAAGTGATGCCTTCATTGGTGCTTAGCCCACAATCGGGAGGCCCGTCAGTACCCCTCTCACTCTTACAAGAATAATCAGTGCATTATCTGAGAGGTTTCTGTTAACAAAGATAAATCCATGGAAAGTGTTCCAGCAGCGCTATAATCCAAGCAAGTTTCTCTGCCTCTTTTTTGTAACAACCGTAGGCTTGAACGGATTTGTGTATCCGCAGCAGGTGAGGGCAGGTAACTGGTCGGTGCGGCCACCTATGGATCTTTCTTTATGTTGTTTTCAAATGCTAGGCTTTGGCAATGAAGCCATTAGCTCTCTTGCTCTCCAATATTTCTGTGTAGTGGGTCCGGCAGGTAGGACTTCACAGGTTAAAAGATGTTCTTCAGTCATTTCCTCTTCTTTGATGTCAAATGCTAGGCTTTGGCAATGAAGCCATTGGCTCTCTTGCTCTACAATATTTCTGTGTAGTGGGTCCGGCAGGTAGGGCTTCACAGGTTAAAAGATGTTCTTCAGTCATTTCCTCTTCTTTGTTACACAGAGGACAATTTGGACTTGTATAAATTCCTATTCTGTGTAAGTGTTTGTCCAAATAATCATGTTCCATAAGTAATCTAAAATTTGCTACTGCAGCTTTACGTGGGGTTTCTGGAATAATTTCTGGATTTGGATCTTTCTTTATTGTAGTAAACCTTTTCTTGTCTAAATTGCAGTTTTGGTATGCTATCTAATTGAACCTTGTAGAAAACCCTAACCCTCCCGCAAAGCATGTGAATCCCACCTAATGAGTTATCTCCCTGTGTAAGATCTGGCCATGTGCTAATTATCCATTAACGTCCTTGGTTAGATTATTACAATATAACTTCAGTTATCTGCTGTCTTCTTCTCTGCCCTTTTTCTCTGATATGTCCAATGGTACCAGTTCTAAGCATTTTCTTTCTGATTATTGTTTACTTCAGTTTTGAAATCATCCGTCCAGTCGCTCTAACCCATTGAGCTACCAATGCCAACGTGCCATCCTGACATTAAATTCTCCATTTGACTCCTATATTTCCCCGGTTTCACAGTAACCAGGAGATCCATGGTTCAAATCCCGGCCATGGCATTGAATTTTTCATGTTGACTATCAATCAAAGACCTTAGCCTATATTCAGCTAGTATGCAGAAATGATTAATTTCCATCAATTAAGATTTAAATGATGAAGCTTGGGACTCAAGTACTTACGATAGTAAGTCGCCACAAACTGTGTATCTCGAATGCGAGAGCCGCTAGTGGTCTACCAGGTAAATATATGAGTCAAATGGAGAATTTAATGTCAGGACGGCATGTTGGCCATGGTAGCTCATTGGGTTAGAGCGACTGGACGGAAACTAGGAGATCCGTGGTTCAAATCCCGGCCATGGCATTGAATTTTTCATGTTGACTATCAATCAAAGACCTTAGCCTATATTCAGCTAGTATGCAGAAATGATTAATTTCCATCAATTAACTACTATGGTGTGTTTGTTACACATTAAGCTAACAGAATATAAGATTAAATTGTAATATAAGAAATCATGTGTTATGATCACTCTTTATTGAACAGCCCTGTTACAATGCCTCTCCTATTTTTTCATTGCTGTCTTAAAGCTATCCATCTCATATTTTGCTTTTAAAATTGGTTAAGTGCTTATCAGCAGGGCTTATACACTTTCGTGTGATGAACAACCATTTTGACTCAGCAATCTTGCTTAAAACCTGCTCATCGAGCAGTAGTCACTGAGATATTCCAATATTTTGAGAGCAATTTCTGCCAGAGAGGAGCAACTTATAATTCTTAATAATATAGAAGTGGAGAAAACTGCTGCTAACTCTTAAGTTGTAGCACAACATCTGTTGGAGAGGAATACTACTCTCAAAAAAAAAAAAAAAAAAAAAAATTTATGCACACAAATGTGAGCAATTTCTCTAGAAATGGAGCAAAAAGCAAAATTTCTGTTTTACTCATATTACCCATTGGCTCATTACAATGTCTATTCTAATTGAAGAGACAAGCATGTAACTGATAAACTTTATAGGATTATCTGTACCAATCCAAAATACACAGTACACAACCCAGCAACAAAGCCATTTCTTCACATTCAGCTTCCTACTGGATTTTCCTGAGTTGTTCTGGTCCTCTGCCATAGAATAAGAAATCCATTACAATACTTGGATTTCATCCACACAGGAATCATGGCAGAGGATGCAGCTGAAACTTTCATAATGTGCTGCAGCTCATCTTCTGTACCTTGGAAGAAATAATTTACCAACCAAGAACAACAGTTTTACTCTTGAAAACTTTCCAAATACTTGGGATTGCTAACTGGAGTCTCATATTTGTATATCAGAAAGTTCCTACAAAGCATGGTAGAACATTTTCAGTTGCAGCTTAACAGTGCCATTATATGCATAGTGATATTCTTGGCTGGAGGTTCTAGTAGTTGGCATCACACAGCTGAGTACCCTGGATCAGACATCCCAAAGGGGCGGAATCCCCATGCCAGTATCAGGCAAGTTTACTTTGGTGTAAATTTAGGTGCTATATAATTCATTATTTGTAAGGAAGTTCCCCAGAACAAGAGGTACTGTTGAAAATTATATACTATTTCTCTTTTATGTATTCAGTTTTATCGGGGAAGAAGTATAAGGGTTAAATGTAAATCAAAATTTTGTGTTAGCAGTTTGTGGCAAACCCGCATACCATTGTTAAATTAATTGGGTTCTAATTGGAGCTGAATTGGAGCTATGGGTTCTGTTATCCTCAGGTGAATGGTTGTAGGAAATGAATTTTGGTGGTTGTTGGCTAAGTCGTATTAATAATACTTTGTTGTATAATTATTTGGTTTAATTCTTGAATCTATGTTTGCTTATCGACTTGGATCGGTGACCACCTTTCAGACTTCAAAATCTTCGCTTCTCTTCTTAATGCATATGAACACGTTCTTCCTGTCGTAGTATCAACTTGTAAGTAAATTTTTCTCACTTCACCATTCAGTTCAAACCTTATTCTGATCCCCTCTCTAACTTTATCACATGACCAAACTAGCTCACCCTTCTCAAATGTTACATTATTATTGGTTTCTCATTTTATTTCGAATTTTTGCATTGGTTTGCAAAACTCATATGACTCACTGACGTTCCACCCACCCTGAGTTGGGGAATGCCTACCCTGAGTTGTTTGTAACGGTATATGTCGTTATCAAATCAGTGAAGTAAATCTCTTTAGCGTTCATGCTCAACTACGTTTTGAAAGTCCTTTGTCACAAAACACTCCTGGCTGAAAGAATACAATAGTTTTCAGACATTGAACTTTTACTAGCACAAAGAAGGTAACAGTCTTTCTTTCCTGTCTCTCTGACATGTACAGATTTTTACAAGAATATTTTCTCTTTCTTGCCCGGATGCTAGTATATATGTTATATGAAATTATAATCTTCCCTTCTTATTCTTTAAGTCAACTCCTATTTTAATCATTACTATATCCATTCTAATATATTATAACAAGATTGTTATATTAGTTTAGCAAAGCATTTCTATTTATCTTCTTTTTTTAATTATCTGACTTCGATTAATTTGCCGCCTCCTAATCGCTGCCTGATACTGCGGTTACAAGTTCCTACAATGTGTGAGCCATTTTGTGACCTTGAATGCACAGGCAAGTGAGCAGAAGGTACTCATGTTGGTTTAGCAATGCATTATCATAAAGTTCCTCAATAAGGAAGACATAAAGTCATACAAAATTTTAAGAAAATTAGTGTCATTTTTTGGGACAAAAACTCCTTCAGTTCCAAGTATGTGTGACACCAGAGATTTTTAGTGGGACTGGGCATTGTGGAAAACAAGCTCTACTGATGCCAACCTTGTCTACAGGAAAGCAACTGTTTTTTGGGACTCATGGAGCATTCTGATGGTGGTTTTGTTCATGAAAGGATAATAATAAATACTGCCTACTACTGCAAGCTTGTGGTGGAGGCAAAAGTTCCTTATTGTAGCAAATGATATCTACAACACATCTGCAGCATTCTTCTCCATAACGTGAAACCCTGTGCAGCTACTTAGCACGTGTAAAGTTCCTTGCTGTCCAAATTTATCTGTGTGTATCATTTTTAGGGGAGATGATGTAGATTGGAGGAGTTTGTGAGTACCTGTAATAGATACTTTCCTCATCTTTTTTCAGGGAAAGAATAAAAAACATGCCATTTTATTGGGAAAAAGTGCATTTTTAGATTAAGAGACTAAATTAGGAGATGTATTACAGCACATCTTTGCAATGATACAACAAATTATTGGAAAATAATTCTGGCGTGTGTTTGATCCACTCTTGTTAACAAGTTGTTAATTATCAACAAATAATTTTCTAGGGATACTCCAGTGAAAGCGTCATTTGCAACTCCCTGTTTTCCTTAGCAAAACAAAAAAAGAGCCCTATTCAAAAAAAAAAAAAAAAAAAAAAAAAAAAAAAAAAAAACAGTATGGGAAGTATACATTACTTTCAAATGTTAAATACATCACTGTTTCTAATCTTTTGCTTCAAATAAAACAGTATTGGTTTTCGTTCACTTTCTTCTTGGGCAGCCAGCCAGGTGAAAAGATGATTAGATATCATCTTTGTCACCAGCTATAGCTTATTTCTATATGGAACACCTAGAACATGAAATACTTGCCACAGCTCCACTCAAACCATTCATTTCTATAGATACGTGGACGACACATTTGTAATTTGGCCACATGGATCAGACACTTTGCCTAGTTTTCTTGCGCATCTCAACAGCCTTCGACCTCAAATACAGTTTACCATGGAAGTGGAGAAGGATGGAACTCTTCCATTCCTGGACATTCTTGTTTCAAAAAACAGCAATGGTACACTGGGGCATGCTGTATATCACAAGCCTACACACACCGATCTCTATCTGAATGCTCATAGTTTCCATCATAAGTCTCCAACGACTGGGAGTTCTCAATACACTGGCCCACAGAGCTCTGTCTATCTCTGATCCGAGCCACTTAAAACAAGAATTACAGCACCTGAGACTCACTTTCCGTCAAAACGGCTGCTCCGAATATGACGCTGAAGCCTCGATCATCAAAGCTAGGAAAGGGAAACCTGTAATACAGCAAGCGTCAGATAAGCCTACCACTGCAGCCTGCATCCCATTTACCAGCAATCTATCCGGCAGAATCAGCAGAATTCTCACCAAATACAACATCAGGACCATCCACAAGCCACCTCTGAAGATTAAGCATCTGTTGAGACCAGTGAAAGACAAACTGGACTTCCAAGTTCCGGGGTTGTACTGCAGTCCCTGTGAATGTGGGACACTGTATATAGGACAAACCGGAAGGACTATCGCTACTAGAATAACCGAACATGAACAGAGCATTCGTTTAATGCAACCTGGGCTGACACAGTATTGTGTTGATAACGACCATAGAGCCAATTTTCGGGAGACGACCATCTTGGCAAAATGCAACAGTTACTGGGAGTGGAGAATTAAGGAGGCTTTGGCGATTTCCTATGAAAGGAGCACGCTTAATCGTGATGCTGGATTTCAGTTCAGCTCCTCTTGAAAACTGGTCTTAAATATGAAAATCTGTCAAATTAAGAAGCAAAGATCAATACAGCTTGATAATCAAGTTAAGTAGTTATGTTTCTTTGACACAATTTTCTCTACTCACGCCATCTCCTGACCTGGCATTTAATTTACTGAAAACAGTCTTTTGTTCAGTAATGCGAATTTTGATAGTGTTTTGTCTTTGTTTATAGTTGCGTTATATCCAGTATTTCATTTGTGGTTATAACATTTTATAAATATCCTAATGATGGGAGAGATTCACACTCCCAAAACATTGATATCTAATCATCTTTTCACCTGGCTGGCTGCCTGCCTGACAAGAAAGTGAGCATATTCGTCGCCAGGAAAGCTTCAGGTCTTATTTTAGTATTGGTTTAATTATGTATGTTAGCAGATATTCTCGGCTTAAAGAACACTATAATTTATTGAATTAGTATACTACAGACAGCTTTGTTTAATGGATCACTTGCATTTGCCCTCCATGTACTATCTACTATAGTTTTCCATTTTAAAACTCCTGTATTACATGCTCCTGATTAATGGTATTATCAAGCTTCTCAAAAGGTTAGCCTGGCTTTATCTTTGTTAACAGAAACCTCTCAGATAACGAACTGATTACTCCACGTGGACATAACATCAGTCATTTATGATTCCTGCACATTCCATTGGCTGAAGTGATGCATTCATTGGTGCTTAGCACATGTCCGAGAAGTGTGCCAGTACCCCTCTCACTTTCCTGAGAATAATCAATGTGTTGTCTGAAATGTTTGTATTAACAAAGATAAAGCCAGGGTAAGCTTTTGAGCAGCACGATGTTTCATGTGCTGTAATGTGTTTATAACATTTTATAATGATCTAAATCTAAATTGAGACATTCCTGGCTTTCTTGCATACTGATACAAGTTCATTGTTGAGCTCTCAGTAGAATTTAGTCTTACTGGGTAGGATTTAATGCAACCAAAACACTGCCAGAAGTGTAGTGAATAAAGGCTATTACTGCATTGTTGTACATGTTACATAATACTGTGTGCTGAAAACATTGTATTAATGGACAGAAACAATTTAAAAGTACCTATATATAGTGTTGTGTTCATGCGGGACATATTTTTTACAGGAATTTATTTGTTTACAGACAACTTTTACGTTTAATGTTCCAAGCTCCATGACCCCTAATGGACTTCTGAATTTGATCCTAACCAAGAAGGCCAATACCCTCAATTCTAAAGGGGAGAGAATAGAAGACTTCATTCTGAAAGTATGTGGTCAAGAGGATTACCTAGTAGGGCCATATCCTCTGATCCAGTTTCAGTATGTGCAGGAAACACTTTCGCGTGATGGAGTGCCCACATTAGTCACTGTTTCTATTGACAGTGTAGAAGGTATCTTTCATTTTATTTCATTTTTAATGTCTAAATTTACAATAGCTATACTGGTTCGCCAATCTAGAAAGTGATTGACATTTCATATGGAGAGAGAGGTGACGTTGCTGCTTATTGCTGCCACGTGGAGAGCACAATAGGATGTGCAAAGGTGATTCCGATTATTATTATTATTATTATTATTATTATTATTATTATTATTATTATTATTATTATTATTATTATTATTATTATTATTATTATTATTATTATTTATAACTCTATACACAAAGACAATATTAAAGTAGTGGATCTACATGCAAACACTAGAACATGCAAGAACACATCAACATATAGATCATCGTAACAAAAGAGGTGTACCTGTTACATTTTGATGCTTATTGAATTGGGGAAATGCCGCTTACATACTTTTTTTTTTTCCGGGAGTTTCTAATTTAGACCCCGATGCCTGACTTTCTTCTTTAAAATACTTTTCTTTCCCAATCCTAACCACAGTGTTCTTACTGATATTTACAGTACGTGAAGTCCTATTAAGCACCTTAGAGAATGGAATAATAGGCTCCCCTTTCAATTTCTCCTCTTCGAAGCATTTTCTCACTGAGCATATTATTTCCCGTGCCTGTTCTTTAATTGGAATGCCTTTACCAAATATAGTTTTATTTATTTCCTGAGCATGTTCCGGTTTTCGCTTGTCACTATTTTTAGACATAATTAAACATTCATTAAAACACAATTACAAATTATCACCATACACGCACAGATACACGGGCTCAGACACATGTAAACCAAGGCAAATTGCCAGTACAGGATCTCTAACTGTTGTATAAAAAATAAGAACAGTAACATATATGTGAAGGCATTCTGTTTATGCAGGGTTATCAGCAGAGAAACAAACACCAAGGTATTGTACAAAAGTGAATCGAGAATATATTGACACATTGCTTCACTCACACTGTTTATTCACAGGACATGTTTCAAGAGCTCTTGCTCCTATCCTCAGCTGATACTCGACTAGTGCAAGTTGTAGTGGTTTCTTCTTTCTCCGTATTGTCAATAGATGGCGTGATGTACTTGTCAAAGATGTCCGGTGGTGGAGTTTCAAAATTCATGACTCTATGACGATTTTTGTTAATGAAGATTTTTTCCCATACGGAAAGGTCTATGGGGTGATTAACGTATTTTATTAGAGATGTTTCCAAATTGATGTCATGTCTAGTATTCAAAAAATGAAAAGCCACTGCTGATTTTTCTGTTTCACCATTTTTAATGTTTCTCATATGTTCTTTAGTTCTGATGTTAATATTTCTTTTTGTTTTTCCTATATAAATTTTAGGGCAAGTTTCACATTTGATCTCATAGATTCCTGGTTTTTCTTTGGTAGTGATTGAATTTTTGGGAGGGCCTTTTAACAAATTTCTGATATTAAACCTATTTTGAGGTGCAAGAGTTATGTTGTGTTTTGAGAAGATTTTTTGGAATTTGTTATAGGCTGATGGGTGGAAGGTGAATTTTTTAAAAAGTTTTTTCTCTTTTCCTCCTGTAGGTTCTAGGGTGGTGGTTTCTTTTATTTTCTTAGCTTTGTTGAGTCTGTTAACAGTTTTGTCTACTAAATTTGGGTTGAAACCGTTGGATATAGCTACTTTTTTTATATCTATGAGATCAAATGTGAAACTTGCCCTAAAATTTATATAGGAAAAACAAAAAGAAATATTAACATCAGAACTAAAGAACATATGAGAAACATTAAAAATGGTGAAACAGAAAAACTTTTTAAAAAATTCACCTTCCACCCATCAGCCTATAACAAATTCCAAAAAATCTTCTCAAAACACAACATAACTCTTGCACCTCAAAATAGGTTTAATATCAGAAATTTGTTAAAAGGCCCTCCCAAAAATTCAATCACTACCAAAGAAAAACCAGGAATCTATGAGATCAAATGTGAAACTTGCCCTAAAATTTATATAGGAAAAACAAAAAGAAATATTAACATCAGAACTAAAGAACATATGAGAAACATTAAAAATGGTGAAACAGAAAAATCAGCAGTGGCTTTTCATTTTTTGAATACTAGACATGACATCAATTTGGAAACATCTCTAATAAAATACGTTAATCACTCCATAGACCTTTCCGTATGGGAAAAAATCTTCATTAACAAAAATCGTCATAGAGTCATGAATTTTGAAACTCCACCACCGGACATCTTTGACAAGTACATCACGCCATCTATTGACAATACGGAGAAAGAAGAAACCACTACAACTTGCACTTGTCGAGTATCAGCTGAGGATAGGAGCAAGAGCTCTTGAAACATGTCCTGTGAATAAACAGTGTGAGTGAAGCAATGTGTCAATATCTTCTCGATTCACTTTTGTACTAATTTGTGCTTCACTGTCCCTACGCTTCTTTCAAGTTTATACCAAGGTATTGTGTTTACTGCAGCGCCCGCATATCATGCTAAACATGTGTTAGAATATCGGCAGCCAAGGTTTAGCATCTAACATCATGGAAACATCTCGACTCTAATTGGTCCTTCTAATCGTCACTATGACAACTGTTATGGCGTACTCATCCGCTCCCATTTATTTTAAGTGTTCTTCCATGTGCTTACTGTCAATCACATTCTAGTTTGGCGACCAGTATAATAAAGTACTGATAAATATAAAAACAGGTTTGAGACTAATTATTTAGCAATCTTTTCTTTTCTAAATAATATTATGTAGAAAAATAGAAATGAAAAGTAGAGGCAGTTTTATACAATGCCTTATTTTTTTACTGGTGGCTGGCCAACGAGCAGTTAGTGCTACGGCAGAAATGCTGCCACTGTAGTAGGCATGCTGTTGCAGCTTTGAATATTTAAATTCTAGTGCTTATGTTTATCATGCAAATTATAATTACAATAATCGCATACCTTGTCACGAAGGTGTTGGAAATGATGTGCTTGTGCTGCCGCACGTCTCACACCTTTGAGGAAAATTTCTTTTTATGCGTGTTAATTCATGTTCTGAAATTACATTAATTTCTCTTTTTATATTATCTTTCAGTTCTTCCAACGTTACACTTTTTTTTAAAAAGTTCCATAATAAATAATAATCACATACTGTAAGGTCTGAGTATCGAGGTGGCCGTAGTTTTTTACTGATGACCCTTTATTCATAATTAATTGCATGATAGATCACTGTATGCGCTGTAGCAGAGACTTGTGGAAAATATGCCTGTCAATGTCTGCACTCAATGTCACACAAATATTCCAGGAATGGTTTGATTATCTCTGTCCATTAACTGTTTCCTCAAAGAATATAGACTCTTTAATTTGGTACACATTTGTAGCATACCGAACACCAATTTTCTGGTCATGTAATGACATTTCATGCACAATATCAGGTTTTTCTACGCTCCAATATCTGCAGTTTGACCGAGCAGAATGGCTCAGGCAGTTCCATTTGTGGCCTGCATTCAGGAGGCCCAGGTTTGATTCCCGTGGCTGACCTACCTGACCCATGTGTGGTGCTGGATAGGTTAATTACATCCCTTGAATTCCTCATTTCACATCATTTCTCATCTGGTGGTCTCTTTCAGGATAGAAGTGACGGTAGGTGTCTCAGTGCTATCATGACTCCTTGCATTGGCTGCTCGCTGTCTCCTCTCACCTCATCCTTCTTCCCAGGGATGCCCCACTTGGGGCTTAGGTACAATAAACCATGGGTTTCGGTGCCGAATCCCTTCCATAGTAATCCCAATCTGTGGTTTTGTTACAATATATGGCCAGGTAATGAAAACTATGCTTTGTCTGTGAAAAAAATTAACTTTTTGTCCATAGATCTATCATTAACTTTACCCGCCACCCAATTGTAAAAGTTTACTCACAGTATCATGTGGTTGCAGTTCCTGAACTACTTTTATCTTGCATATATGGTTTTAATTTTAAAGGGTTAGTGGTTTTCCAAGCGATGAATTGTGAGACACCCATTTCCTGGGATAACCTACTCAGATATTTTCTTAGGCTATGTTCCCACTTTTCTACTATCTCATCAAGTTTTTCCTCTTTATGCACATGGTGAGTTCTTTTGGGTTTCTTATAAAGAACAGAACCAGTTTCTCTGAATCTCTATAAGTTGATGAATTGTCTCTCTGTGAGGTGCGGAATACCGGAAATGAAATGAAATGTGTAGTGTTTAACGCCCGCTTTTACTACATACGGCACCACAGGCGATGACACTGATGATACATGAGATGAAGATGGAGCACCGGTGGAATGAGATGGCGGAGGAAACCGGAGATCCCAGAGAAAACCTGCCCCAGCACCATGTTGTCCACCACAAATCTCACTTTGGCGGTCGCTTGGGATCAAACCCGGGCTGCCTTGGTGAGAGCCAAGCGGTCTAACCACTGAGCCACGGCACTGCCTGGAATACCAGGAAATTGGTCTACACTTCTGTATAAGACTGTTCGCACGTAAGAATCATACATGAATATGCAGTATGCTAAAGTATACACATTTCTTGGCATTATAACAGAACTAATCACAGTTTGACCAGAAAGAACCTAAAATGAACCCACACGAGCAGTGGCCAAACATGCACTAATACAGAGAAGGTAGCCGCCAGGAATGGTGAAAAGCACTATGCATACACAGCTACTTCCCACTGGCCAGCCATGTGAAAAATAAGGCATGGTATAAGTTTAGTTCTATGTTAAATCTCTTGAGTATTTTGGAGAAATGTGAGAAAAATATGCATAGGGAGTCACAGTTATTGTGGGCTAATTTATCTCTTGTTGCTCATGTTAAATGCAAAAATCATAAAGGAATTATTGTAATAAGATTGGTTCATAATAATCGAGAATAGTAAGCAGAATGAGAACCAAATTACAATACATTTATTGTAATGTGAGTAGTCGCAATTTTCTCAGGCTCCAGTAATGAAAAAGAAAACTTCTTCAGAATTGAAGTTTCTTTTGATGTTTCTGGGTGGACATGGTACATTAAATTCATATTTTGCATATTGGACTCCTCATGTAATGCTTATTATTCCTAGTAGCTAAGACATGACATAGCTGGTAATCTCTCTCTAGCCATAATCTGGAAAAATAAAGCTGGAGATAATTCTAGCATTCTAACCTTGTATTCTGAGATGCTTAATCCGTTGAGTGTTGGTTCTTTTAGTAGCTTCAAAAACTGGTAGAAATTAACAAAGAGCAACAAATGGTATTAGTACACACCATTATTTTATTGCTTTTATTGTTATAGTCTTAGATATGCATTCATATGAGTTGGTCCTTATTTTGTGATGATTTAAAATCCTCTGAAGTAGTGGTGGTGGCAATAGCAGTAATAAAAATGTTCTCCTTATTTGAGGAAAAATTTATAAACTCCTTTAAGCAGGTGGTAATATTGTATACTAATGCCCGAATTCACCAACAGATGTTAAAATCGTTAACAAATGTAACAATTGTCACAGCGCTAACAAAGCTGTTAAATTTCTTGCATTTCACCAACCTGTTTTCTGAAAATGTTAAACACATGTTAACGTCAAATGAAATGTGTAGTGTTTAACGCCCGCTTTTACTACAGACGGAGCACCGGTGGAATGAGATGGTGGGGGAAACCGGAGATCCCGGAGAAAACCCGCTCCGGCGCCATGTTGTCCACCACAAGAAACTTGTAAATATTACAGCTATAGAAGGTTATGGATGAGTCATATTATTTTCTTAATGTACTCTGATGTGCTTTTGTTTTCATTTTCGTCTGCACACAGCTGAAAAAATGGCGGGTGAACAAAATTGTAAACAAAAGCCCTGAGACAAATTTCTCATCGATGGAGGAAGAATTGGTAATTGAATTGGTGACAAAGTGTAAGGATATCGTGGAAAATAATAAGACGGATGCGGTGAATGTATGTACTACCCTTACACAGTGGGACAAGGACAGCAAATGTGTGTGGCAGAGAACACCTACTACACAAGGAGCAGACCGTTAAAAAAACATTCACCCTATTCACTATATACACTAAAACCGAGAAGATTAATTCACAAAAGTAGAAGCCATCAGTATGTTTTTGAATGGTCTGTAACTGTACTGACATGGGGTGTCATAAACCTGTTCAGGGAGGGTGTGGGAACCTTCTGCAACCCCCCCTGCGTCTCAGGCCTCGGAGACTATCTCTCCTGTGGAGGACAGTACTGGACATTCCTTTTTACACAATAGCCTTCTTGTTTAAAGTTGTCAAAGTTGCACTGCATGTGTTCATGAACTAAAGTGTGTATTTGAATTTCATATGAAGATTTGTTGTGTTGGACTCAAACCCAGGACTGAAGAAATTGATATCAGTTAAGAAGTATGTAAATGGAATCAATCTTTACCAGATGAATCTTCCATGCGGTCACACTAGTGTAAATATATTGTCCAGTCACATTTGCTGAGGTTGAATAATAATTTTGAGCTTATCATAACTAATTCTGTATGACAATAGAAAAGTCTGAACTACTCAAATCATTGACAAACTCTTGGTGGCTTACTGTGATTCATATTTTGCAAGGAACGAGACATGTGTATCAGTGAGGTAAAGTAAAATAATTCCTATAAGTGTCTATTCTTTTATTTTCTGAGCATATTTGTATACATATTTTAGATGTTTTTAGTACTTAGTGTAGAGTAATAATGGAGCACTAAAAAGTCCATTTTCTAATAAAGAAATCACTACCTATTATGTTAATAAGAAGTAGTAATACAACCATTGTTGAGTTTGAATGTTACATTGTACTGTTCTCCTTCTGTACTGGTTACACATTGAAGAGGAGGTATAACATTTTGTTCATAAATTGCCACCACCATCAAGTTGCTTTGGAAAGAAAAGGGGGGGAGGGGAACTTACTAACATTTTGAATAGTGGCTGCATCACAGTTAAGCACCAGGTTTACCATGTAAGAGATCCGTCTACTTTTATTATTTCTCTGCCAGAATATTAAGAACATAGAAATCAAGCACAGTTTTTCTCTTACCATTAATATAAACTGTTTTATGTATTACATTTTGCAGAGTAATAGCTAATTTTTTAATCTTTATTGCAGTAATCAAGGAAAATATATATGAGAATCCAGAAGACGACAGCAAACAAAATCGACCTTCATCTTCCACACTAACCCTCCGAAAGAAAGGAAAACATATGTCATCATGGACCATTAGTGAAGCCTTTACTTTTAGAATAAATGCCATCTGTAGACTTAATTGCGATGTAAACCGTTCAGTTGAGGTAAGTGATCTTTAAGATTTAAGGAATATTTATTGATCAGAAATCAAGCAAAATTAGCAATTAAGTTCATAGTACAAAAGTGAATCGAGAAGATATTGACACATTGCTTCACTCACACTGTTTATTCACAGGACATGTTTCAAGAGCTCTTGCTCCTATCATCAGCTGATACTCGACTAGTGCAAGTTGTAGTGGTTTCCTCTTTCTCCGTTTTGTCAATAGATGGCGTGATGTACTTGTCAAAGATGTCCGGTGGTGGAGTTTCAAAATTCATGACTCTATGACGATTTTTGTTGATGAAGATTTTTTCCCATACGGAAAGGTCTATGGAGTGATTAACATATTTTATTAGAGATGTTTCCAAGTTGATGTCATGTCTAGTATTCAAAAAATGAAAAGCCACTGCTGATTTTTCTGTTTCACCATTTTTAATGTTTCTCATATGTTCTTTAGTTCTGATGTTAATATTTCTTTTTGTTTTTCCTATATAAATTTTAGGGCAAGTTTCACATTTGATCTCATAGATTCCTGGTTTTTCTTTGGTAGTGATTGAATTTTTGGGAGGGCCTTTTAACAAATTTCTGATATTAAACCTATTTTGAGGTGCAAGAGTTATGTTGTGTTTTGAGAAGATTTTTTGGAATTTGTTATAGGCTGATGGGTGAAAGGTGAATTTTTTAAAAAGTTTTTTCTCTTTTTTCTCCTGTAGGTTCTAGGGTGGTGGTTTCTTTTATTTTCTTAGCTTTGTTGAGTCTGTGAAATGGTGAAACAGAAAAATCAGCAGTGGCTTTTCATTTTTTGAATACTAGACATGACATCAACTTGGAAACATCTCTAATAAAATATTGTGACGTAGACGGCGAACTCGCGTTGCCGATCGATAATGTGGACTGGCGGTGGTGGCGGGGGGGACGCAAGGGGTGGCACCTCCTCCTACCGCGCGAAGGTGCTCGAAGGCTCCAGAATGATTTCCCCCTCCATAATGGAAGAATCCAGAGGTTTCGGGGCGATCGATACAAGCGAGGCGACGGTTAGTTCAGTGGAGGACGTCGCGGTGTGCGGACGTGTAGTGAGTTGAGTGAGTGACCGTGAGCCGGGCGGACGTGTAGTCGAGTTGAGCGGACGGGTAAAGACGAACTGGCAAGGTTGAATGGTGTAAATTAAATAGCAATTGTGTGCGTGCATCGGAACGGTAACGGACAAACTGTTAAATCGTAATTGTGTATAGTAAACTGTAATTGGAATAAGGTGGAAATAAAGAACATTGTTAAGTTTGTGTAATCGGACTTTTCATTTCACGAGCCCACAAAGTCACAACTGGTGTCAGGAGTGCGACATAACACAATGGAGGCAGCATTAGAAAAGATTTTAGCGGAACTGAAACAAATGAAGACGGCCAACGACAACATCACCGGGAAGATGAACGAGTTAACAACAAAAACGGAAGCAGCAAATAACAGCCTGGCCGCGAAGCTGGAGACTACAAATAACAACCTTACCGCCGAGTTGAAGGAAATGAAGACGGCAAATGAAAACCTCGCTGCGAAGACGGAAACGGCAAACAACAACTTGGCCACGACATTGACCGCAAAGATGGCCGAACTGACAGCGGAGATGAGGGAGGCGAACGAGGTCCTTGCTGCCAAGTTTGAGGAACGGTTGGCCGGCGTGAGGGATGACGTCACGAATCTGGGCAAGCGGATGGGTCAAGTAGACGACCGCCTTAATGATTTAGAGGAAAAGGCAGACAACATCGCCAAACCCCTCACCCGCCTGACAGAGGAACACCGACCTTATGTGTGGACGGAGGACGCCGAAGACCCTTTCCAGACCTGAAGGAAACCCTGTGCAGTGCTCCAATTTTGGGTTTCCCACAACTGGGTGGCGCCTTCATTGTGGACACCGACGCTAGCGACCATTGCATTGGAGGTGTCCTATCGCAGATCCAGGACTGCCATGAGCGGGTGATAGCCTACTACAGCAAGACGCTATCCAAGGCAGAGAAGAACTACTGCGTCACCCGACGAGAATTATTGGCGGTAGTAAAGACATTGGAGCACTTCCACAAGTACCTGTACGGTCAGCCATTCCACCTGAGGACTGACCATTCCGCCCTAACCTGGCTATTGAGCTTTAAGAACCTGGAAAGCCAGACAGCACGTTGGGTCCAGAGGCTGCAGGAGTACGACTTCACCTCGGAACATCGTAGAGGGAAGAGCCACGGTAACGCTGACGCCATGTCCCGAAGACCCTGTCCAGAAGAGTGCGGCCAGTGCACAAGAGTGGAAGAGGAGCGTGCCGCAGCAGTCCGAGTAGTTGTGGCAGTGCCTGCTGAAGGCTGGGATAGCGCAGGCCTGAGGAGGGAGCAGCTGGCGGATGCAGACTTGGGGCCACTCTTAAGGGAAGTGGAGGCAGGGACGAGACCAACCTGGGAGGACATCGCACCGAGGAGCGCCACCTACAAGTCGTACTGGGCCCAATGGGACTCGTTGAAGACCAGAGAGGGCGTGCTGTTCCGGGTATGGGAACCACCCGATGGGAAGACGCAGAGAGAACATTTGGTACTTCCCCGGAGTAAGGTACCGGAAGTCTTGGAAGAAGTGCATGCTGGTACTTCAGGAGGACACCTGGGAGCGAACCGAATGATTGACAAACTTTGGCAGCGCTACTACTGGCTGAGACTCCGAACAGATGCTGGTGGTGCACCTGGACCGTCTAGCCCGCTACGATGGTGCTGTTCGGGACGACCAGCCTTGAGGAGGGAGCAGTGTGACGTAGACGGCGAACTCGCGTTGCCGATCGATAATGCGGACTGGCGGTGGTGGCGGGGGGGATGCAAGGGGTGGCACCTCCTCCTACCGCGCGAAGGTGCTCGAAGGGTCCAGAATGATTTCCCCCTCCATAATGGAAGAATCCAGATGTTTTGGGGGGATCGATACAAGCGAGGCGACGGTTAGTTCAGTGGAGGACGTCGCGGTGTGCGGACGTGTAGTGAGTTGAGTGAGTGACCATGAGCCGGGCGGACGTGTAGTCGAGTTGAGCGGACGGGTAAAGACGAACTGGCAAGGTTGAATGGTGTAAATTAAATAGCAATTGTGTACGTGCATCGGAACGGTATCGGACAAACTGGTAAATCGTAATTGTGTATAGTAAACTGTAATTGGAATAAGGTGGAAATAAAGAACATTGTTAAGTTTGTGTAATCGGACTTTTCATTTCACGAGCCCACAAAGTCACAATATGTTAATCACCCCATAGACCTTTCCGTATGGGAAAAAATCTTCATCAACAAAAATCGTCATAGAGTCATGAATTTTGAAACTCCACCACCGGACATCTTTGACAAGTACATCACGCCATCTATTGACAAAACAGAGAAAGAGGAAACCACTACAACTTGCACTAGTCGAGTATCAGCTGATGATAGGAGCAAGAGCTCTTGAAACATGTCCTGTGAATAAACAGTGTGAGTGAAGCAATGTGTCAATATCTTCTCGATTCAGTTTTGTACTAATTTGTGCTTCACTGTTTCTACGCTTCTTTCAAGTTTATTCTTTGAATTAAGTTCATGTAAAAGAAAAAGCGCAAATTGTTCAATTCCAAACTTGCATTCTTTAGCTTAGTGCCTCTTTTGGAAACGTTGGTTGTAATAGTAGGAATTTGACAGGTTTTTTTTTTTTTTTTTTTTTTTTTTTTTTTTTTAATAACAGTTGCAGTTATAGTGCATTTACAATTCCATACAATGGTTACTATTAATGCTTAGTTGTTACTATGTTTCAACAGGACAGTGTCAAAACACAGTTACTTTGTTATTTATAATTGCAAAGTGTGTTTACGCTTGCTTCCTTAATTCCTTTACATATGCACATGCAGGTGAAGAGAGCTATATGGGAACCTAAAGCAATGTAGAAACTGCTAAGGAAAATATTATTATTGGCAACATAAATATAATTAAGGTTAAGCATATAACAAACTTGGCCTGTGCCGTGGCATAGTGGGCTAAGGCATCATACCTTGGCTCCCTGCCACAGAAAGCGGCCCGGGATTGATCCCACTCTTAGGTTGCGGATTTTAAGTCCTGGGTATAGGACCGGTGTCCACTCAGCATCATGAGGAAATTGAGGAGCTTACGATAGGTAAGCAGCCCTGGTCATAATAGCCAACATTCCAGCAGGGGGATGCTGAGACACCTCATCTCCTCCCTGTATCGGTTGGATGATCGCCCACCTCTACTTTTCATGTGTGGGCGTGAAGCCAGCAGTCGTGTTGGCAGGTCCTGGCCCTATATGGGCTGTCACACCCTGGGTTATGTTATTGTTATGTTATATAACAACTTAATTGTTTCTGTAGGACATTTTGAAAGGCCATGTTAGAAGTGAATGCCCAAATGCAAATTATTTAACATCACAAAATAATTAGGTAATCTCAGTTGTTTATGTGTTATAGATATGTAGCAAAATGGAGAATCAGTAGGCATTTTTCTTATTAGATGATATCTTAGATCCATAAGCCCCACACAGTCTCGTTCAGAAAATATTAATACTTGATAATGAGTTAACATAATTAGTTTCCTGATAAACAATACTGTTGGTTATTAGAATAAATATAATTATTTGTCAGAAACTTCATATATCTTTTTAAGAAAATTGATGAACTTTCCACAGAATTCCAGAGACTAGCTTCGCAAAACCTTTCCACATCATTAATCATCATTACTGCTGCTAGGAAATGTATTATTTTTGTATTTATTAACAAACTCTGAAAATGAAACAAACTCAAGGAAAAAATCGATTGCCAGCATTTCAAATGCATCATGCTATTTCTGTTTTTTAAGAAAAATATTTTCTCCTGAACCATTAAATCTATTAGATTAAATCAATTAAATGGTCCTTTTGAACCTGCTTATAGCATATGTTACACTGTTTTTAAAGGTTCTGATTATGTAATATTGCTGCGATGTAAAAGGTGTTTAAAAGTATGTAATTAATGTAAGTGCCATTAGGATTAATGAAATATTTGCTTTGTCATAATTTAGGTTGGTGTACAAGCAGGATTATTTCACGGTGGCAAGTCATTATGTGAAACTCAGAAGACTTCAGAAAAGCAGGTCTCCAAAGAAGGTAGTTGCGAGTGGGAAGAAGACTTAACATTTGATTTACACGTGTGCAATATTCCTCGCATGGCGCGCTTGTGCCTAGTAGTGTATGAGATTTCTAAAACTGCTAAGGGTGTTAAGTCAAGGAAAGTGAAGGACTCCAAGCAGGAGCTCTACATCAACCCGTTAGCCTGGGTTAATACAACAGTGTATGATTTCAAGAATCAATTAAAGACTGGTGCAATGACGTTGTATATGTGGACATATGCGGAGGACATGCAGACAGAAGACATACTGCACCCTCTGGGAACAGTGGTGTCAAATCCTAATGTTGAGCATGCCACAGCACTTACGCTCACTTTTCACAGGTAATATCTTTCACTAAATAATCTATGATGGACAAGGACAGTCTATTTTCATAAGGGTGGATCAAATATAAACTGGAATACTTTATTTGTTAAACTAATTGAAAGAATAAAAAGGTGGGGCAGTAATATTATCAGTTTTATGATATTCTCCTGATTTCAAAAAGAATTTTTCCATCAAATTGTCAGTTTTTCAGCCTATTGTAGAGGAAAGAAAAGGGAAAGTACCCACAGTAAGTTACATCCAAGCACCTGTGACATCATTGAATGACCTCCCAGTGCCTCAGTAAGCTGTCAGAGCAAATAATATTTGCAAAGGGATAAATCAAACTGTAACTTCAAAGTTATCCAGTAAGTATCTTTCTACCTTACATACTTTAAAGTAGCCATACATGGTCTTGCATTATTATGGAGAAAAATGATGTTTCATATGCGTTGCTGACATTTGCTATAAGTAGCTTTATTTCAATCGCTAGCCTGCAGTAGCAAGCAGCATTGAAGAAAGCCTACCATTAAAATACCCTTTGAAATATCCCAAAAGTAGCTGGGAGCATTGTTTTCTGTGGTAATGTTTGTCTTTTACTATCATTATTGATTCATTTTCCACAGTTACCATGTTACTAAAAATTTGTTGTCACTCATATATTGGGATCTTTGAAAGTTTTCATCCCAAACTGTGTCTACAGTCTTCCCAAAGTTTTGGATTTCTCTAAAACTTCCTCCGAGAAAAACTTTGATCGCATTGCTTAGTGAGTTATGTTTCATAATGCTACTGACAAGAAGAACTGTGACCAATAAATAAATGCCTCCAGATTCCTCGTTTAAGTCACTGGTGGTTTATTTACTATTTGAACCTTGGTGGAAAATTCTGGTTTATATTTTGCCCACCCATCTAAAGCCCTATAAAGTTGTTTTACTTTTAACACTTTCAGTGTTTGGTTGAAAAAATTATTTTTAGATGGTTTTTAACACTCCGTCACCTACATTTTTGCTGTTTGAGGGACTAGTTTTGGAAGCTGTTACTTCCATTCTCAGCCTTGAAGGTTTCTTTAGTGCTCATTGATTTTTAATACAATAATGCTGTTTTAAATGTTATGGCTGGCACATTGAACATCACTAATCATACAGTTGTTGTGGTCTGAGTCTTGGTGCACTGCTACTAAGTGTGGGGTAAAAGCTGAGCTAGATGACTCAGGTAGTTTCATCTGTGGCCTGCATTCGGGAAGCCTGGGTTCGATTCCCATGGTTGACCTATCTGAATCGTAGGTTTTTTTTGGGGGCTGGGGTTCCCAGGTTGCCAGACGAATGCTGGTTAGGTTAATTACACCTCCGAATTTCTTGTCCCTCCATTATTTCACATCTCTCATTTGGCGATCTGTTTCAGGGTAGAAGGTGTCGGTGGGTATCTCAGCGCTTTCATGACTCCTTGGGTCAGCCGCCCTCTGTCTTCTCTCGCCTCATCCTTCCTCCTGGAGATGTCTTAGGGTTTAGGTACAATAAACCGCAGGTTTTGGTGTCAAATACTCTCTGTAGTAATCTTAATCCTAAACCTAATTGGGTAAAAGATGAGATGGTTGCATATAATAAACAGTGATTCTAGTGCATCAATATTGAGAGATCATTACAGTTTTTTAATTTATTCTAAGCCATATTGATACCAATAAGTTTGATATGCAGTAGAAAAGATAAAGAGAATTGTGTTAAGTCAAACATTGCTTGCAGCTGTATTTTGTTTTACAGCAAACTGATTTATGGTAAATGTACAAAAAGAATTAAAAGGCTTAAGGAAAATTTCTTTAAACTATCTAAATGTTGCAACTAATGCTAATTTAGAGGTAGTGTTAGTATTACTTGTGAATCATGTATACCTTTTTTAAAACTTGGGCTGCATTTCTTATTTGAATTTATGTTGAAAGCATTGCTGTTTGGCTTGTATATGTGTACTTTTGGTCTGTAAGTGCAAGCAAAAAAAAGATTAGTGGTAGCGTTAGCATCATTATTCATCTGCTGCATATACAATTATTCTGATTTGTGTTCCGTGTTTGTGTTCCCACTCAGCAAACAAAAATAAGTACTATAAGATTGCATTCATTCACCTCTGGGAAAAAATAGAAAATTGTGAAAGAAGCAGGAAATTGTGCTGCAGGAAGAAACTTTAGTGTTCTAGAATTTTGTTTAAGGGATTGGATGATAAAAAGCAAGTTGCAAGCAACCAACTGTAATAGTCTTTCCAAAGATTGCTGGTGAAGTATTCAAAAAAGGAAGATAGGCTTCAAGCCTTCATAACTTTGAGAGCCAGTTTGGTTCTTCTGTGACCACAGTAATGTTCCAACTTGCAATGAATATGGTGCAAAGGACCAGCATTGTTCTAAATTTCAAAGCAACGCTGGGCAGTTATTTTTTTTTTAACAGCAGAGATTTTTTTTTTTTTAATTTTCAAGCACACCATTATAGTGCCAGAAGTGTATAAAAAAAATCTTTTGGCCTTTCAAAGGTGTATTATATGTCTTCATAAGTACCATGAATATCTGCTTTTGCAAATAGTAAATGCTGTCAAATTCCTGTTTATTTTAAGATGCTATGCAGTATCACTATATTGGAGACTGGCAATATAAATAGCTACTTGTGAAAAGTAACAGAATACTGCTATCATTATGTTGGCTGTGCTTGTAGACAGCAAGAAACTTCCACTGTTCATAATATTAACCCTTTCAACAATATGCATGTGATATGATGTCCAAGTTAAAATGCCCCAAACTGATATGGACTTGAATAGACGTCCTGCGCATACATGCATTTAATGCTCATTTAACACCAATTATTTTAATCTTCCTATTTCACAATAAATTTAAATTAGTTCTATAAGGGATGTAAACATACCCTTAAAGGTTTCTTTTTGAATTGTACACCTCCAAACCTCGATAAACACCCAGGGGCACATCTGCAGATTCACACCAAATAATATTGGCGAACTTCTTTTTCGCAACACACTAGACATTTTCGAAATGGTTGTGACTTTTTTGGTTGTGGGTGGTATGCTTTTAGGAAAGTGTTTTCTCTCAAGTATGAGGGGTGATGTGAATTTCTTACCCCTTACCTCTGAGTATTATAATACTCAATTAGGTTACGAGATATTTATACGTGCAAGTCCAGGTAGGTTAATGTCTTGCATGAATTTACAGCTCTGAAAATTACTAAACAATTGTGCATGGTTACATCCAGTGGTATAAAAATACTTTTTTTTACCATCACCCATATTTGACCCCCACTTCCCCCAAACAATGGAGTAGCTAACATGCCTTCTGTAGACCAGTACACGTCACTGCTACCTATATCCTAAACATCTCCTTCATAATCACACAACAAATATTCCAGATTTTCTACAGTAATATCAGAAGCCTGTACACAGCATACACAAGCTAATTTATTTGCTACATTACGGGGATAAGCCATGGCTAACATTGAACTTTAACAATTTCAAATGTGCCATTCATTTAGCTCTTGATAGATATAAAAATCACTCTGAACACAGAGAGAGTATAAATAACTAAAATACTGAGCGAAAACAGCTGCAGAATCCTTTGTTGAGAAACACTGTAATAACAGATGCTGACAGGGAGTTTTCTTTCCAGTGTAACGCAACATATACTCGTATGATTATCGCTTTGTATAGCATAAATAAACTAAAAGCTAAAACCTTGAACTGGAGAAGTCGCTTGCATAGCTATACATATATACATTCGTTTGTATACACACAAAACAAAATGATTTAAATATTAGGCACGTTCGGCACAAAGAATGGCTTTCGCTACAGTGAAACAAAATTGTGAAATTTGAACAATTTATTTCTGTAGTCTCCAATTTTTTGTTACTGTAGATGTATACTGCCTTTAATTGGTTTTAAACCAGTTTTTGTTTCATTTAAATAACTTAATAAATACGGAAGATATGGAATTGTATTTATGAATCATTTTTACAGCATTTAACAATTTAAATGTCTTGTTCTGTTTATTGGGTATCCGTTTCCGGCCCCTGAAGGGTTTAAATGGCCATCGGTGAAGTGGTTAAATTAGAAAATTGTTCCCAAGGAACAAAATTTTTCTCCTGGAGTCCTAGTGAAAGTGCAGATAAAAGGGTGAGTGGACAGTGCCCTTCGTTGACTGGATTGAAACTGTATGAAAGCAACTTCCTGAAGCCCTTTTATTACATTAGAGAAATATGTTAGTGTTGGGACAGCTCTTGCAGGCATCAAAAAGGAAGATTTTTTTTTTTTTTAATTTACGTCCTCCAGCATTAAGTCATATCAGATGATGAATGAAATGGTTGAAATGATGCTCAAATGAGCCCGGGTCCATAGAGCTTAGAGGTACCAGACCTTCATCTTTCAGGACAGGGAAAACTCAGAAAAGAACCTTACCAAATAACTCGCTCTGACTGAGATTTAAACTCAGGACCTCTTGAATGTGAGGCACACACTACCATATATGCTACCAAGGTGGACACACAAGATGTGAAATTAGGTGTAAGAAATTAACACCTGGTTATGACTCTTGGCGGAATGACTTCACTGCTAAAGCCAGTGGATGATTGCATAGACTATCCATTTAAGTATTAAATTATAGATGAGTCGTATTTATTACACATCGGCTTCACTTACATACCTATATTGAGGACACATTTCGCGAACCATCGTTCGCATCATCGGCTCTTATGCGACTAAAGCTCGATCCAGTGGTGTGGGTAGTTCTGGAGTTGCTGCTGCCATCTGTTGATTTTGTGATGCATTTAAATGTGGGGTTGTCTTCTGGTGGGATTTCAAAGTTCATTAGTTGGTTTTTATGTTTTTCTATGTGTATTCTCTCCCATATGACAAGTTTGCTATGTTTTTGTATGTATTTTAGTAATTTGGTACTATCTTCAATTTCATAATTTTCAGACCAGAAATAAGCTGCTATTGCGGACTTATCAATATTTTTGTATCATAAGTGCCTAAAATGTTCTTTCTTTCTAGTGCCTGTGTTTCTTTTTGTCCTCCCTATGTAAATTTTTTCACAGTCTTTACACTTAATCTTGTAAATGCCTGACTTTTCTTCGGGTTTTATCTTATCATTATTATTACTGTGAAGTAGGTTTTTAATTATTAAATTTTAGATGAGTCGCGACTCATCTAAAATTTAATAATTTTTCGCTTCACTGTGGTGTTCCAATACAGTTGAATCTCGATATAGGTTTTTAATGTTGTAATTGTTTTTTGGTGCCAATGTTATATTGTATTTCTTGAATATTTTATGGAACCTTTTTGTGTCCCAGGGGTGGTAAGTAAATTTAGCAAATCTAATTTCTTGTTTTATTGGTGAAAGAGCTGTGATCTGTTTTATTCTTTTTTGAAGTTTGAAAGATTTTAGTTTTTTATCTACAAGGCACATCTGCTTACACATCTGCTTCACTTTCGTACCTATTTTGAGGACATGTTTCGCAAATCATCGTTTGCATCTACGGCTCTTATGCGACTGAAGCTTGATCCAGCTGTGTGGGTAATTCTGGGGTTGCTGCTGCCATCTGTTGATTTAGTGATGAACTTAAATGTGGGATTCTCTTCTGGCGGGATTTCAAAGTTCATTAGTTGGTTTTTATGTTTTCTCTCCCATATGACGAGTTCACTATGTTTTTGTACGTATTTTAGTAATTCTGTGCTATCTTCAATTTCATGATTTTCAGACCAGAAATGAGCTGCTATTGCGGACTTATCAATATTTTTGTATCTTAAGTGCTTGAAGTGTTCTTTCTTTCTAGTGCCTATGTTTCTTTTTGTCCTCCCTATGTAAATTTTTTCACAGTCTTTACACTTAATCTTGTAAATGCCTGACTTTTCCTCTGGTTTTATCTTATCAGTATTATTACTGTGAAGTAGGTTTTTAATGTTGTAATTGTTTTTTGGTGCCAATGTTATATTGTATTTCTTGAATATTTTTTGGAACTTTTTTGTGGCCCAGGGGTGGTAAGTAAATTTAGCAAATCTAATTTCTTGTTTTATTGGTGTGAGAGCTGTGATCTGTTTTAATCTCTTTTGAAGTTTGAATAATTTTAGTTTTTTATCTACAAGGTTTTTTCCATATCCATTTTTAATTGCAGTTTTTAAGATTTGATGGTATTCGTTTTGATATTCTTGCTGGCTGAGAGGTAGATTTACTAATCTGTGTGTGAGACTGTTGATGGTTGCATGTTTGTGTGGAATTGGGTTGAAACTACTTGTTTTGATGTAATTATCTGTGTGTGTTGCTTTTCTATGGATGCCAAATTATAGTTTTTCATTGCTTTTTTTTTTATTTTAAGGTCTAAAAAAGGTAGAGTACAGTCCTCTTCAGTTTCCACTGTGAAACTGAAGAGGAAACTGAAGTGGAAACTGAAGAGGACTGTACTCTACCTTTTTTAGACCTTAAAATCAAAAAAAGCAATGAAAAACTAGAATTTGGCATCCATAGAAAAGCAACACACACAGATAATTACATCAAAACAAATAGTTTCAACCCAATTCCACACAAACATGCAACCATCAACAGTCTCACACACAGATTAGTAAATCTACCTCTCAGCCAGCAAGAATATCAAAACGAATACCATCAAATCTTAAAAACTGCAATTAAAAATAGATATGGAAAAAACCTTGTAGATAAAAAACTAAAATTATTCAAACTTCAAAAGAGATTAAAACAGATCACAGCTCTCACACCAATAAAACAAGAAATTAGATTTGCTAAATTTACTCACCACCCCTGGGCCACAAAAAAGTTCCAAAAAATATTCAAGAAATACAATATAACATTGGCACCAAAAAACAATTACAACATTAAAAACCTACTTCACAGTAATAATACTGATAAGATAAAACCAGAGGAAAAGTCAGGCATTTACAAGATTAAGTGTAAAGACTGTGAAAAAATTTACATAGGGAGGACAAAAAGAAACATAGGCACTAGAAAGAAAGAACACTTCAGGCACTTAAGATACAAAAATATTGATAAGTCCGCAATAGCAGCTCATTTCTGGTCTGAAAATCATGAAATTGAAGATAGCACAGAATTACTAAAATACGTACAAAAACATAGTGAACTCGACATATAGGAGAGGATATACATAGAAAAACATAAAAACCAACTAATGAAC
Organism: Mantis religiosa; assembly: GCA_030765055.1. NCBI lineage: Eukaryota > Metazoa > Arthropoda > Insecta > Mantodea > Mantidae > Mantis > Mantis religiosa. Next base: position 132,401,483 of record CM060958.1, read on the forward strand.
TTTGAAATCCCGCCAGAAGAGAATCCCACATTTAAGTTCATCACTAAATCAACAGATGGCAGCAGCAATGCCAGAATTACCCACACCGCTGGATCTAGCGTCAGTCGCACAAGAGCCGTAGATGCAAACGAAGATTTGCGAAACATGTCCTCAAAATAGGTACGAAAGTGAAGCAGATGTGTAAGAAATACGACTCATCTAAAATTTAATAATTTTTCGCTTCACTGTGGTGTTCCAATACAGTTAAATCTCGATATACTTTAATGTGTGTTTATATTGTGTTAGTTTGCCAGCTAGCATGGAATATTCATCTGGCTTTATAGAATAATGTGAACACAATTGAGAACAATTCCTTTATTGTGCATTTGTAAACAGTTTCTAAATGATAGTTTGTAATCTTATATGTATGAATTTGTATTTGTAGTACATATTGTTACTACAATTTTTTTTTATGGGGAATGGGGGTGACGGACCTTGCAGCAAATAAATACAGTATTTTTAAGGTAATATCAACCACTAATGGCTTTCTATTGGACAAGCCTTTCATTGCAAAGCCAGTCTCAACTATTCTTTCATTTGCACTTTTCTGTTTGTCCCTGTGTATGGGCAGTGTCTTCTTCAGTCTTGAAACTTGCTTCCATTAGCTGTTCTATCCAGGTATTTCTTAGAAATAAGATTCTTTCCACTCAGTATTCCAACAAAAGTTTGTTATATCGAGATTTAACTGTATTGGAACACCACAGTGAAGCGAAAAATTATTAAATTTTAGATGAGTCGTATTTCTTACACATCTGCTTCACTTTTGTACCTATTTTGAGGACATGTTTTGCAAATCTTCGTTTGCATCTACGGCTCTTGTGCGACTGACGCTAGATCCAGCGGTGTGGGTAATTCTGGGGTTGTTGCTGCCATCTGTTGATTTAGTGATGAACTGAAATGTGGGATTCTCTTCTAGCGGGACTTCAAAGTTCATTAGTTGGTTTTTATGTTTTTCTATGTATATCCTCTCCCATATGACATAGTGAACTCGTCATATGGGAGAGGATATACATAGAAAAACATAAAAACCAACTAATGAACTTTGAAGTCCCGCTAGAAGAGAATCCCACATTTCAGTTCATCAATAAATCAACAGATGGCAGCAACAACCCCAGAATTACCCACACCGCTGGATCTAGCGTCAGTCGCACAAGAGCCGTAGATGCAAACGAAGATTTGCGAAACATGTTCTCAAAATAGGTACGAAAGTGAAGCAGATGTGTAAGAAATACGACTCATCTAAAATTTAATAAAAGTTTGTTAGTTTCCAAGTATTTAGCACATTTTGTTATACTAATAAACATAAAATATGTATTACACAAATAAATATATTTACTAAATATTTCTATGTGTGTCGTGTTTGTTACTCCACTGTAAATAGCTTCATTTTCTGTGTAATAAAATATGTATTACCTAAAGGTAGCAAAATGGTTTAAGGTCCTCTGAAACTTGTAAAACTAACAATTTGGGAGAAATTAATTACTTGAAAGAATCAAGCTCCACTTGTAAACTTCTGTATCCTCTAGAAGGAGTTTAATCCAAATACATAAAAGTATGGGAAATAAAAAACCTACTGGAGACAAATTGGCAGTTGCCTTTGAAACATGATCTAGAAATTATCAATTTATTTTACATAAATAGCAAAGTTTGAGTAACTTTATTCAGCTGTTATGAATGCACTTCATTGTGCTTCTTAAAAGTTATTTATTATTCTACTAATTTTTATATTTTCATACATTCTTGTTTTATAAGCTTATCTACAAAAATGGAAGAAACTCACCCTTTTACGAACATTTACATAGAGTGGTTACTACTCATTAATTATGGTTATTCCAGGTATCATTCGGAACGCACAGTAATGTATCCATCAACTGAGAAAGTTCTTGAAGAGGCAACAAGATATGCCAATCCACCGCCTTCCTCAAGTCATCCGGGAAACTACCTGGAGCATCTCCGTCTCATGGCGGAGAGGGATCCACTTCATGAGATGCATGAACAGGAGCGCAAAGTTATTTGGGGTTTTAGATATGAATGCCTTCAGCATGTGCCTAACCTTCTTCCAAAGCTGCTAGATTGTGTGGAGTGGAATGACCACAAAGAGGTATGTAAAACAAAGGATTTTTCAATTTCTGTTTTATTTTCCTTCCCTTTTTGTTACATTGTTAGTGGTTAGATGATTAGGTTTGATTGCATCTCACATAGATATTATAGTCAATAGTGGGACCATTTTGTAAAGTCATCTAGGACTTTTCAGAAATTGGGATAGAATAGAAATAATTTGGGAGCTTGAGGCCCTTAATAATTCCAAAAGAATCTGGTCAATAAAATATCAAAACAAAGTATTTATTAATATGTAAAAAACAAGCTAACATCAGTGAAGTAACAAATACTGCATAAAATATATTTATTTGTCACAAACTTCACTTATCTTTTAATGGTTGTAATAAAGATTTTATACATAAAAAGACTGAAAAATTTAAATACAGGGTGGCACAAGGTAAATCACCTTATTTGTTTCATGAATAAAACACTTGTTGTTGACAAGATTTGTAATTTATTTATTTATATGTAGAAGTATTGAATTGAATTAAATTTATTTATACAACTTGCTTTTGCAATATTTTTATCTACAATACATGAGAATGAATTCCTGTATTTCCTTAAGTAGAACATAGTCTTATGAACCGCGCAACCTTGAGACCCATAGGCACGGGTTGAGGATCAGAGGTTCCCTGATCAGAGAAATTCCAGGATGAGTGATCAGCCCAATGCCAGAAGTGAAAGTACGAGAGAGATGAGGTGATAGGAAAGATGATGATAGAGCATTCGGTGGAATGCTGGCAGGGGAAACCAGAGGATCCAGAGAAAACTCGCCCCAGTGCCATGCCTTCCCTGCAAGACAATACATGCCAAGAGGTGTGAACAGACAGAAGCTCCTTTGCCTATGGATCGTGTTAAGTTACAATGACCATTCACCGTTTCTGGTGTAGATTTTGCAGGCCCATTGTTCGTGAAGGTTGGAGTTGCAAAGAAGAGGTGTTACATTGTGCTGTTTATCTGCACAATGACGAGAGCTATTCATCTTTTTACAACTGACTTGTCAACTGATAAATTCCTACTTGTCTTTCAGTGCTTTGTAGGAAGACTTGGACTTCCAAACACCATGTATTCAGACAATACTCGAAAGTTTCACGCTGCCCACCAAAAATATCTGAATTCCAAAAACTGTTAGAAGACACGAGAGTACAAACTCACATGTCACACAACCATGTTACATGGAAATTTAGCGAGAATACAAACTCACATGTCACACAACCATGTTATATGGAAATTTAGCGAGAGTACAAACCCACATGTCACACAACCATGTTACATGGAAATTTAGCGAGAGTACAAACTCACATGTCACACAACCATGTTACATGGAAATTTAGCGAGAGTACAAACTCACATGTCACACAACCATGTTACATGGAAATTTAGCGAGAGTACAAACTCACATGTCACACAACCATGTTACATGGAAATTTAGCGAGAGTACAAACTCACATGTCACACAACCATGTTACATGGAAATTTAGCGAGAGTACAAACTCACATGTCACACAACCATGTTACATGGAAATTTAGCGAGAGTACAAACTCACATGTCACACAACCATGTTACATGGAAATTTAGCGACAGTACAAACTCACATGTCACAAAACCATGTTACTTGGAAATTTAGCGAGAGTACAAACTCACATGTCACACAACCATGTTATATGGAAATTTAGCGAGAGTACAAACTCACATGTCACAAAACCATGTTCAAGTTAAGTTCAACTATTAAATGGTTTGAGAACTAGTTTAAAAAAAATAAATTGTAAAATATTATATATCTGGTTTATGCAAAAGTAAGTAAGTAAGTTTTATTCATCGTAGGAATATACAACATTCATGGCTTCATCAAATTTGTACCCATAAAAATAATACAATTCTTTTGAGTAATACAATTATGAATATAATAGTAATTAAATAATACAATATTAATTAAGTAATACTATAGTAGTTAAATAATACAATAGTATAAATATTAAATATAAAAAGCAGAAGCATTATTAACAGTGAAGTATTCTTCATATTTGAGTTTGATTTATGAGTCACTATGTTTACACTCAAACTTCACTTACTTGTTGTATAACTGAAATGTTTTCAAGATCATTCGATCTCATCCTCATCTGTTTGGTGACTAAATGAACATTCCTCTTCTTCCACTACTACGGAGCGGTATTAAATGGATTCAACCCAGCCATCATAAGGAACATGATGAAGAGAAAGGAAAAACTGAAGATAATATAAAAAAATACCACTCTCACACCACTTAAAAACACAAATTGGCAATATAGAAAATTCACCTACCATCCATGGGCTTTTAGAAAATTTGAACGAATCTTCAAAAGACTAAATTTAAAACTAGCACCCCAAAACAAATTCAGTCTGAGGAACCTGCTAAATAAACCACTAAAAAATTCAATCCCCAACAATTTGAAATCAGGAATTTATCAGATTAATTGTGAAACCTGTGAAAAAAGCTACATAGGAAAAACTAAGAGAAACTTGTTAACCAGGCAAAAAGAACACCAGAGGCACATTAAGTTGAAACAAACAGAAAAATCTGCAGTTTCACACCATTTTTGGACAGAAAACCACAACATTGGCCATAACATTAAACTGTTAAAATCTTTAAGTACACCCATAGAATTGGATATTTGGGAAAAAATATTCATAAACAAAAACCGTGATAAAGTTATAAATTTTGAAATCCAGGCATTAAATGAAGTATTAAAACTTAGTGCCCCAAACACCAAATGGCAGAGTGATCGGAGCTCCGTAATAGTGGAAGAAGAGGAATGTTCATTTAGTCACCAAACAGCTGAGGATGAGATCGAATGATCATGAAAACGTTTCAATTATACAACAACAAGTAAGTGAAGTTTGAGTGTAAACATAGTGACTCATAAATCAAACTCAAATACAATAGTAATTAAGAATAATGCAAGTTAGGTCACACAATTTTTAATGTATTACATTTTTAAGAACTAGACTGTAAGAGACATAACTTTTACCAAAAAGAATCAATATTTACTTTATTATTTAATTTTACATCTTAGAAACTCATCTGTTGACTGTGGCATTATTATTAGTAGGATATTTTTTACAGCTTTTCTGAAATCTTTATTATTTAGGTTATTTAGCTTAGCTGGGAGTTTGTTAAATAGAATGATTCCTTTGTGAGGGATGAAATCTAGACTCAGAGTGAGGCAATGATGATTTAAATGCATATTTTTACTGTTCCTTGTATTGTATGTGTGACAATCTGAATTACTTGTAAATTGTGATGTATTACTATGTAAAAAAGAAACTACTTCTAAATATAAATACATTGAACAGATAGGATGTGAAATTCTTGAAATATTGGCTTGCTTTCTGTTCTTAAGAGAACTTTTTTAATTATTCTTAATATTCTTTTTTGCATCTTATATATTTATGAGGACTTGGATGTAGACCCCACAGAATAATTCCGTATATAATTATACATTGTACATATCCAAAATATATTGTTTTTAATACCTCAATGTTTAGTACCTTTGTTAGAATTCGGAACGTGTAGCACAGTCGACTTAGCTTTTCACTTAATTGCTTTATATGATGCTAGCAATTTAGACTGGAATTAATCCATATTCCCAAAAATTTTGTAATCTGAGTTTCTGTTACAAAGGAGCTGTTTATGGGAAACTGGATGAGAAAGAAATATAGTATAATAGGGGCCAATAGAAAGCTGTGTATTTGCCATAGCAACGACAGGACTATTAGCAGGAAATTGACTGCAGCTAGTATCTTTCTTCTGCATTGAGATTCCGAATAGTACAGACGTGTGTGATATTATCAGCAAGTTTGCAGAAACATTGCGGTGCATGATATTTCGTAAAAGCATCTTTTGCTTCAGTCTATGTCCCAGAACATTATACTAGTGTACGTGAGATTTATCATAAAATTGACATCATAAGCAAGATCAAAGGAGAACTAGATTATTTGAAAACACCAAATGAGCAGATATCATCATAATATTTGCTTCAAAATGATCGCTGCAATGCGGGGCGTTTAGAACACCATTGTCATCATCTATCGTAGTGCATTTTGCATAAAATTTTATTACAGTTATTCTTGGAACTGAACCAGTTCATTTGACTATTACTGCATCTTTTATATCTCTTTTATGACTGCTGGAAACCTTAGGAAGAGTTTTTTTACGTTGATAATGTTGTCCTTTGTAGACGTTTATAAATCTTTGGGAACAAATACCTAATAGAACCATAGGTACAAGAAGCATCCATAATGTTTATGGTGTTGCCTTTAACTTGAATGTGTAAACGAAGTGAGGAAATTATATTGTGTAACAAATAATCTGTTTCCTCTAATTAAAATAGGAGTGTTGCTCCTTGGAATCATGCTAAACTGTAATGAGGGCTAAACATATAGTAAGGATACTTAAAAATGGAAACTAATAACAGTAAAACAATACAAATATTACAATAATTTATCATTATTTATTACAAACTCATATATCTTTCCAGGAAATTATAAATTTCTCACAATACTCGGGACTAGTTTCGCAAATAAGTTTTTTGCATCCTCAGCAAATATGGTTGTTTCTGTTGTCATTGTTACTGCAGCTAGGTGACAGGTTATTTTTATATTTATTACCAACCTCTAAAAGTGAAACAAATTGGCAATCAATTTAGTGGTGTGGGAGAAAATATTTATCTTAAAAAATATAAATTGTATGATGAATTTTGAAATATTGCCAATCAATTCGGTCAGTAAATTTGTTTTACTTTCAGAGAAAATATAAAAATAATCAGTCACCTAGCAGCAGTAACGATGACAACAGAAACAATCATATTTGCTGAGGATACAAAAAAACTTAGGCTTTTCTTTCTTATATGCGACACAGCAACTTTTTTCTAATTCCTTCACACTTTTTGATGTTTTTATATACAACCATGACTTTTAATATAATTGATTTACTTATTAGTGCAATTTTGTGTTGGAGGGCATTCTTTTAACGTTATTGTTTGTTTATTTACTTACTGCGTAATGTAGCCATATTGAAGAATTCAGTGCAGCCAAACTATGCTTGTTTCTCCACTGAATGCGATGCTGCCAACAGTCTTACTTGTCCCGAAATTACACTATCTAGCAGACTAACAAAGTAGTGCCTAAATTGCACCACATAGCTAACTAAACACTAACATGGTTTGAGAAGGCTAAGTTATCGCCCGTCAAATTTTGTAACTCATGGATTGTTTTTCACATAAACAATCCTACGACATGACGATAATGGAGTGCTCCGTAGGAAATACATGTATGAGCTCATGGACTGTATCGGACTGGTTCGGCTACTGCCACGAAGTGTGCATGGTGTCAAATGACACCAAGTATACTGCAAGGGGGAAAATTGGCGGTCAAGGTCACGTCATTCAAATCAACGAATGCAAAATAGAATGACACAAGTTTCACTGTGGGCTCTGCAATTAGACTGTAGAGCGTATTTGCATTCCTCCTATTGTTGGCGCGTATTGTCATCTCCGCACCTCATTCGTTTCCACGTCTATCATTCCCAAGATCCATTTGCCCTCTACGACGTGACCAGGACTGCCAATTTTCCCCCTTTGCAGTATACTTGGTGTCATTTGACATCATGCACACTTCACAACAGTAGCAGAACCAGTCCGATACAGCCATGAGCTCATGCATGTATTTCCTCTGGAGCATTCCATTATCGTTGTGTCGTAGGATTGTTTATGTGCAAAGCAGTGCATGAGTAGCAAAATTTGACCAGGCGATAACTTAGCCTGCTCAAATCATGTTCCTTTGCAGATGGACTGCGTCACCTATGTCTGGCACATTTTTGCAGAGGTTGGCCACTAATTTTACATATATTTCTCATGTGGGCTGCAACGAGAGAACCAGATGGTCGTCTGCTTGTGCATGCATATATGTGCACGCAAAAGAAAGTTTCTCCAAAACTTATTTGCAAAATTAGTCCTGAGTACTGAAAGGAATTTATAATTTCTTGACATATTAAGTGTAGTTTGTAACAAATTATTATATGTTATTTTATATAGTAAGGAGTTCTCAACAGATTAACATCCATTTTTATCTATCATTTGTTATTTTCCCTTCCAGATGTTTTATGAATTATATTGAATGCTTTTTGTGCATTGCAGGTAGCAGAAGTAATGGCTCTTTTACAGAAATGGCCAAGACTGACTCCAGAAAAGGCATTAGAACTACTGGATTATGCGTATGCAGACCAGGCTGTGAGAAGTTTTGCTGTAGAATGCATTAAGGATGTCAGGTAAAGCAAGGGTTTGTAGTTTGTATGAAGAATTAGAGTTAGAAGATGGAAGGCAGAGCACAGAGAACACAAAAGCTTAACAAAGCTTATGTACCAAAGCTTAACGAAAGTCAAAGAAGAAGAAAATGAAGTAAAAAACAACATACTTTTCAGTTACCTCATCTATGAAAACATAGAGGAAGTTAAGAGGAAAAGGTCTTTCAGAAGCATTTAAACATTCTGGTTTGGGCCTTATTTTGACAGTTCTGCTCTCCTGACTGAGGTTTTTAAGTTTTGTTGTAAAAAATGGTAGCTCCAGAACTGTTTGAGTTAATTCACTTTTTTCTTTTATTAAAGAATTTTTAACTAAATGACGAATGTAAACACATTTTTAGCTATCACATAAAAATTTAGAAATAAAAATAAAATAGTAATCAATGGAAATGAATTGTTCTTTCACACTAGCCATGTGTAGGACGCACTATCAAAGGATAGAGCCAGACCTAATAGTGGTCCAAACTATAAAGCCCGGGCCTTAAAGTACTTACAGCATATTAAGTCGCCATTAAGATGGTTGTCTCATGTGTTTATGAAAACCCCTAGTGGTTTACCGGGAAAAACACGAGTTAGTTGGAGAATTTAATGTCATGTTGGCACGTTGGTCATAGTAGCTCAATGGTTTAGAGCAGCTGGACGTAAACCAGAAGATCCGTGGTTCAGATCCCGGCTATGGCATTGAATTTTTCAGTCTGGCTCTATCCTTTCATCGTGCGTCCTACACACGGCTAGTGTGAAAGAACAATTAATTTCCATTAATTGTACCTAATAGTGGTCCGAACTATAAAGCCCGGGCCTTAAAGTACTTACAGCATAGTAAGTCGCCATTAAGGTAGTTGTCTCATGTGTTTATGAGAACTCCTAGTGGTTTACCAGGAATAACACAAGTCAGTTGAAGAATTTAATGTCATGTTGGCATGTTGGCCATAGCAGCTCAATGGTTTAGAGCGGCTGGATGCAAACCAGAAGATCCATGGTTCAAATCCCGGCTATGGCATTGAATTTTTCAGTCTGGCTGTATCCTTCCAAAATAGAAATCTTTTATAAAAATAAACAACTCTTGCAAGCAAACTCATAAGAACAGAAAAATTTATAAGCTCTTCTTCCTATCTCTAGGAGGAAAATAATCACTTCTAGATTAAGGAAAACATAAAGGACTGAAGTAATGAATCAGAACAGAAATGAATGATAAATCACTATTTTGTAAACAAACAAACAAACAAAAAAAAAAAAGACTTCAGGTTCCTCTTCATATTGATGTAGATTCTCATTAGCATGGGTCACTAAATTTTCTCCATTAGTTTGGTGTTATTCTGTAGATAGAAATATTGAAGAAATGTATATTTTCTTAAATGAAAATATTCCCGTAAGAAATATGCAGAAACATTACACATGTATTATTAAATTTTAGATGAGTCGTATTTCTTACACATCTGCTTCACTTTCGTGAAGCAGATGTGTAAGAAATACGACTCATCTAAAATTTAATAATTTTTCGCTTCACTGTGGTGTTCCAATACAGTTAAATCTCGATATATTGAAGTGACGTTAAGTCAAGAGGAACACGCGAAAGTTAGATTACGAAAGTGAAGCAGATGTGTAAGAAATACGACTCATCTAAAATTTAATAATTTTTCGCTTCACTGTGGTGTTCCAATACAGTTAAATCTCGATATATTGAAGTGACGTTAAGTCAAGAGGAACACGCGAAAGTTAGATACGAAAGTGAAGCAGATGTGTAAGAAATACGACTCATCTAAAATTTAATAATTTTTCGCTTCACTGTGGTGTTCCAATACAGTTAAATCTCGATATATTGAAGTGACGTTAAGTCAAGAGGAACACGCGACAGTTAGATACGAAAGTGAAGCAGATGTGTAAGAAATACGACTCATCTAAAATTTAATAATTTTTCGCTTCACTGTGGTGTTCCAATACAGTTAAATCTCGATATATTACACATGTAATTTGCTAACAATTACCTCACATTATCAATAAATTATTAATGTAGAAAATTCAAATTCTATAAAATACAATTCAGTTCCCTTCGGCATCATTTTCATTTTTGAAAAGTTCACTGAAGTCTCCTGATCCCAAATCATTGAAATAAATATTGAGTGTTCCTTCGGTAAGATTATTCGGTAAGATTCAACACTTCCATGAAAGGATTTAAGGAAGATTATGCTTGCTTGAGCTAGCCATCTTTGAACCATGTATGCAGTAGAATATTTACATATGGAGGCTTTCAAGCAAAATATACTTTCATTTTTCCTAATCTCGTCTGCCATCTAGTGGATTTTTTGTTAACTACAATATATGGCTACGTAGCACAACAAACAAAATGTAACTATAGGCCGTCGTAAATTATCTGTGTATTTTTATATTTCACTGCGAACATAGCTCACAGTTAGACTGGAAAGTGTTAAACTGTTTGTAGAATGGTTTTAGCTACCTCAATCCAAATTCCCAGAAGTTACTTGATCTAGGTAACATATTGTACCAATATATGCTTTACCTTCTGCTTTACCTTATGCAGTTGGGATAGTTGTTTGTGTTATGCAACAAGTAGTTTATTGAGCATTCTAGTTTTGCATTTTACTGTCACATATTGTTTATCTTTGATTGATTTGCAAATGTTATGTTACCTAATTTGTAGAGGAGAAAAGGGACAGTATACTCTATACCCTAGGAACTCATTATTTAAATTGTCATTGTAGCTTTTCAGTTATGGTAGTTTCTTCCAATTTCTAGCTGCAAAGAGTGAAAGGAAAGAAGATTTTGATACTTTAATTTGTACAATGAATTCTTGATTATCTATGGATGGTGTAACTGCTTTGCAGATTATGTGCAGCTATGCAGCAGATTTTTCTTTGTCTATTATAGTAGGAAATGTTGTGATCCACCCTGAGGTAAAAAATGAAATTGCAAAATGCAACTGTGATTTTATTAAAACTCCGGGAGGAATGACATCACAGCCCCAAGTGATAGATGTGGTGGTCAACAAACCATTCAAGGATATGTTAAAGAGCGATACAGTAGCCGGGTGTTTAAAGGACAGGTAGATGTCTGGCAGTTCCTTCTTTTCAGATGCCATCTCGATTGTTACCAAGTGTTCCACTAATTTCTAGAAACAGTGACTGGAGATATAAAAGCGCCGCGGCTGTTCAAAGTGAGTACAGTTGCTTGTGCACATTTGAGAACTGTTAATTGTTTGTGTGCAGCTGTGTAGTGGACTTTGAAGTATACCGCAAGTGCAATCTTTCGTTTGTTTACAAGAGACTACTGTGTGTATGACAAGTCAGTTAGAGCCTCTAAGAGGTGTACAAAGTGTGTTTCTACTGAAATAAAGAGCATTTTAAATTTCTTCAAACAAGGCTTATAATTCTACGAACCCACAAAGTCACAATTGATGTCAGGAGTGGGATACGACGATGGAAGCTGCATTGACAAAGATTTTAGATCTTAGATTTAGAGAAGATGGAAGAGATGAAGACGGCGAATGACACCCTCGCTGCGAAGACGGAAGCAGCAAATTATAAGCTGGCTGCAAAGTTGGAGACCACAAAGGTGAACGCTGGAACGAGACCCTCACCGTCAAATTTGAAGAGCAGTTGGCCAGCGTGACGGATGACGTTGCAGATCTGGGCAATTGGATGGGTCAAGTGGACGAGCACATCGAAGACCTGGCAAACTGCATTAATGACCTAGAGGGAAAAGCTGACAGCAACACCAAGTCCCTGAATGCCATGGTGGAGGAAATCGTCAGCTAAAGATTAAAGGATTTGAAGGTCGATGCGCCAGGACGTGACACAACATTTGCGCGCATCAAACCACCCAAGTACGACTGCACGTCAACTTTCAAAGTCTTCCACTGCCAATTCGACACAGTGGCCACCAGAAGAAGAGGCCGCACAGCTAATAGCCAGCCTCCAGGGACGGGCTGCAGAGTTGCTGAATGCGGTCCAGACAGCGATGGCATCCAAGGACATCTGGGAGATCCTGGAAAACCGGTTTTTAAACCACTGCTTAGCTGCAGCCTACCGCAGCCAACTGAAGTAAAGGATGCAGCAGCCAGGGGAGACGCTGCAGGAGTTCGCCCTGGCAATTGAACACTGGCCAGCAAAGCCTTTGTCGACCTCCCAACCAAGTTCATATCCCGGGAAGCAACCTACACCTTCGTCAACGAGGTACACGACGCCGAGATATGTCAGCGCCTAATGCTTGGCAACTACAAGACCATGCATGAGGTGCTAACGGCCACATTAAGGATGGAGGCGGCCAAGGTGACGGCTACCCCGAATTCGAGAACAATTCATAGCCATATAGTGTAGCCTTCTTTGAAGAGCGACGGATACCATTACTTACCTGGTCTGCATATTTGTCTGACGTATCACACATTGAACAGTTTGGGATGTGGTTGGTCAGTAACTTGTTTGTCACAGTCCTCCATTAACCAATGTCATGGATTTATGGGCCTGCATAGAAACTACATGAAGGAACATATTCAGAACCATTTCGATTCTATGCCACAATGTGTAGCAGTGCTAATTACAGCATGTAAGAGCTACATCAAATACTGACTATTAAGCTCAGGGTTCATGGACAGATTTGGAAAGTTAATTATTTGTTTATTGTCATCATCTTATCTGTGTCATTAAATTCATTGCATTCATCATTTCCTTCTCGTATTCCAGTTTTCACAAACAGTGCTGTAATTATTATCTAGTTAGATATTCGTCAAAAGAATAGAAATATGATTTTATGCAAAAGCCTTATAGTTGCCTTTTAAACAAATTTATTTCTCATATACTTTTTCTACAATCCAACAGCTTATTGTATAGTTCACTAGGAGTCACTGTAGGTTTCATATTGTAAATTTCTAAAGTATGTCAGTTTATAGTAATTACAGTATTTCCCCCCCCCCTCTCTCTCTCTCTCTTATTCTGATGAATTTGTTTCTATGCGGGATATTTTATTTTTTTATGTACATTATTATTTCATATTTTAGAGAGAGTGAAGTGAGTATATTTAATGTAGACTTCTTTACTTGACTTTGTGTTTTAAGCCTAACATTAGCTGCTGCCCTTTTGTTTCTAACTTTTTTTTCCATGCATCCCCATACTGTAATTCCATAGGTTATGTGCGAGTAAATTTGACCATAGTAAATTATTTTTTGGAGTTAAACTAGCACAGTTGGTAGGTCTTATGTTTTTTATGTTTTAGGTATTATGGTATTATGTTTTACTTTTTATGCTGTAATACATAATTATGCTGTGCCAAACTGGCCCAGTTGGTAGGTCTGAATATCTGAAGGGAACCAAATACAAAATTGTCAGAGCGTATTATGGTAGATTTGAATATCAGGCGGGAACCAAATTCAGGATTGTCAGAGATATGCATTTCATTGGTATTAGGTTCATTTTTGCTTACCTATGAGGGCTGTTCAATAAAGAACAATCACAATTTTTTTTGACAACGTACCTTTACTCATCCTCATCATTTTGATGGTCCTTCTCAAAATAGTCTCCCCTGAATGTGATGCACTTGTCCCAGTGTTTCTACCAGTCTTCAAAGACGTGCTGAAAACGTGCTGAGAGATTGTTCAAAATCGCCTCCGCAGCCTTCATCACTGCCTCTGATGATGGATAATGCCTCCCAGGAAGGCGCTTCTTCAAGTTAGGGAATAGAAAAAAGTCCCATGGTGCAAAATCCGGACTGTAGGAAGGGTGAGGGATGCACTTCATGTTGATTTTTGCAAGATATTCAGCAACAACATTGGCAATATGGCGCCGCGCATTATCGTAGTGCAGCATCCAGCCTGCTTCATGGAAATGTGTTCTTTTGTGCCTGATATGGACTTGCAATGTTTTCAGGACATTACTGATGTGTGTGCAGGTACAACATGCTGATAAACCATTCCATGAATATCAAAGAATGAGATGACCATAACTTTCCCAGCAGAAGCAACCACTTTTTCTTTTTTGGCAGTTGGTGATGGAGATTTCCACACTGAGTTTTGCTATTTGCTCTCAGGATCAAAATGATGTAGCCAAGTTTCATCAGCAGTGATTATGTTTGAAACAAACTCCGGATCTTCTTCTAACATCAACTTTAACTGTATACAGACCTGCATGCGAATGTCCTTTTGTTCGGGAATCAACAATCTTGGAACCCATCATGCACAAACACGTTTCATGTGTAATATTTCTGTCACCAACGTGTGGGTGACACCCAATGAAATGTTCAGTATTTCAGAAAGTGATCTTAGGGTAATTCCTCGATCCTCTCTCACAATAGCAGCAGCAGTGTTAATGTTTTCTTCCATAAGAGCAGTAACTGGAGCACCGGTTCCACCTTTCTTTGAAATTGTCTCCCCTCTTTAAACATTTTAAACCACCTTCGAGGTGCTGTAGGGAAGAACCGACTCTCCATAGGCCTCCTGTAACATTGAATAGGCCTCAAATGAAGATTTGTTGAGACAAAAGCAGAATTTTAAAGCCGCATATTGTTCCTCACGTGTTACCTCCATTGCAGCAGTAGGCGATACTGAACATGTCTGAACTTGCCTGGTTCTCACAGGCAGGAACCAGGAGTACCAACAATGAAACTACTACGGCATGTTTGTTTCATATTAAGCCAACAGAATAAAATAAGATTGAATTTTTGTGCGAAAAATTATGACCGTAATTAAATTATGATCATTTTTTATTGAACAGCCGTCATATAATGTCTTACTTCTTACGATGTACTACATAATATTGCTAATTATGCTGTGCCAAATTGGCACGGTTGGTAGGTATTATGCTTTTATGTTTTAGGTGTTATGGTATTATGTTTCACTTCTTATGCTGCATTAGATAAATATTCTAATGTTCTTTAGGTTTGCCATTCTGTTTATTATAAATAATCCTGAACATTTACATATAAAAGAAGCTAAAAACAGTGATGTGTTAAGATGTAATTTGCTTAAGATGAATCAGTACTGGTAACATTAACATCGCTTTTTTACTCTCTGTTAACATGTTTCGGGAACATGTGTTCCCCATCTTCAGAACGCATCCGACTGACCCGTGTTGGTGTTTCTGTTGTGGTGGTCGTCTATCGTGGTGACATCATGTGGAGGTGAAATGTGCTTCCAGAGGGTACTTGGTAGCGGTAAATCAAAATTCATTAACTGTTGTTTGTGTTTCAAAATGAAGATCTTCACCCATGTGTCCAGTTCTGCTGCATGACTGGTCGGTTTGATTAGTGTAATGTTTGGTTTGATGTTATGGTTGGTTGTCCAGAAATGGTATGAAACTGCAGATTTGGTGATCTTAGTGTTACTAGAACCGACTCATCTGAAGTAAATTAAATCCTGAACATGGTTTGCTTATAATGCAATGTTTGTCTATGGCAATTCCTAAAAAACTTGCTGAATATACTTTTAGGACGCATAGGGATGTTGTAACCCCATAGCCAAGAGTCTGTAGACACTGCAATAGCCAGCCGAGTGATTGCCAGGATAAGTGGTCCAGCTTGTATTCAAGGAAGGTCTTCTATCACTTTGAAAACTAAAAACTCCTAAAGTTAGACCATTGCCCAGGGAAATGTGTAAAGACTGCAATAATCAACGAGGCAACTGAAGACCATGTGACAACATGGCTTGAAGAGTGGAAGCAGCAACCCTCTTTGTAGGGGTTTATAAACAAAGGAGCTAGGCAGAGAGCTAAGAAGGCAGCCTCTTCATGGACCTTACTTGTGCAGCGCACATAACGTGGCCAGCAAACATTATTTCTACCGAGAATCATCAAAAGAAAAGTTGGACAGATCAAATGAAAAAGACCATAGCAAAGATTAGGGACAAAGGAGATAAATATATGGAAAAATTTAATCTTGCTACATGGAACATAAAAGGGCTGACACATAAAGAAGAAGAATTACAAAAGGAATTGAAAATTATGAATATAGATTTTGCAATAATAATGGAAACAAAATACTGAAAGGAACAAAGGAATTTAAAGATTTTATATTATTCTTTGTGGTGTCTCTCAGAATGATAGAGTATCGTCAGGAATAGCACTATTCATGAAAAAATCATTACAAAACAATATATAGTTATAACTTCATGAATGACCTAATTATCACCATCCTCTAGGAGCCTACTTCGGTAGGTACAGGAATTTGCGATCCCGGGATCCTGAGCCAAATCTCTCGATTGGGTGCCTATGAGTGGTGAGACAGCTAATGCCAAACGCCCAAACAAGGTCCACATCCATGTTTGACCCTAATCTAAGTTAAAAAAGAGTACATTAAACTAAATTCAGAGTAAAGCCAAGCAAAGCCAGATAGAAGCCTGAGTGGAGCCAGAGCAAAGAGAGAGTGAAGCCAGAGTGGAGCCCGAGCCAAGCCAGAACCAATCCAAAGTTAAGGTGCAGAACGAAGTTAGTGTGAGGCCAGAGCGCGACAGGAGCGGTGCCAGAACCTAGCAAGAGCCAAGCCAGAATGAAGACAGCTTCAAGCAAGAGTATAGTTAAGGAATGTTAGAGTGAAGCTAGAGCGAAGCCAGAGCGAAACCAGAGCCAAGCCAGTTCGGGACTGTAGTGGGGACCGGAGCCTAGCCATAGCAAAGCCAGAGTGGAACTGGAGCGGAGCCAAGCCAAAGTGGGACCGGAGTGGTGACCGGGGCCTAGCCAGAGCAAAGGCAGAGCGAAGCCAGTGTTAAGGTACAGAATGAAGTTAGTGTGAGGCCAGAGCAAAGCCAGAGCGCAGCCAGAGCAGGACCGGAACCTAGCCAGAGCCAAGCTAGAGCGAAGCCAGAGCCAAGCCAGGGTTAGGTTTAAGAATGGAGGTAGAGTGAGGCCAGAGCGAAGCCAGAGCGGGACCGAAGGTGTGCCGGAGCCTAGCCAGAGCTAAGTCACAGTCAAGTTAGAGTGAATACAGAGTGAAGGTAGAGTGAGGTTTGAGTGAAGCCAGAGCCAAGCCAGAGGGAAGCCAGAGTTAAGGTACAGAACAAAATTAGTGTGAGGCCGGTGCAGGAGAGGAGCGGAGCCAGAACCTAGCAAGATCCAAGCAAGAGTATAGTTAAGGAATGTTAGAATGAAGCCAGAGCGAAACCAGAGCCAAGCGAGTGCGGGACCATAGCGGTGACCGGAGCCTTGCCAGAATGGAGCCAGAGCGTAGCCAGAGCGAAACCAGAGCCAAGCCAGTTCGGGACTGTAGTGGGGACTGGAGCCTAGCCATAGCAAAGCCAGAGTGGAACTGGAGCGGAGCCAAGCCAAAGTGGGACGGAGTGGTGACCGGGGCCTAGCCAGAGCAAAGGCAGAGCGAAGCCAGTGTTAAGGTACAGAATGAAGTTAGTGTGAGGCCAGAGCAAAGCCAGAGCGCAGCCAGAGCAGGACCGGAACCTAGCTAGAGCCAAGCTAGAGCGAAGCCAGAGCCAAGCCAGGGTTAGGTTTAAGAATGAAGGTAGAGTGAGGCCAGAGCGAAGCCAGAGCGGGACCGAAGGTGTGCCGGAGCCTAGCCAGAGCTAAGTCACAGTCAAGTTAGAGTGAATACAGAGTGAAGGTAGAGTGAGGTTTGAGTGAAGCCAGAGCCAAGCCAGAGGGAAGCCAGAGTTAAGGTACAGAACAAAGTTAGTGTGAGGCCAGTGCAGGAGAGGAGCGGAGCCAGAACCTAGCAAGATCCAAGCAAGAGTATAGTTAAGGAATGTTAGAATGAAGCCAGAGCGAAACCAGAGCCAAGCGAGTGCGGGACCATAGCGGTGACCGGAGCCTTGCCAGAATGGAGCCAGAGCGTAGCCAGAGCAGAACTTGAGCGGAGCCAGAGGCAAGCCAGAGCAGGACCGGAGTGGTGACCGGGGCCCAGCCAGAGCGAAAGCAGAGCGAAGCCAGTGTTAAAGGTACACAATGAAGTGTGAGGCCAGAGCGAAGCCTGAGTGAAGCAAGAGCGGGACCGGAGGCAGGCTGGAACCTAGCCAGAGCAAAGCCAGAGCCAAGCCAGGGCAAAGTTAGAGGGATTTTAGAGTGAAGTTTGAGTGAGGTTAGGGTGAAGCAGGAGAGAAGCCAGAACGGAACCAGAGTGGAGCCAGAGCAGAGCTAGAGCAGAGAAAGGGTAAAGTCAGAATGAAGCCAAAGCAAAGTCAAAGCGGAGCTGGAGGAAAACCAGAGCAATGCTAATGTAAAGCCAAAGTGGAGCTAAAGCAAAGCGAAGGCAAAGCCACAGCAGAGTCAAAGGAAGAGTTAAGTGAAAGGAAGAATAGTAAAGTGAAATACAGTTTTAGAAAGGGTGCTAATGACCATCAGTTGAGTGCTCCTAAATTCCAATCATCATCATCACAATTATCACCATACGAATAAAAATGCCAACAGGTGACTTTATTATTGTTGGTATATATGCACTGGAAGAAGGTAGATAAGACAAAAGTTTAGAGTTCTATGAATTATTGCACCCACCTTAAATTCCATAAATAACACAGATTAATTTTCAATAGGAGGAGACTTAAACTTGTGTATAGGTCAATAGATGGGAAATTTGATAGGCAACAATGGAGGACGGCATGTTGGCCATGGTAGCTCAATGGGTTAGAGCGACTGGATGGAAACCAAGAGATCCATGGTTCAAATCCCGGCCATGGCACTGAATTTTTCATGTTGACTCTATCAAAAACCTTAAACCTTAGCCTATATACAGCTAGTGTGAAGAAATGATTAATTTCCATCAATTAACTAAAATAATAAGAGTTAAATGATGAAGCCTGGGACTCAAGTACTTACAATAGTAAGTCGCCACAAATGGTGTATCTCGGATGCGAGAGCCCCTAGTGGTCCACCGGGGAAATATACGAGTCAAATGGAGAATTTAATGTCAGGACGGCACATTGGCCATGGTAGCTCAATGGGTTAGAGCGACTGGACGGAAACCAAGAGATCCATGGTTCAAATCCCGGCCATGGCACTGAATTTTTCATGTTGACTCTATCAAAAACCTTAAACCTTAGCCTATATACAGCTAGTGTGAAGAAATGATTAATTTCCATCAATTAACTAAAATAATAAGAGTTAAATGATGAAGCCTGGGACTCAAGTACTTACAATAGTAAGTCGCCACAAATGGTGTATCTCGGATGCGAGAGCCCCTAGTGGTCCAGCGGGGAAATATACGAGTCAAATGGAGAATTTAATGTCAGGACGGCACGTTGGCCATGGTAGCTCAATGGGTTAGAGCGACTGGACGGAAACCAGGAGATCAGTGGTTCAAATTCCGGCCATGGCATTGAATTTTCCATGTTGACTCTATCTATCAAAAACCTTAGCCTATATACGGCTAATCTGAAGAAATTATTAATTTCCATCAATTAACTAAAATAATAAGAGTTAAGTATTAGGAAAGAGACTAATATATACAAAAAGGAAAGGCACACAGAATTGCAATGGAGAATAGAAAAGATAATAAATAATAAGAAAAAAGCTTATCTGAAATATCTCCAAACTAAATCTGATGAGCACAGAATACAAACATAAAAATACAATAGCAAAGAGTACAAAGATTGGAACATGAAAATTGGGATAAATACATAACACTGTAGAACAGGATTATCTTGGAACTCAAGATGTAGCATATAAGATGATGAAACATTTAAACTCAACAAAAAGAGATACAGTGCAAATAAATAATATCTGAGAAAATAATTGAACAACATATTATTCTAAATTATGGGTAAATGAAGATGAAGACATTAATCCTACACTAGACACAGTGACTGAAATAGACCCTATTGAGATGGATGAACTAGTTAACGCAGAGTGTAAAGAGAACATGTTTAGAAATATTAAATATTTGCTGGAAGTTTTGCACAGAGGAATGGAAGAGAGGAAAAATACATTCCATTTTTATAAAAGGAAATAGAAATAATTGTCAGAAATATAGAAGCAGTATTAATAATATGTTTGTATTCATTATTAAATTCCTCTTTATTCAGGGGTATATTTATTAATCTATAAATCAAACTATTAAAAACAGCAAATTTATGTGGAAAAGGGTTAAAACTTTTATTTTTTATGTAATTATTGATATGAGTAGATTTCCTATAAATACCAAAATTCAATATATTATTATTTATTATTATCTTCAAATCTAAAAAAGGAAGAAAACCATCAATTTCAGTTTCTAAAGTGAATTGAATTAGTAATTTTAAAACATCATTTATTTACTAATCAAGGCTTCGTGATCAGCCATGTCAGATTAATAAACATCGAGCTTTCGGCCATTGTAAACTCCATGGCGAAGATTCTGAAGAAGGCCATGGAGTTCACAGTGCCCAAAACCTCGATGTTTATTAATTTGACACGGCTGATCACCTGCTAAGCCTTGATTAGTAATGCTTGCCATGAAAGCTTCAAGTCTTACATCATTTATTTGTTTATCAGAAACAATAGAAAAAATATCATCAGCATATCTATACCAGGTTTTAAAAGTTAAAGGGAATGCTTTAGTGACTTGCATTTCAAAAAAACTCATAAAAAGATCAGCAAGAAAAGGTGAAAGAGGATTACCCATTGCTAAGCCAGAAGTTTGTTGAAAAAATTCACCATTAAATTGAAAAAATTTCGATCCAAACAAAAAGTAGTAAACAAAAGTCTTAAAAATCTTCATAAAAAAATCTTAGCCTATGTACGGCTACTGTGGAGAAATGATTAATTTCCATCAATTAACTAAAATAATAAAAGTTATACACTTTCAAATAAAAAACATAATGAGGACATTAGAACAGAATTAAACATATTCAACTTAAATGACAGAATAAATCAAGTAAGAAATAACTATTACACAAATAAAAATATTTGTTAATAATCCACTTATCTTAAGAAGTTGATGTTAAAACTTCTTTCTTCTTTTTCAAATCGATTTTGAAGGCATTTCGCAATCATCCTCAGTGAAAACAAACTCCGTTGACCAAACTCCAACAACAACGGAGTTTGTTTTCGCTGAGGATGAATGCGAAATGCCTTCGAAATCGATTTGAAAAAGAAGAAAGAAGTTTTAACATCAACTTCTTAAGATAAGTGGATTATAATTAACAAATATTTTTATTTGTGTAATATTTATTACTCCACTGTAACTAGCTTCAATTTTCTGTGTAATAAGAAATAACTGTTATATGTGTTTGTAGGAATTTAGTAACTGTGACGTCAAAATTAATTGCAAAAACTATTTGTAGTTGGTATATTGATACTCATCACTTTTTTATATTAATGAGAGACTAAATTCAAAGGCAATTGCCTCCATTTTCAATCTCTTTCCAAATGGCATCTGTTGTCTGCTCTCTTTCTCTCTCTCTCTCTCTCTCTCTCTCTCTCTCTCTCTCTCTCTCTCTCTCTCTCTCTCTCTCTCTCTCTCTCTCTCTCTCTCTCTCTGGTGGTGGAACTATGAACTTTTTTGTCAAATTATTTACTGGTGGGATTTCAAAGTTCATTACACGATCTTTATTTTTCCATATGATGAACAGCATATTCAGTTCATTCACATATCACCCAAAAACATTTAATACATTTAAAAAGATTTTCAAGGAACAAAATATCATCTTGGCACCTACTAATAGACACTCAATTTTAAAATTGCTAAATTCAAAAACAAAAGATGAAATCCCATCAGTTAACAGATCCGGAATATACCAAATAAGTTGTAAGAATTGTGAAAAATGCTGTATAGGTCAAACTAAAAGAAATCTAAAAACCAGAGTCAAAGAGCACTTACAACATGGGAGAACATATTCATATGGAAAAATAAGGGTCGCGTAATGAACTTTGATCCCACCAGTAGATAATTTGACAAAGAAGTTCATAGTTCCACTACCAGAAAGGGAGCAGACAACAACAGATGCCAGTTGGAAAGAGATTGAAAATGGAGGCGATTGCCTTTGAAACTAGTCTCTCAGTAATATAAAAAAGTAAGTGTCAAGTATCAATAAACCAACTACAAATAGTTTCTGCAAGAAATAACTGGCTAGAACACATAAAAAGGATGCCACAAAATAGATTACCATAGACATTACTTCACTACCAACCTACAGGTAGAAAAAGAGTTGCACGTCCATGCACCAGATGGATAAACTCGATCTCTTCATGTGAAAACAGTTTGAAGGCCTAAATCCACAAGGTAGAAGAAGAAGAAGTATCTATTTTCAATTATATTAATACTGGTGTTGTTTCTGTTCAGTATGGTTTGAAAGCATATGTATTTGGTTTTGTTTATGTTTAAATATAAGGCACTGGGTAATTTGTTTGGTAATTTAAATCATATTTTCCAAGTCTTCATGATTATGATGGTATCATCTGCATACATTATGATTCTATTACTTGGTGGAATGTTATATCTTTGATATATATGCTGAGTAAGAGTTGTTCTGGAACAGATTCCACTAGAGCTCCATATTTTACTGTTAGGCTTTTCGAATAGCGATCTCTCATGTATCTATTTTGAGATACATTATATATATTTTTTTTTGAGTCCTGTTGTTTAAATATACTTTTAGTTAGTTGAGTGGGTTTCCTCTGATTCCATAGAACTGTAGTTTCTCTAGGAGTAATTACACAATTTCTACTATTTCTTTGTTTGTCAATCACAGTGTGCATTGTTTAATACTTATGACTTTCTAAAGAGGATATTTTGTTTGGAATTAATTTTTCTAGTAATTTTGGCAATGTTGATAGTGCTGTTGGTCGGTAGTTACTTGCTGCTTGTTTCTCACCTTTTTGTGTAAGGGTGTTATTGATGTCAAGAGTATCCTCCTTCTGCTATGGTTGCATTTATTAAATCAGTTAGTTTCTAACAAATTTGGTGTCAGTGTTTTAAGAAGTTTTGAAGAGATTTCCAAAATTATTTTTCCTCTTATTTATGATTTTTATGATTTCTTCTTGTGATATCTTGCCAGTGTAAATTGAGTTAGTTATAAACTTTGTGTTAAACTTCACGTATTACAGTTTTCTTGATGTTACCTATTTAAACCATTGTTTATTTTTACCAGGACCCTATCTTGGGTTGGATTTAGTATAGTAACTGGCCAGATTTACATTTGATGTCATGTACTGCCTTTTTCTTTTAATTATTGCATGTAAATAACCAATAAAAGGCATACAGCTTTTTATGCAACTGTTTAAGAAAAGGAAAAGACTAGGTTAGGTGTCAAGATTTTTCATTTGCCACAACTGTGTAGTATACAACTTATCAGCAACTTGGACAGCACTATCCAGAGATAGATAATTGCTAAAAAGTAAAAAAATCCAGCCTTTTGTCAGTAAGTTACTGGCACATAAGCAAAAACTGAATACTAGCAGTTGTTTCAGAAATCAGAGCTGTTAATGTGACCAGTAGTTAATGCCAGCCTTAATAGAAAACTGGTTTAGGTAATATTGTAAAAGTACAGAAATAGAGTTTCAAAATATTATATAGAATAAAAAGAAGTATTTCAGAAAGTGGAGTGCCATTGTTACTAAAATTAGGCAAATGAGTCAATCTTGTATATACTTTTCTCCACTTACAAATTTTTTAATGAAGACTAGTTTTTGGGAACTTCTTCCCTATCGTCAGTTCTGTGGTTGACTGATGAAGCATCCGGTGTCTGCATCTGGCTTGGTGTTGTGCTGCCATCTAATGTCTGGAAAGTTTAATGATGTCATCTACGGCGGGAATTTCAAAATTCATCAAGAGGTCCTGTTTCTTTGTAATAAATATGTTTTCCCAAATCTGGAGTTCTAGAGGTTTCTTTGCCTGTTTGATCAGTTCTATTTCTTGTTTTATGTTGTGATTCTTAGACCAAAAGTGATGTGCTACGGCCGACTTGTCCATGTGTTTGAATTTAATATTTCTGAAGTGTTCTTTCATTCTTGTTCCCAGATTCCTTTTGGTCTTACCAATGTATATCTTGTCACAATCCTGGCAGCTCATTTTGTAAATGTCTGATAATTGAGTTTTTGGTGTGATATTTTTTAGAGGGTGGTTTAGTAAGTTGAAGCTCTTAAATATCTTTTCAAATTTTTTGAAGTATTTTGGATGAAATGTAAATTTGCCATATCTGGTGTTTGGGTTTTCTAGTTTTCTAGACATTACTATGTAAAAAAAACTAGAAAACCCAAACACCAGATATGACAAATTTACATTTCATCCAAAATACTTCAAAAAATTTGAAAATATATTTAAGAGCTTCAACATAAAATTAGCCCCTCAGAACAAACACAACATTTGCAAACCACCCTCTAAAAAATATCACACCAAAAACTCAATTATCAGACATTTACCAAATGAGCTGCCAGGATTGTGATAAGATATACATTGGTAAGCCCAAAAGGAATCTAGGAACAAGAATGAAAGAACACTTCAGAAATATTAAATTCAAACACATGGACAAGTCGGCCGTAGCACATCACTTTTGGTCTGAGAATGACAACATAAAACAAGAAATAGAACTGATCAAACAGGCAAAGAAACCTCTAGAACTACAGATTTGGGAAAACATATTTACTACAAAGAAACAGGACCTCTTGATGAATTTTGAAATTCCCACCGTAGATGACATCATTAAACTTTCCAGACATTAGATGGCAGCACAACACCAAGCCAGATGCAGACACCGGATGCTTCATCAGTCAACCATAGAACTGAGGATAGTGTTGCATACCAGGGTTGTAAGGGGGGTTGAAAGACTTACAAACCTAATCTACAACTGGGGGTGTAGCTATTAGGATGGTAGGGTGAATAAAACATTAAATCAACTTAAACTAACTCTATTTTAAGAAATCTAGTTATTATACAGAGTATCCGCTGAGTCTAGAAGAGACCAGGGGTGCTTTGGTATACTTGGTGACATAATTATTTAATACAATCTTACCGTTGGTGATGTGTCAGGTGTATAGCTGGGCTTGTCCGGAGAGGTATAATCTGCTGAGTCCGGCGGGGGGTTATGGTATTCGTAGACACACTGTCAGATAAATACTTCTGTTACCTCTCACAAGGATCGACATAGAGTCTCCTCTGACATCCCTGCGACGTTTCGCACTGAGGGCTAACTCTACTAGGCTTAAATAGCGGTTCTACAAAAAGTCAATTCAGCGATTCCCACTACCTATTAATTTTGCATCATGCCGCTTGCATCATTGCAAGAATGTTTAAGCCTGTATTGACCTATTATTTCTTCTGGTCAGCAGAATCAGTCTGGGTCACATGTGGATAATTTCCTTATGCCAACAGACTGCTAGTCAGCGGAATTTATGTTTGACATACATTTCTGTTAGAATCAATACATGTTACAGAATACCAAAATTTCCTAATCTAGCTCAGCCTATACACGTAACACATCCCCTTCGCCTAGATTTTGCTGCCCTCAGCAAATCCAAACGACTGGTAACAAGATTTTTACATACATAAAATAATAATTTACACTTACATAGGCAATAGAGCATACAAACATTTACATGTACATTTTTTTTTTTTTTTTTTTTTTTTTTTTTTAAGTCATAATTGTAACACCTGAAAATGAAAATCAGAGGACAGGAAAATGGGAATGAGTTGATGCGGGTTGGTTTCGAAGTATCCCACGCTGAATGAAGTCCATAGTTCCATAGAAACACACTGTTCCACCATTATGAGTTTATAGTTTTGGGAGACACTTCACAACACTTGATCACTGAAGGGTTGTAATTAGTTCTTTAAGTTTGTCTAACAAGGCCCTAGCTGTCACAAGTAACGTAAACTTCAAAGAGAAAAGAGTTTAATGTGCTTCCTGCTCCAGTTTGATAGTCTGTACTTAGTCTTTTAAAACAGGGAAGCTGATGAAGAACCTCGTTTGTGGCTTGCTGTTTATATGATATCGTGTTCAAGCGTACGGTGCTCTTTGGTATTGCTTGGAAAAATCTGTACTGAAGAGCCGATGAAAAGTTCGAAAGTGGAGTTTACTTTTTTTTTTTTTTTTTTTTTTTTTTTTTTTTTTTTTTTTTTTTTTTTTTTTAGAATAGTGCACTTAGCTTACACTCGCCTACCTCAGCTGGGTCTGAGTTCTTGCAGGTGAGAACACGAAAGAGTGACTTATAAGTTATTGTATTTGAGCCACTGTAAAAGTTTGCTGGGTAGAGTTGCTTTGGCTTTTACTCAGGGTTTCACAGCGAAAGCCATGAGTCCATGAAGTTGAGGAGGTCCTCTGGAAATATTAAGTGCATTTCCAGACGCGAGTAGTCTTGAGTGCCACTCCTAATGTGACACTTGGTCATCTGGGGTGCTTTGGTTCTCCCAGGAAAGAGTAACTGCTAGGGACCCAGGTGTCTCCTCTGCTTTCTCCTTATGGTGGTGGTGTTTCCTGATGCTTCGACGTGTTTGTTCATCCATGCCGCAACAGAAAACAAATGATCCAGAGTTAGGATTGATGCACAAGAATATTTCTATGGGGTGAGGATGGGTTAAAGTTCACGGGAATGTAATTAAATGAAAGGGATTTTCAGGTATCACATTACCAAATGAATATTTCTTATATCTATTTACAAATTATGGTTATATATAATTAACATAAATGGAACATGTATGGAATTTATGTGGAATCATTTTTAGAGGTAAAAGGCAGAAAAAAAAATTGGTTAAAGTTTATAGAGTAAACAAAAATGAAATTTTATGTTTGCCTTATGGCTGAATAACATAAGCAAATAACCTATGAAAACTGCATAGATGTTCCACTTAAGTATGGTTGTTCACACATTAGTGATAAACTTGGAATAAATTACAAGTATTCTTCATAAGATCATTATACAATTGAATTATACATAATTAGTAGTAATAATGATAACAATTTAGCTAAAGAAAAATGGAGTTCGTTTAAAGAATAGTACTTGTTATAAATTATAGGGCATTATTTACAAAAATCATATCTAATGACTTGCCATAATAGCATCTATATACTGGATTAGACCTACGCCTAACAAATGTCTACTGTTGTCATAAAATCAGTCAAATATCAGAGTTAACCATGTCTTTCTATTTTGTTACAATAAATCTTCATGCTACTGAAGTAATTGTTTCTAGAGTTACACAACATACCTTAATAATGCACGGTAATTGAGGTCACATTGATACAATCATCTTACAATCTATAAGGATATCCTATGACTTTATCTTTTTACATAAATATAGCAAAAGTAACTCTGACATTTGCTGGTTTAGCATTGATTGTTTAAACAAGAGGTATAATGTTTCTTTTCTTCTTTTTGCAAAAAAAGTGTGATCAAAGATATCGATAAACAATATCGATCTTATTTTCTGGAGATATGATGTACTCTACTGTCACTGGATGTTAAAAACAAGTGTTAAATTATAGTGCATTGGGTTGTCTTATAAATGAAATGTTAACTGACAATAGTTAAGTCTTCTCTTGTTTATCAATCCCTAACAAATTTAGGCATGCTTTTATAGCATGGTAATTATGAGTGATAGCAACAGAAAGGGGAGGGGGTTTATAGGTTGTAGATCTCATCGTGCTGTGACCTGTAAACAGAACTTAATATAACGATTAGTTTAATCTTGGTCATTGGTCATGTCTCAGATCCATAATGAATATTGTCAAAGGATGTATTTGAGTTATGTGCTGGCCACTGAATCAAAAGTTCAATAAATGATAGAGAAACTGACTGGTGTAAGAGGAAGTACCTTTAGAATAGCATACCACGATAATTACATCAAGTTGATCAGTCTGCTTTGATAGACAATAACTATAAGTCATGGGTTTCTTTATCAATACTTAAAGGTGAATTGGGGAAACAGCTGAGTTCTATGACTTAGAACCTTAGGTAACACCTTAGTTAAAAAAAATTCTGTGCTTTTCTTATCACATGATTTGAGTCGTTTATTGAGTTTGCTCTTCAGTCATCATAGCTAATACAATTTCTTATGTGGTCTTAGGATTTGTGGTTATCTTTATTCAGTTACACTATCACAATCATACTTTATTATAAGCTAATGAAGGGGGCGCCTTCCCTCCATAGCACAAAACTTCACATACACGCTGCGCAGCTCTCATTCATACTTAAACATTAATGCTATTTTGTCTTTACAACTTCTTTATTTACACTGATCAGTAATTATATAGCTTGGCAATACTTATAGGGAAAATCACTTGCGTAAAAGAACCCTTTTACAACAGCTTTATCTATATCAAATCAACATGAGAGGCATACACAACCTAAGGGTCTCGCGAACACCAAAGGATGTACCCTCTGTCGCTCATACACAAAACTCTTATAGCTTGAAAGCTTGAAACTTGAAGATACCATCGTATATGCATATATATTCACTAAAACTCTTTCCGAAAATCTTGCGATGCATTCGGAACAGAACACATTACTAATAGAATCTATAAACACTTAAAAATAGCCTCTAAGAACGCCTCGCGGTTGTTCTTAAGGTAAAAGGGTACTACAAGCATACATTATCTTCACAAATCCTAAGCATTTTGTTACAACTATCCTAACTTATAACTTTTAAGCACAGAGAATATAAGGTCACATTGAAATGATTTATAATAAAAAAAAAACACGGTGTACCGCTGGTGTAGTTGTTGTTATTATTTTTTTTTATTTCTCGGAAGGGAGGGAGTAAGAGAAGGGCTGAATATGTGCCTTGTCATACCGGCGAATGTTCCAGAGGAGGAATGCTGGGGAATCCATTTGCCGAGACATTGCTAAAAGTTTATAGTAACGGGAAGTAATGAGTATAACCGAATAATCATTCATAAGAGTGATGATTTAGAAAGGAATTAGCTGTCTATAATAAGCGGTGAAGGAAGGGCTTTTAACTGAAAATAATATTAATACGTGTTAGAAATAATACCTATTCAGAAACTATAATTATAACGTTGTATTGCTTGAAAATATAAATAATGTGTCAGATATGAATCACGGGACTTATCCACGATGGAAGTTTGTTCTTTAGCGTGAACACGTCTGTGTTTCCTGTCGATCAACGTTTAGCTTGCAAAGTTTCATATTTCACAGTGTAATCGCAACGTCAGTATTTTAGATTTTGCTGGCCTATGAAGGTCGGCCGCGTGCCATTTTCATGAGCACCGCATACTAGCGTGTACAGATATGTAATTATTAGACTTGTGGGTCAGTTCTACGTATTTATAACTTTGGGAGAGAAAAAATGCAGTAAAGTAACAGTGTGTTAAATCGTTTTCCATCGTTTAATGGGTGAATGTCATCTTAATACGTCACGTGCTATTTTATTGAACTTAATGTGTATTATTGTGTATGTATAGAATGAAATAACGTGCTAGCTGGTCCAAATCAGGTCAGTGAAATACCAAGCATTGTAATTATAGATTTAGAAAGATAACTTATAATCAAGAGACAATAATTTTTTTTTTCTTTTTTGAGTGGGATTAAGCACATCGAGTGTTGTAAATGGAGTTACATGTGAGGGTAAACGAACATTTTTCTCTGTATTTTGAGTGTGGGGGTTCGTTATTTATAAATTGTAGAAGGTATAATGCGTTCCCAAGGTTTGGAATTGCTTAACATGAGTGGGTGAGGTAAACATTCATATGTGTAACTACGAAAAGAATTGATTCCTGTTTCGCAAGAGCGTAACGCAGAATTTAAATTTCATGTAAAGCCATTCATTAAGCGAGAATTATAGGTACTAAATATTAATTCAGGGCACATTTTTAATAATTTTATGTATTCTTTGTCTTTTGTTTAATTTTTTTTTTTTTTCTGAAGTATTATGGGCTTTTCTGGGAAATTAGATTGGTCATAGAATCAGATCATAGTTATTAATTCTATAGAGCTTTTCTTTTTTTTTTCTCTCTTTTTATGAAAACAACGTACCACTGTGTTGATTTCACGGCCCTTGGCCATTAGGGATAAGGCGAAACAAAATTTAACATCTAAGAGGAAGGAAGATAGAGACCGACAGTTTTTGAAATTTGATTATTTTTTGTGTGGATTGTTATGAATTCCAGGATTTTGGATTAATCGTAGAATCATCTTATTGAATGAGAATTCATATAAAATATTGCAAAAGTAGCGGAAAACCATAGAGGATTTGTTGTTGTTTTATTTCTTATATGTGTAGGCATAAACAATTTACACTAAAGTGATGTAATTAGAATAACGAGGTTTCACATAAATATTAAGCATGGACAAAACTTAGAGAGGGGAAATTAAATTAATGTGATCATTAACAAACGGTATGACTTACTTTGATATATCTAATGTCAGGAAAACTCAGTAGACACACATTTACACACACAGACACACACACACACACACACACTAGTCAACAAAAAGAATCGCATTCTCGTGCTAAAATCTCACAATGCATCAGTAATACGTCTTCAGCATTATACTATTTCATCGTTAATATCTCAACATATCTCTTAATCAACATAACTGATATGCCAATGTCCACAATCAGGGCTTCGCAGCTAATCTGACTTATGGAAGGCAAAGTTAATCGCTATACTAGATGGAATCTCGCGATTTTTAACCCTTATCCTAGTATCGCTTTACTAACATCAGGCTTTACCGCCTGGCAAACTAAAGGTAGGGAACTTCATCCTACATTATACACGAACAAAATATATCATAAGCGCGCAATATCTAAGTGCTAGATACGCTCTTAAGATGTCTCGCGACTGAATCTAAGAGTTGGTATCAGCAAAACTATAAATATATATTAGTCGTCAGTTCACATTCTCTCCTAAATCACACAAATACACATGGTTCCTGATAGTCCTTGCCTCAACACACATTACAAAAAATGACATTTAAACACACATGACGCACACTTAGTGGCATAGGAAAGTAGTCATACAGTCCATAATGATCACTATATGGCAGTAATGCCTTAAGGGGATGCAAATGGAAACAAGGTGACCGAAAATATCATCTTGAAACAAAATTTATAAAAATATGTTTCAGTGAAACCAGAAGCAATACTTCATTATCAATGAAATTCATAATTTATATCTATGTTGCGAAATTATAAAAAAAAAAAAATCAAACATTATTTAGCTCTATCAATTGTACTGATTTTTATTTATCTCAATCGTTATTCAAATTGAATATCACCTTTAAAATACTGTAAATAGACAACAGATAGCTTACACATGATATAAAACAGTGTGATTAGTAACCTTAAAGTTCGGAAACATTAAAAAAACTTGTAAAAAACCACATGAAATCACATATATTAATGATGCCAGAAAGATTTTTAAGTAACTGAGGTAACACGACAACAGCTGAGGAGTTAACATTAGAATACTTGATTACAAAAAAATTAAGCTACATTTTCAAAAAGTTCAAAATTAGCGAGTGGGTGGGTGAGTTACACAGAATAAAGATGGGGAATACGCGGCTAAAATTAAGCATAATCAGATTTTTGAGAATTAAGCATAGTCAAAGTCGTACAAGTAAGCAAAAATGTGCTGTCCTAATCGACCTTCAAAGATTCCTGGGTCAATAGCTGGACGTGTGAACGACATTTCTAAAGACAATGGAAATTTATTGTTTACGTTCTTTCGAGTTGAAGAACTCTTCTGGGGAACTGTAGGATACATTATTTCGTGATTTAGTGCCGACTTGGAAGCTAAATTTGAGAGGATTGGTGGAGTTTGTATATCAAAGGAACATGCAGTTAAATCTCCTATACTTAAACTTCTTCGTTTGTCAGGAATGTATGGAACAGTTAAGTAATTAGCCAATAACTTAGGAGTGCTTACAAAAGTCAATGAACTCGCAGTCAGCCCACAGCACAAAACATCAAATACACACAAAACATATGCCAATATAAAACAGACAATCATTGTATTAGGACAAGAAAATGCAAAAGCAATAAGCCTGAAAAAACTATGTATTAATAATCTGTATTGATAACACAAAAAGATTGCATCATTATCACAATTTCAACCTGAAATCAATGAACAAACAGAACTAAATTTCTAATCTTTGAGTTTGCAGAGAAAGAAAAAAAAAGTTATTCAAGTTAGAAAAAAATAGTGTTTGACATTATTTATTATGTCTGCTATTGGAAAATCTATGTGTGACAACATTATAATAACAAGAATTATTTGTGAATTACAATAAAACTGATTTCACACTTGTAAAACAATCTAAAATCCGTTAGGGTGGGTTGGGAGGGTAGTTAAGATACTATTATGATTAAACTTGAAAATAATATATTTAATAAAAGTAGCAATAAAATTTAAGCAAAATTAAGAGAATTTGAGGTATGAAAATCGTTATTTAACTGTTGCAAAATGGAACACCCTGGTACTCTGCCATACTATTACATGAAGATAGGGGGGTTTGGAGGTACAAGGATCGAAACCATATTTCTGACCATAAGGGTGGCAGAAACCGGCAGCCTCCGCCACATGCTGTGTGAAGGTAGGGGTGTTGATTGGAATTACGAGAGGTACCAAGGTATAGGATTCGAAACCCGGTGCCGAGACCACATTGTTGCATACCAGGGTTGTAAGGGGGGTTGAAAGACTCACAAACCTAATCTACAATTGGGGGTGTAGCTATTAGGATGGTAGGGTGAATAAAACATTAAATCAACTTAAACTAACTCTATTTTAAGAAATCTAGTTATTATACAGAGTATCCGCTGAGTCTAGAAGAGACCAGGGGTGCTTTGGTAATACTTGGTGATGTGTCAGGTGTATAGCTGGGCTTGTCCGGAGAGGTATAATCTGCTGAGTCCGGCGGGGGTTATGGTATTCGTAGACACACTGTCAGATAAATAATTCTGTTACCTCTCACAGGGATCGACATAGAGTCTCCTCTGACATCCCTGCGACGTTTCGCACTGAGGGCTAACTCTACTAGGCTTAAATAGCGGTTCTACAAAAAGTCAATTCAGCGATTCCCACTACCTATTAATTTTGCATCATGCCGCTTGCATCATTGCAAGAATGTTTAAGCCTGTATTGACCTATTATTTCTTCTGGTCAGCAGAATCAGTCTGGGTCACATGTGGATAATTTCCTTATGCCAACAGACTGCTAGTCAGCGGAATTTATGTTTGACATACATTTCTGTTAGAATCAATACATGTTACAGAATACCAAAATTTCCAAATCTAGCTCAGCCTATACACGTAACAATATGGAAGAAGTTCCCAGAAACTAGTCTTCATTAAAAAACTTGTAAATGGAGTAAAGTATATACAAGATTGACTCATTTGCCTAATTTTAGTAACAAAGTTTCAAAAGTCTGATATTGACTAAATGGAATTTTCTTGTAGTAGTTTAATTACAGCTTAAATTGTTTGTAGCTTTTATGAGTTTAAAATTGGAATAACTGTACTAAAAATTTCTAAGAAGATTTGGAATTTATTGTTGGATTTTATGTTTCAGTGATGAGCAGCTGTCACTGTATCTTCTACAGCTTGTCCAAGCTTTGAAACATGAATCATATTTGTTATGTGAACTAGTTGAGTTTTTATTGAAGAGGGCACTTCACAACCAGAAAATAGGACATTACCTCTTCTGGCATCTAAGGTGAGCAACAGTAGCACTTTATAAGTAAACTATAACTAATATACTGTGAACCTTTTATTAACGTTTATAAACACTGGAGTCAAATGTAAATTGACTACAATATCAGTATTACGTAAAAAATGAAGCTAATCTCTGTTTCATATAACCTTGTCCTGCTGATATGTATCACTCCACGTGCAACTACCTTCCCCCTCACCCTAATTGGCTAACGCTTTCGTACCATAGGCCATAGGCAGTGCCTTCCCGTCACATTTAAACCTGCAGTAAACGTCATAGTAATTGCCGGGAAGATAGATAAAATCATACAAATAAGAATATGAAGGCATGCAAAAGGCATGCATGTTTATAATGAAACTGAGCAAGTGGAAACTGAATGAATGAGCAATGAAACTGAAACAAGTTTATAATGGAAGCCCTTCGGTCTTTTCCACTGGGATATTTTTAAACCAGCACACATACCTTGCTAAAATGCTTGTCTTTTAGTCTTAAAAGTCATGTCATGTCATACCTGTCATGTGTCCTTCATTCACCCAAGTCTCATCAAGGTAGTATATTTTGCGATTTGTATCCTGGTACAGTCTGATTGTCCTTAACGTCTTCGCCACACAGCAGTATCGCCCCTGGAGTGGTAAGTTTTCCTGTTATCTCAATTTCACGTCGCAATGTTCCTACGGATCTAACACTTACACCTGTAAGTTCAGAGCACAGCTGTTCAACTTCTCTCACTGACAAAGATGGATTCTTCTCTGTGAGTGCATTAAACACATGCTCCACAATTCTTTTTTTGCCGTTTCCCTTGCGATGCTTCGGCGAGAAACTGCCATTATACATATACTAAGTATACGCCCAATAAACGATCAATAAAATAATTTATCTCTCGCACTCGGCACAACACACCTTTGAATGGCGATATATGACTAATCCAGTTCAAAACAAGGTCAGTGATGAAAGTCATATAAACAAATATGTCATCACTACCGCTAAAGTACGTGCTATCGTGTCATATGAAAGGCAGGCTTGAGAGCAAAGGAACCTCCTCTGTACTTTGTTTAAGAATTAACATGCATTTCAGATAAATCAACTCTGTTGCGTAATATATTTAATTCAAACAGTTACGAAAATATAAATTTGACAATTTTTTTCCAACATATAAAGATATATCACCATGTGAAATAATGAACTAATCTTTACCGCACAGCAGTCTATACAACAGCAGCCAATGAGAGGTGGTTAGGTCACGTGACCATTTAGAGATACGGGGGCAAGTTTATGTGAAACAAGAATTAGCTACAGTGAAGCAACAAATACTACACAAATATAACTATTTGTAACAGTAACTTCACTTATCTTAAAAGAAAATAATGTAAATTTTTCTTAATTGCTGAGATTTATTTCGCAAGCTCTTACTTACATCTTCAGTCACAAACAATAGCTTTGTCAAGGCCACCATCACTAGAAGCTGCTATGTTTTTGCTAGTATTACCAAAATCTGAAAATGAAATAAACTTAAAAAGGGAATAGACTGTCAGTATTTCAAAATGCATTATGTGATGTTTATTTTTTAAAATATTTTTTCCTAAACCATTAAATCGATCGCACCATTTAATTGTTTTAATAATTTAACTTTGGATTTATTTCATGGTTAAATGACCCAAAATGATCTGCTACAGCCGATTTATGAGTCTGTTTATACTTAATGTTACGAAAATGTTCTTTCGTTGTAGTTTCCAAATTACGTTTAGTCTTTCCAATATAAATCTGATCACAATCTAAACAATTATATTGATAAATATCAGATTTTTTATTGTTAGGAATTTTATCTTTTTCAGAGAAATGTAGTAAATTTTTAATACTATATTTATTTTGAGGAACCAAAGTTATACCAAAATCTTTATAAATATTTTGAAAATGTTTATTAACCCAAGGATGGTAAGAAAATTTTTTAAAATTGTAATTGACTTTTATTTTTTTAAGGGTAGAAATATCATTAACAGTTTTTTGATACTGTTCAATCTTTTTCAATCTGTATTAAAACCATTAATTAAAGCAGTATGAATAATATGTTTATATTCTATATTAAATTCTTCTTTATATAGGGGTATATTTATTAATCTATAAATCAAACTATTAAAAACAGAAAATGTATGTGAGAAGGGATTAAATCTTTTATTTTTTATGTAATTATTGATATAAGTAGGTTTATATTCTCTCAAGCTTCCACAGCCAGCATTTATAATATCTCGGCTATCCGGTTTTTGCCGCATCAAATTGTTTAAAATAACCAATGTTTCGACCATCTTGTCGTGGTCGTCTTCAAAGACAAGCTGCGCTGCTTATTGCAGCTTGTCTGCTTATATGCCGGCAGGCAGGTAGAGGTGAGCCCTGATTGGCTGGGCAGTTCTCTGCACTCTGCACTGCGGCAGGTCAAGGTGAACCCTGATTGGCCAGAATTCTGCTGCACTGCTGCGTCACTGATGCAGAATCACCGCATTGCTGTTTTATCTATGGCTGTCAACCAAAGTTTTTTAATATGCATGCCAACATTATTATTAAAATTCTTTGGACAACGAACAATTTCTAAGGCCTCCTTGATTTTCCTGGGTCGCCATCTGTTTTATCTGGTTACTATCTTGGTTTGATCAAATAATATTGTGTGTTTTGTTTCATGAGCATGTAGCACGACCGCCGATTTTTCGATATCGTTTTGTTGTTTAGACTGACGTATGTGTTCCTGTAATCGTTCTTTCACAGTTCGGCCAGTCTCACCAATATATGATTTGCCACAGTTACATTGTATTTCATAAACGCCCAGATTGTTAAGTGGTGGAACTTTGTCTTTCACATTTACTAGTAAACCTTGCAATTTTGTGGGTGCCTTGTATGCCAGCTTGATATCTGCTTGTTTTAGTAACTTCCCTATACGATCTGTCACTCCTACATACGGAAGAATTGCAAAATTTTGTTTGTCTGTTTTTTCTTTTTTGTCTTCCTGTTTAGGTTCTGCTGTTTTCCAAGCATGATATATATTCCTCTTTTTATACCCATTAGTATGCAGGGCCTCACAAAGATTTCTTTTTTCCTGTCCTAAATTAGGGGTGTCACAAACTCTTTTTGCTCGTAAGGCCAAGTTTTTTAATATTCCCTTTTTAGTTGTGGGTTGGTGATGGCATTCTGCATGTAGATAAAGATTGGTATGTGTTGTTTTTCTATATACTGAATGTCCCGAAGTGCCATATTCATGTCTGGTAACCAGCACATCTAAAAAAGGAAGTTCTCCATTTTTCTCAAGTTCCATTGTGAATTTTATCTGTGGATGGCTGTTGTTCAGCTGGTCAAAAAACAAGTTTAAACTGCTACATCCATGTGGCCACACCACAAATGTGTCATCTATGTATCTGATCCACACCTTGGGTCTTGTTGTGGCATTGTCTAAAAAAAGCGGATAGCCAAGATATTATAAGTAGGTTTCCTATAAATACCAAAGTTTAATTTATTATTATTTCTTATTATCTTTAGATCTAAAAAAGGAAGAAATGCATTAATTTCAGTTTCTAATGTGAATTTTATATCTTTATCTTGTAAATTTAGTATTTTTAAAGCATCATCTATGTATCAAGATTTAACTGTATTAGAACACCACAGTTAAGCGAAATAATTATTAATTTATAGATGAGTCGTATTTATTACACATCTGCTTCACTTTCGTACCTATTTTGAGGACATGTTTCGCAAATCATCGTTTGCATCTTCGGCTCTTATGTGACTAAAGCTTACTTACCACCCCTGGGCCACAAAAAAGTTCCAAAAAATATTCAAGAAATACAATATAACATTGGCACCAAAAAACAATTACAACCTACTTAACAGTAATAATACTGATAAGATAAAACCAGAGGAAAAGTCAGGCATTTACAAGATTAAGTGTAAAGACTGTGAAAAAATTTACTAGGGAGCACAAAAAGAAACATAGGCACTAGAAAGAAAGAACACTTCAGGCACTTAAGATACAAAAATATTGATAAGTCCGCAATAGCAGCTCATTTCTGGTCTGAAAATCATGAAATTGAAGATAGCACCGAATTGCTAAAATACGTACCTGCACTGTTTGTCTGATCTGTTTAAGTTCTTCTGAGTGTTAATTTGGTTTTCCAAGGGTGCTTTTGTAATTCTTTGAAGTAAAATATTTAAAACTCCATATTGGTGTTATTTTGGATTAAAGCCATTTCCCTTTATTTAGCTGTCTGAGTGAGTTTCTTTCCTATAGATTCTGAAATAGGGTAAGGTGTCATCTTGCTCCCGTTCCATAGAAAATTTAAACTTTGTTTCTTTTAAGTTGAGTTGTTTAAGAACATCATTCATCACTTTTTCATTTACAATAAATATATTGACCACAAACTTGAACCATAATTTGAAAATATTTGGGAAGGAGCTGGTAAATTGTATTTTTAAAAAGCCCATAATGCTACCAATGAAGACAATGGTTCATCCAAAAAATGTGTGCTTGTTTATTACATTTGTTTTGGAATTGGAAAAATGACTTATTACCTATTATGGTAGGCGTTTTGCAGTTCTCAGTCTCTTCAGGTGCAGTATTTACAGTTTGCCAGTTTGTGAGACACTGAATTAGTTTGTCTATTTTCTATTAGTTGGTCTATACTTGGAAAGAGGGTTCTAACATCTGCTTGCATGTTTTTTCAATAATTTATTGTGTCATGTTAATGTGTAAATTGCATACATTTATCATCATGTTGATAAGGTAATTTCATTACATAATGTTCCTTAATTTTTCTAGGTCTGAAATGCAAGTGGCATCTGTATCCGTGAAGTTTGGATTAATTCTAGAAGCTTACTGTAGAGGTAGCCAGGAGCATATGAGAATCTTAGCGAAACAAATTGATTGCCTGGATAAGCTTAAAACTGCCAATGAGTTGGTTCGTCAGAGTGGAAACAAAGATAAGGCACGTAGTTTTATGCAAGAATATCTCAGCCAGAAACATATAGCAGAGTCAACTTATAGAGTATTAAATCCACTGGACCCAAGTTACCGTTGTAAAAGAGTCAGGTAAGTCTTCACAGTAACAGTACCTATATGTAGCTTAAAATTGTACCTTATACTTAATACTATTAAGAATTTGTTTTCTTTGTGCCTTGTGTGCTCAAATATGGTTCCTCAGTGTGTAGTATAAAAAATTTCTGGCATTTAATCATCAAAGCAAGATAGAAGTTCTGTCATATTTTTCTAAATAGCTACAGCGATGAAGTGTAGTAAATACATATTAAATATCACAATGTGTGAAGAACAGCTTTTAGTATTATTAAATTTTAGATGAGTCGCGTTTTTTACACATCTGCTTCACTTTCGTACCTATTTTGAGGACATGTTTCGCAAATCTTCGCTTGCATCTACGGCTCTTGTGCGACTGACGCTAGATCCAGCGGTGTGGGTAATTCTGGGGTTGTTGCTGCCATCTGTTGATTTAGTGATGAACTGAAATGTGGGATTCTCTTCTAGCGGGATTTCAAAGTTCATTAGTTGGTTTTTATGTTTTTCTATGTATATCCTCTCCCATATGACGAGTTCACTATGTTTTTGTACGTATTTTAGTAATTTTGTGCTATCTTCAATTTCATGATTTTCAGACCAGAAATGAGCTGCTATTGCGGACTTATCAATATTTTTGTATCTTAAGTGCCTGAAGTGTTCTTTCTTTCCTCAAAATAGGTCCTCAAAATAGGTACGAAAGTGAAGCAGATGTGTAAAAAACGCGACTCATCTAAAATTTAATAATTTTTCGCTTCACTG
The DNA here is from genome assembly GCA_030765055.1 of Mantis religiosa. Classification (NCBI taxonomy): domain Eukaryota; kingdom Metazoa; phylum Arthropoda; class Insecta; order Mantodea; family Mantidae; genus Mantis; species Mantis religiosa. Next base: position 132,441,288 of record CM060958.1, read on the forward strand.
TGGTGTTCCAATACAGTTGAATCTCGATAGCTTTTAGTATGTTCTTATTAATTGCATATTTCAAGTGTAATGCATTATTTTGTGAAACAAGTGTACATTTAGTATACATTGAACTATAGTACTACATAAACAGCTTATGAATGACATTGGTTTTTGATGCGGGAATCGGTGGGTACAATCCTGGTTCAGGAAAAGGCATTTAGCGTCGTTGGGATGGGGAGCAGTGTTCAAGATCAGGATCCTTTTGATGTAGGATGCACGCACAGAAAAGCAGATTATGTTCCAGACTAGCAGGTTACTCTCCGTTATAGATAAAAGTGAGCATAAGTATGTTCTGTCTCAGGATCCAGCATTTGAATTGAAGTACACAATGCTTCCTTGTTGGTTTCTCTCACCAGTTTATTCATGTGACATTTATATTATAAGATCGCTCCCTATCTCATTTGCTCACCACTGCGTCAGTATCATGCTTTTCTTCAAGCTACCCCCGTTTCACTTTCCCACACCTACTTGTAAGTTTTTCTCTACACAGTCCCGTCACTTTACACATTCACCTGCCAAGGAGTCTATCCACTGAAATGCCTCAGATGAAGTGCCGCAACTTTCCTCACCATTTCGTGCCCTAGCCCTATCTCTGCCTCTTTTCTAGTTCATGACTGTTTCTCCCATATCACATGATGTATAGCAATTTTGATTGGGGGTTTGTTTTCCTATATTTAACCTGATTGGTCTTTCACCCCCTCATATATCTATGCAGCAGTTCAGTTTAGCCCCACTAGGTTTTATGACCTTTGGGGTCATGGCGGGATACATTCTGACCTTTTCTCACGTTTCTCGACCATCTTGCATTCCTTAGGAGAACTTCTCCCTCTTGTCTCCTTGGTCCCCTTTCTCACGCGTATAGCATTCCTCTGCTTGTGTGACACATTCCTCTTTTGCTAATAATTTATATAGTTTTATCCCTCACTTGTTTATAGCATTGGAAACCTACAGTCTCTGCTTCAAAGGAAGAAATATTGCTTTTTTTTTTTTTTTAATGGGAAAATTGCAAATTCCTTCGAAAGTCCCGCTAATCAGTAATCAACAAAAATAAATCGCTCTTCTATCGTGAATTACTTCCTAACTTGTTTCCTATCTTCCTTTGTTCTGTCAATGTGTGAGCGAGCAAGGAGTTTTTGGGAGCTGTTACATATACACTTAACAAACAAATTATATACATATATATATATACACAATATATCCTTAAATGACTTGTTACATACCAATACTCTTAAATACATTGTTACATATATAAGCCCTTAAATTTTAGTTTATTTGATTTTTGCATTTGTTGTGCAAGTCTAAACTTTTGGCATTCTGAACATTGGCTTTGCCTTTCACTTATTTATTGACATATAGTTTGGTTCATGTTTGTCTTTTGAGCTCTATATTTTCATTGCATTATTGTGGATAATTAACACATTGTACACTATTACACACGTCACTTGTACATGTTTTGCACAGATTTCTTTCTTCGTACACTATCACACTTTTTTTTTTTTAATCACACATATAACTTGATTATTATTAAATGTAATTGTAATTTTTTTTTTTTTATAATTGTGTCCTAATTCCTTTAGTGTTGACAAGGGTAGCATTTGGTTTTACTTGGGTTCTTACTTCCCAAAAATTTCTCTGTGTCTATATTTAAGTCATATTTGCGTCAAACAGTTTGCTTGACAATAATTTGTGCCTTACAGTTAATGAGCCCAGTGACTCCGGAGTGCGTCAGGTTATGGTTTTGTTGTTGACAATGGCCAATTCCCTAAAGGGTCTTAATAAAGCTAAATTATACCTGCCTAATTTTTTATTTGTCTTAACATCTTCTAACTCCAAAGAACGATCACCGAATTGAGCAACGATCACAGCTTTTCCTTCTCAGAGTACATGCAGCCTATGTGATGTTTTTGTAGTTAGCAAGGATTTGTTGTGTGTTATCAGCGCCTTTTCTCCTAACTGCGGTGTCTGCTTCTTCCTATACCGTTTCTTCTTCTTATGTCTGTTTTCTGCACATTTTCTCAAGCGCTCATAGGCTTCTAAGATCTGTTGACTTCCACTTTGCTCCTCAGTGTGAATAGCATTTGGTAGACCTGGGAGTATGTTTTCAGGTGGTTCCTTCAAAAGTAGTGTTACTGGAGTTATTCTCATGTTCGGGTTAGTGGTGTTGTACATGACACGTTCTATCAAGGGTAATTGAGGAACCCACGAGGTATATATATATATATTTTTTTTTTTGTACCTGAGGATGCGTAAAAAGATGGACAAGTCTCGCATTGTTCTTTCACTAGGATTGCTCTGTGGATGGTATGCTGTTGAATTGTAAATTTTTATGCCTGCAGCTCTAATTTTATCTATAAATTGTTTGCCCTTATGCATGGACGCGTTACCTGCCAAAATGGTGTCCATTTTGCTGTATTTGGGTATAAAGTCGTCTATGATCTTTGCTGCACATGCTGCACTTGTTAATTTCTTCATTGGGTATAATTTCACAAATTTTGTAAATATGTCCAGCATTACGAAAATATATTTCATCCCTGCTGTTCCCATAGATAATAGCCCATGTGACTGGATTGTCACCAGTACTAGTGGTTTGTTGCAGAGTATGAAAACTGGTGGTGTGTCGTATTTCAAGTTAAGTGGTTTTGCGTTCTGGCAAATGATGCATGCAGATATGTGTTGAAAAACTTTATGTTGTAGTCGAGGAATGTAAAAATATTGTTCGATTGTCAGGCATGTCTTCTCGGTTCCTCCGTGAATGATGGCTAAATGAAATGAGTCAATAATTAACTTTTCTAATATGCGTGGTGCATACGTCCGCCATGTTGGGTGGTGTCTGCCTTGCAATTTATACAGGATTCCGTCATGTTTTCCGAATGTTCCTTTTGTATCCTTCTGAATATCTGGATCTGTTGTGGAAATATCTGCTAATTTAGGATCCTCCTATTGTAATTGTCGAATGTTTTTTACTTGTTTGATTAACATTTTGTTTAGATGGGTGTCTAGTTTTAGGATGTGTACTTCACGTGTGTTGCCTTGGCATTCTGTTATGGCTCCGTTTGTGTTTAGTCTAGAGACAGTGTGTCTGCGAAGATGTTTTGGTTTTCAGGTATATGTGTGATGGTGACATCATATGACATAATTTCGTGTATGTATCTGGAGATTTTTGTGCTTGTTAATTTGCATTTTTTAATGAATGATAGGCTCACATGTTCCGAAAATATTATGATTTTGCAATTAAAGATGTAGTCTCTGAATTTTTGAATAGCAAAGAAGATTGCTGCTATTTTCTATTCCGTTACACATGCTATTTTGTCTGGTGTGTCAAGTTTCTAGATGCCGTGCGTATAATATTGTTTTCCTTGGTCATCTAGCTGACATAAGATTGCTCCGAAACCAGAAATTAATGCATCCATGTAAATGTAGTAGGGTATTCCAATAAAAGAGCTTGTCCAAATAATTCTTTACTCTTTTGAATGCTTTTTGGTGTGTGCTCATCCAGTGCCATCTTACACTTTTCTTTAACAACTCTCTATGAGGTGCTACTTCTTTAGCATAATTAATTAGAAATCATGCCTCACTGGAATATGCCCAATACTTGGCGTAGCTGTCTTATGTCACTTGGTGGAGGGATTTCTGTAATTGTTCAGATTCTTTCTTTATCTGGAGGAATACTGATAACACAGAAAATGATGCTAGTCACAGTGAAGCAACAAATATTACACAAATAAAAATATTTGTAACAGAGTCTCCACTTAACTTAAGAAGTCGATAATTCCTTCTTCTTTAGAAAAGATCGATTTCGAAGGCACATTGCCTTTGTCTTCAGTTTACTCTCCGTTGTTAAGGAAATCTCGGTTACCATGGTTTTTTTGGTTTTTTGTTTTTTTTTTCTTTTATTATGTCATGTTTCCAACAAACCAACATCTGAATACGAAACAAACCTAAAAACAGAATCAATTGCCGGTATGTCAAAATTCATTACACGATGTTTATTTTTTAAAATAAATATTTTCTCCCACACTATTAACTCTATGGGACCATTTAATTGTTTTAATAATTTAACCTCAGGATTTATTTCATGATTAAATGACCAAAAATGATCTGCTAGGGCCGATTTATCAATTTGTTTATATTCAATGTTACAAAAATGTTCTTTCTTTGTGGTTTCCAAACCACATTTCATCTTCCCAATATAAACCTGATCACAATCCAAACAATTAAATTTATAAATACCAGATTTTTTATTATAAGGAATTTTATCTTTTTTAGAAAATTGTAATAAATGTTTAATACTATATATATTTTGAGGAACTAAAGTTATACCAACTTCTTTAAAAAAAAAATTGAAAATGTTTACTAAGCCAAGGATGGTAAGTAAATTTTTTAAAATTATAATCATCTTTTATTTTTTTAAGAGTAGAAATATCGTTAACAGTTTTTTGATATTTAAACTTTTCAATCTTCTTTTTTATAAAATCTTTATTAAAACCATTAATTAAAGCAGTATTAATATGTTTATATTCTTTATTAAATTCTTCTTTATTCAGGGGTATATTTATTAATCTATAAATCAAACTATTAAAAACAGCAAATTTATGTGAATTATGTGAACTGTTAAATCGCTTCCTAGAATAACTTGTACAGCCAAATGTGATGTTATTAAGAAAATGACTTCTGCGTGATTTTTGCCTAAAGTGAATAGAATCATAGCTTGTTTTTGTATGCATTGTTACGGTCTTCCTATGGGCATCAGTACATACACATTTTTGGTGGGTAAAGTTTGTAGGTGTATGCCTTTCGATTCCAGGTGATTAAAGAATTTTAGACTACAAACAATGTCGTCGCACCGGTGCCCAACGTTGCCTGGAAAGTTTCATCTGCTATGGTGATTTCGATTTGTGGCATCTCTGCTATTTCTTGTTATATTGTTTCTTTGTTTATGTTTCTGGTATTGTTTCCAGCTGTCATGTCTTTATCCTCATCGTGTATCTGTAGTTGCGCCATTGTATTTTTAGTGTTTTCATCTTTTTGAACATACCTTGGGGCAGAAAAAGGAAATGGTCTCCTACCCGAATTTAGTTTTCCGGATTCTGTCTCTCGCTTGCATCGTTTAGAGATATGTGGATGGTTGGAACATATGTCTGGTTCCCAAACCATTTTTGCCTGGGCATTGCACCATTGTTGTTGTAACTTATCGTTAGGGACCTACTGCTCTGTGTTTCTTTTCTTGGTATCTCTTGGTTCTCCTAATGTGCTTGGTCTGGCTGCTAGTCCGTCATGTGTAGTCGGTTATCTTGGTCACGACCGCTATTGGTCCATCTGCGTTCTGCAGGATTTTCTCTGGGTAGATCATGTTTGTACAGTCTTTTAAAAACATCATACTGTCTATCTCTGGTAATGTGGCTGTCATTGGCGTGCCATCTTGGATATGGTCTTTGTGTGTACATGAAATTTATGTGATGTGTTCATGATCCTTGGGGATGTTCAGAATTTTCTCAGAGTAGTCTTTGGTGGAAATATGGGGTGGAAATATGGACCTCCTTAGTAACACATATAAATCATACATAAAACCCAACCTACTATTTGGAGGTGAACTGTTGGCAACAGTAAGCAAGAATCTCAAAAGGAAAATAGAAACTTTACAAAACAATTCACTAAGAATAATAACAGGAGCTGTAAAAACAACCCTGATTGCCATACTACAAAGCTCCACAAAACATATGGCCATAAAACTGGAACATGAACTAAAGACAATTACCCTAGCACAAAAACTGCAAGTTAACAGAAATAGACACAAGTGGTATCACACAGCGGATAATATAAGCAATCTAAAAACCCAAAGAACAAACATCAATAACTTAAAACACAAGAACATAATAGCAACAAATGTAACAACAATAGTGGAAACGAACCCAACAGAATATATTGATATACATTATAAGAATGACCTGTTATACCCAATACATAAGCAAAACAATTCACCAGATGAAATGAGAGCAACAGCAATAGCCACAGAAAATGAAAGATATGCAGAAAAAGAATGGCTCCAAATATATACAGATGGATCCTTTTTAACAAACAAGATGCTGGTACAGGAGTATACTGCAAACATTTCGCACAGTATCTAACACTTGACGAAACTTCAAACCATTAAGATGGAGAACTAACAGCCATAAAAGCAGCGCTGCAGAATGTCCTGTACAGACTGTACATAAAGCAAAACATAGTTATCTTAACAGATTCAAAATCAGCCATAGATGGGATTGTAAATTATAAAAACAAAACAACAAGAAACATCAAAGAAATAAGAAGTTTAATTAAAGCTGTTGAATCAAGAAATCATGCGACCCTGCAATGTATTCCAGCCCATGTTGGACTTTCAGGTAATGATCATGCTGACCAACTAGCAAATAAAGGTGCAATTCAAAATATAAAACCTGTAAGACAAATTGAAATTAATAAAAAATTAAACAATATTAAGCTACATTTCAAAAGACAGCAGAGACTTGATGAAGAAGATAAACTAAAAGACAAGGATTATAAGAACATTGGAGATAAAACTGACATACAAAAACTACCAAGAAAAACTGCAGTGGCCCTATTTAGAATGGAAACTGGCCATGATTGTCTTGCAGAACACCTTTATAAAATACACTGCATACCTACACCCAAGTGTACTATCTGTAAAGAGGATGTCATCATGAACAAACACCATTTGGACAAATGTAATGGTCTCAAAAGTGGAAACCTACAGGCTTTATATTGGGAAGTCAGGGCGAAAATGATGCAAATCAATTAATCTCCAGTGCCATTAGTCAACAACAGTCTCTGGTGATAATGCGAATTGTATCTTCTATGGTCATATGTGGGTACCTGGTCTCTGCATCAGTCTCTTGGGTGTGTCTGGTCGTTATGTCTGGCATTTCCAGTGTTGTATGCCCTCGTCCCACTAAAGTTTTGGACATGTTGTGACGTCCTGTCATCTCATAGTCCTGGGTTCAGTTCAGTCATGGGTGGTTGTAGTGCCGTCAAAAGTTTGTCTCGCTAATAGTCCTGGGCCGTGCAACTATTAGGTGGTTCCTTATATGTTCGGGGTAGTGTCTTGTGACCAGATTTATAGATTCCTGTTGTTCTATGGGTGGATCTAGCATTTTACTTTGTTGCGCTAAGTCTCGAATGTAATCTACCATGGACCGTCCTCTGTGTGAATATTTCCCTGTATTTATGTTCGTCCTGACAGGAAGTGTTGTTTGAAGTCTGCCTAACTGGTATGGTCACCAACTGCTAGTCTAAACCAAGTCAGTGATCGTCCCTGTAAGCCTTTTTTAACAATTACCATTTTGAATTTGTCTGGGATGTTCTTGAGCTGAAAGTAGGACTCTACGTCCATTATGTAACACTTCATGTTGTCTCTCACATCATCAAATGTTGGCAAGGTTATTTCATTTAACAAATTAAAATGGTGAGAGTACCCCATGTTTATACAGTTGTTGTACATGCTCCCGTGACTAACACTATTACATGCTTCAGTAGGTGCTGTTGAAGGCATGTTTTGGCATGTGTTCCTCATTCCCTGTCTTACTAGTACACTTGAAATATCATTACTCTGAGGTTGGTCGTTACATATTTTTAAGTCATTAATGGCCTCTTTGAGTACTGCCATTTCACATGTATGGTGTTCAATTATTTTATTTGTTGAGCATTGAGCTGCGTCTGCTTGTGTCAGAGTTTCTTTAATTGCTACCAGTTCATTATGAGTGTTGTTTTTGGTTTCTGCTTCTTTTTGCCTGTTTTGTATTGTGACACAGGTATTTCGCATCTCTACACTCAACTGGGCATGCACATTATCATTATGCTGTGATATCTGGTTAACTTGCTCCTTGATGGTTTCCATGTTCTTTTGTGTATCGTGCACCTCTGTGCGCATATATAAAATATCTGCCTGTATGGTGGCCTGCCCTAACCTAATTTCTGCTAATTGCTTATTCTGTTCTTCTGTTTTACTAATTGTCTTTTCAACGTGTTTGTGTATTCTGCAATCCTTTTTTCTAAATTATTTTCTAACGTGCTGTTTCTTTCTGCTATTTGCTGACTATGTTCTGACATTTAAGTTTCTTGCTAACTTTGTTGTGACATTCTAATTTCTATTTGCTGACTTTGTTCTGACATTTTAGATTCTAGGTTGCTCTGGAGCTACTGAGTACCTGTTGCATCATAGCCGTGAGGCTGTGTTGCCTCAGGACTAATTTCTTGCACAGCGATGTTTCCGGCCTGCTCTTGGATCTGTTCATCCATATCTGCATTAATCATCCTGCCACTTCTCAGGATCATATAAACTTTACACAGTCTGTAGTGTTACTGCCAGGGTGGTCCTAAGCAGTGAGTTTCCCTTGTGGAAAGACTTTGGAAAAGGTACTTACTTGTGATGTAGCTAGTTTTTTCCTCCGTCGAATGTGGTGGTTGTTGCTGTCCTGTTGTCGTCGTGCTCTGCGACCTCGTCTATGGCATACGTCTAAGATGTCGTGTGATCTACTGTTGCTCCAGGTGTTGTCTCCGGGCAGTCATCTCGTTCTCGGCGTGATGATCTCGATGGAGATGTTGGTGTCCATAAAAGCTCGCTGGGTGATTAAGACAAGTTGGGTGCCATTTTGATGCGGGAATTGGTGAGTACAATCCTGGTTCAGGTAAAGGCGTTTAGCGTCGTTGGGATGGGGACAGGTGTTCGAGATCAGGATCCTTTTGATGTAGGATGCACACACGGAAAAGCAGATTATGTTCCGGACTGGCGGGTTATTCTCCGTTGTAGGTAAAGCTCTCTCTCAGGGTCCAGCATTTGAATTGAAGTACACAATGCTTCCTTGTTGGTTTCTCTCACCTGTTTATTGATGTGACATTTATATTATAAGATCGCTCCGTATCTCATTTGCTTGCCACTACGTTTGTATCATGCCTTTCTTCAAGCTATCCCTTTTTCACTTTCCCACACCTACTTGTAAGTTTTTCTCTACACAGTCCCGTCACTTTACGTATTCACCTGCCAAGGAGTCTATCCACTGAAATGCCCCAGATGAAGTGCCGCGACTTTCCTCACCTTTTCGCGCCCTCGCCCTATGCAGGCTTTCTATCTCCGCCTCTTTTCTAGTTCATGACTGTTTCGCCCGTATCACGTGATGTATAGTAATTTTGATTGGAGGTTTGTTTTCCGTATATTTAACCTGATTAGTCTTTCACCCCCTCATATATCTATGCAGCAGTTCAATTTAGCCCCACTGGGATTTATGACCTTTGGGATCATGGCGGGATACATTCTGACTTTTTCTCATGTTTCTCGACCATTTTGCATTCCTTAGGGGAGCTTTGCCCTCTTGTCTCCCTGGTCCCCTTTCTCACGCATTTAGCGTTCCTTTGCTTGTGTGACACATTCCTCTTTTGCTAATAATTTATATAGTTTTATCCTCCCTCACTTGCTTATAGCATCAGAAACCTATAGTTTCTGCTTCATTCTGAAGTCTGCATAGATCTAGGTCATCTTGTGAAGTGCAATGAAGCGTATTAAAGAACTTAGCAAGTTATATTTTATTAAAACTTTAAACTCTACTCACTAAATTATTAAAAACAGGAATATTTTCAAGACCATCCTAGTCCCATCCTTTTAATAGTTGACGTGAGTGAAGTTCTAAGTTTTAATAAAATATGGTTCAGTAAGTCTTTTAACATAAATTAGCTTCACTTTTAATACTTTTAATCATAACTATTACAATGAAGCAATTGACTATGCATATATTTTGCAGACACAAAAATATTATTGTGTAAATTTTAGCTCTACGTAATATTATAGGAAACAAACCTGATCTTACAAATTAACTCCATTCTCAACAGCACTATTTAGTTTTTTTAGCTCCTCTCTGGGTGACTGAACTTTCCTTCTCAGCTTATCTGTGGCTGCAATATGAGCAGCTTCATGTTCAGTCAATAGAAAATAAACATCTTTGTTAGAGGAAACGTAGAGTCAGAATGAAAAATTCAATGCCATAGCCGGGATTTGAACCACGGATCTTCTGGTTTCTATCCAGCAGCTCTACCACTGAGCTACTATGGCCAATGTGCCGATATGACATTAAATTCTCCAACTGACTCGTATTTTCCCAGTAAACCACTTAGGAGTTCTCATAAACACATGAGACAACTACCTTAATGGCGACCTACTACCTTAGTGGTTTACCGGGAAAATACGAGTCAGTTGGAGAATTTAATGTCATATCAGCATGTTGGCCATAAAAGCTCAGTGGTAGAGGGGCTGGACGGAAACCAGAAGATCCGTGGTTCAAATACCGTCTATGGCATTGAATTTTTCATTCTGACTCTACGTTTCCACAATTTGGCTTACACACAGCCAGTGTGAAAGAACAATTAATTTCCATCTTTGTTAGAGTCAACATGAAAAATTAAATGCCATGGCCGGGATTTGAACCACGGATCTCCTGGTTTCCTGGCTGACTCTATCAAAAACCTTAGCCTATATATGACTAGTGTGGAGAAATTATTAATTTCCATCAATTAACTAAAACATCTTTGTTATTTACTGAACAGTGGTTATGTTTATACTACATCACTCAATTTTCTTAAAAGTGAGGTAATGTAAACATAGCTACTGTGATTAATTTCATTGTTCAAACATTCAATTATTAGCAAATCTTTATTACTCTTTGACTCAGAGTCAATTGCAAACAACAGTTTATGCTAGCAATGTTTTACTTTTATTTTCTGATATATCAGATGACATATTTTTCTTATTTGTACTCAGTGTGCGAGGTCTGTTCAAAAAGTTCTGGAACTTTGTCCACAAAATGTTTCTATGTTTATCTTTTACTTACTGTGCACGGTCTCCTTCAAAATACTCTCCTCCACAATTGATACACTGCTCCCAACGCTGTTTCCACTTCCGAAAGCAGTCTTGGTATACCTCTTTCTGGATTGCGCAAAGTCCTGTTTCTAAATTTTCATTTATCTTGATCTATCATTGCAAATCTTTGTCCTTTCAACAGGGTTCTCAACTTTGGAAATAAAAAATGTCCATAGGGGAACATCTCGTCCTCATTTGCATTATCCAAAAGCTCTTCACATATTGCTCTTTCTGGTCTTGACTCAAGAGCAGTGGGACGAACTTGGCAGCAACATGATGCATTCCAACATGCTGTGTCAGGATTTCATGACATGATCCAACTGAAATGTTACATTCTTCTGCAATCTCTTGGACAGTCAGTTTTCGATTGGCACGCACAATTTCGTTGACATTCCTGACATGAGCATCGTCGGTAGATGTTGAAGGACATCCTGAAAGAGGTTCATCTTTAAATTCTGTCCAGCCATTTTTAAACCGTGTGAACCATTTGTAACACCAAGTACGGCTTAAGCACTCATCACCATAGGCTTTCTGCATCATTTGGTTTGTCTCAGTAAAGGTTTTCTTGAGTCATGCAAAATATAATGTAGACACTTTGCTCCTCTAACTCTATCTCAAAATTTGCAAACTGTGCAACATAACGTTCTGCGCAATACAGCACTGAACGATAACTAACAGACATACAACAATGAAACTTTTGGCATTTATACACCAAATACAACTGTATGCAGAGATGCCAACCACATTTTGCTCCCACACTCCATTGGTGCGAAAATACAAATGTTCCAGAACTTTTTGAACAAACCTCGCATAAACAGCAGTAGTTTTTCCATTCATTAGTTTTCTAAAGAGATATGGGGATTCCTTAAATACCAACGGATAGTTACAAATGTAAAATATATGGTTTTATTGGCTTTTAAACATTTGGGAGCTGTGCTTGTTTTGAGTTTAAATGTCATAACTGACCTATGCAAGTACAGCTTTTCATATGATACAAATTGATTAAGGCATGATAGTTTGTAATGAAACAGAACTTACAAACATTAGAAAACATAATTTTTTGCTCACTTGCTTATGCATTAAAATGAATGAAAGGAAATGAAAAAATGAAAGAAAGAAAACCTTTTCATCATACCTGTAACATTTATTTATTGGTTTGTAGCGTACTACACCAAAACATTTACTTATACGCTATAATGCATTGCACCATATTATCTTTGAGTATGTCCCAGAACATAAATTTTTCTTCCTGCGCATATTTAAGGCACATCAAACATAATGTAGAAGGATGTACCTGGTAAGGGAAGGAAAATGCATTGGCATTGAATTTTTCATGTTGACTCTATCAAAAATCTTAGCCTATATATTGACTAGTGTGAAGATATGATTAATTTCCATCACACAAATATAAATATTTGCTACTAAGACTCCACTTAGCTTAAGAAATTGATGTTAATACTTCTTTCTTCTTTGTAATGGAAATCAATTTCAAAAGCAAATCGCTTTCGTCCGCAGTCCATCAAAAACAAACTCCGTTGTCAAGGAAATCTCAGTTACCATGTTTCTTCAGCATTACCAACATCTGAAAACGAAACAAACCTAAAAACAGCTCAATGGCTGGTATGTCAAAATTCATTATGTAATCGAGATTCAACTGTATTGGAACACCACAGTGAAGCGAAAAATTATTAAATTTTAGATGAGTCGCATTTTTTACACATCTGCTTCACTTTCGTACCTATTTTGAGAACATGTTTCGCAAATCTTCGTTTGCATCTACGGCTCTTGTGCGACTGACGCTAGATCCAGCGGTGTGGGTAATTCTGGGGTTGTTGCTGCCATCTGTTGATTTAGTGATGAACTGAAATGTGGGATTCTCTTCTAGCGGGATTTCAAAGTTCATTAGTTGGTTTTTATGTTTTTCTATGTATATCCTCTCCCATATGACGAGTTCACTATGTTTTTGTACGTATTTTAGTAATTCTGTATTATCTTCAATTTCATGATTTTCAGACCAGAAATGAGCTGCTATTGCGGACTTATCAATATTTTTGTATCTTAAGTGCCTGAAGTGTTCTTTCTTTCTAATGCCTATGTTCCTTTTTGTCCTTCCTATGTAAATTTTTTCACAGTCTTTACACTTAATTTTGTAAATGCCTGACTTTTCCTCTGGTTTTTTCTTATCAGTATTATTACTGTGAAGTAGGTTTTTAATGTTGTAATTGTTTTTTGGTGCCAATGTTATATTGTATTTCTTGAATATTTTTGGAACTTTTTTGTGGCCCAGGGGTGGTAAGTAAATTTAGCAAATCTAGTTTCTTGTTTTATTGGTGTGAGAGCTGTGATCTGTTTTAATTTCTTTTTTTTTGAAGTTTGAATAATTATTGAATAATTATTGAAGATTTGCGAAACATGTCCTCAAAATAGGTACGAAAGTGAAGCAGATGTGTAAAAAATGCGACTCATCTAAAATTTAATCATTATGTAATGTTTATTCTTTTAAATAAATATCTTTTCCCAAACTATTATATCTATGGGACCATTTAAGTGTTTTAATAATCTAACTTCGGGATTTATTTCATGGTTAAATGACCAAAAATGATCTGCTATGGCCGATTTATCAGTTTGTGTATACTTAATGTTACAAAAAGACAAAATGTAGTTTGGAAACCAGAAAGAAAGATCATTTTTGGTCATTTAACCATGAAATAAATCCCAAAGTTAAATTATTAAAACAATTAAATGGTCCCATAGAATTAATACTGTGGGAGAAAATATTTATTTTAAAAAATAAACATTGTGTGATGAATTTTGACATACAGACAATTGATCTGTTTTTAGGTTTGTTTCATATTCAGATGTTGGTAATGTTGGAAACATGACATAATAAAAGAAAATAGCATGGTAACCGAGATTTCCTTAACAACGGAGTTTGTTTAGTAAACTGAAGACGAAGGCGATGTGCTTTCGAAATCGATCTTTTCTAAAGAAGAAGGAATTATCAACTTCTTAAGTTAAGTGGAGATTCTGTCACAAATATTTTTATTTGTGTAATAATAATTCAATGCTTCATGTATGTATGGAAAAGAATTGTTCAGTAGATTTAATTGATAATAATGCAGAAAACTAAGCAAATTTGTACTTAAAAAATAGAGATCTGGGTTAAGCAGAACAAAATCACATTTAATGACTCAAAATCAAAAGTTTTATTAATATCAAGGAGAAGGAAAGCTCGTAATGAATCATTCAGGATATATTTGAATTACAAACTACTTGCCACAGGTCAGAGAACTTACGATATCTAGGGATAGCCCTAGACAGAAAATCTTAACTTTAATAGACACATTAACAACACAATGTATAAGGCACTCCTACTAACAAGCATGTTAATTTTTTTTTTTTTTAATTTTTTTTAATTTTACGTCCTCCAACGTTAAGTCATATCGGACGGTGAATGAAGTGGGTGAAATGATGCTCAAATGTGTCCAGGGTCCATGGAGCTTAGAGTTACCTGATGTTCGTCTGTCAGGATAAGGGAAAACCCTGGAAAAAACCTTATCCAGGTAACTCACCCTGACCGAGATTCAAACACGGGACCTCTTGAACGTGAGGCAGACATGCTACCATCTACGCTACTGAGGCGGGCAACAAACATGTTAAGCAAAGTAACAAAACTACAGTGGGGCCTCAGCCACAAATCTCTAAGAACAATCTACAAAGGTGCAATTACACCTATACTAACACATGGTTCACCAGTCAGGCACTAGAAAGGAAAAAGAATATAAAGATACTTTAAGGAACCTAGAGAATAATAAACATCAAAATTTCCAAAGCATACAGAATCATATCTTCAAAGCTTTGTGTGTTGTTGGAGTGAAACCTATCTACTTTACAATAGAAGAAACAGCCAAAACTTACAAGATGACACACAGAATGTCGCCAGAATCAGCAGATTATGATGCACCTTTATGAATAGCAAACTGGCCACATACAAGTTATAGAAGTTGATGGTAGCAAAACAGGCAATATTGGAGCATCAGCAATACTATTTAAGCACAGAGAGATTTTACAAGAATCAAAGCGAAATTACATGACAGATGCTCTAATAACCAAGCTGAACAATCCTTTAGACCTTAAACAACATTTGAGGACATGAATATACAACTACAAGAAAGGAAAAATGCAGTATATTCAGATAGCAAAATCATCCTAGATCTTATCTGAAACATTCCAAAACAAAATTATTTAATAGAAGAAATTCAAAATAATCTCGGAAGCCTCGGAGAACAGAAGTGCATAATACATTTTACCTGGATCAAAGCATATGTCGGATTTGTCGGTAAGGAATTAGCTGATAAACTTGCTAAGGAGGCTGCACTTGATAATGGGACTGACTATGCATACAGCAAAAAACAAAAAACAATTGTCAGTGAAATCCAAGAACAAGGGGCCCAGAAGTGGCAAGAAGAGTGGACTAATACAACAAAGGGAGCAGTCTGCAAGGAGTTCATTCCATCAGTCAAAGAAAGGATGAGAACACAAATTAATTTAAATTTTGCTCTTGACAGCAATGATTACTGTTCATGAATTAACAATATCACACCTGCACAGACTTGGAATAATACATGATCCCACCTTCATCTGCCTACAAGAAGAGCACACAGTGGAACATCTGATATAATGATGCTGCAAACTTATAATAATAATAATAATAATAATAATAATTCTAATAAATTATTATTATTATTATTATTATTATTATTATTATTATTATTATTATTATTATTATTATTATTATTATTATTATTATTATTATTATTATTATTATTATTATTATTATTATTATTATTATTATTATTATTATTATTATTAATTATT
This sequence comes from Mantis religiosa, assembly GCA_030765055.1. Taxonomy (NCBI): domain Eukaryota; kingdom Metazoa; phylum Arthropoda; class Insecta; order Mantodea; family Mantidae; genus Mantis; species Mantis religiosa. The sequence continues at coordinate 132,457,108 of CM060958.1, forward strand.
ATTATTATTATTATTATTATTATTATTATTATTATTATTATTATTATTATTATTATTATTAATTATTATTATTTATTATTTATTAATTATTCCAGTGTATCAAATACATACTGATTTTAGACATGCCAAAGTTTATGCATGATTGGAGGAATTTAGTAACAGTGATGTCACTTACATTTTTATATTTTTGAGGGACAGGTTTGGAAGCTTTCGCCTCCATCTTAAACCTCTATCCAATTCAATAATATAAATATGTAAGTGAAGAAGTGTCAAAAAAATGACCACAAATAGTTTTTGCAATTAATTTTGATGTCACTGTTACTAAATTCCTCTAATCACTCTTAAATGTTTATATCTGATTATATGTAAATAGCATTGTACCTAATTGTTTAATTTTATTATTACTATAGTAAAGTTATTAACTTACGATAATTACTACCTTAAGCCATGCAAATAATCTGATTTCACCTAGAATTTTATATGCATTAATTTGTAAACCTTCTGTACTTGTAAATATATTGTAAATACTTTTTATAACTGACAAAACCTATTGCTTCATGTAAGCTTAATGGTGAATAAAGGATTATGATGATTATTATTATGTGTAAATTGAACAAGAGAAATTCATTTATTTATTCATTCATTCATTCATTCATTCATTCATTCATTCATTCATTCATTCAGCTTTCAAACTCTTGTCTCATTTCAAATGTTTTGATTACAGGGTAGAAAAATGCAGGGTAATGGATAGTAAAATGAGACCGTTATGGATTGTGTTTGAAAACGATGATCCTTATGGTGATGATATTTATATAATTTTTAAAAATGGTGATGATCTGCGCCAGGACATGCTCACATTACAAATGATTCGAATTATGGACAAGCTTTGGAAGAATGAAGGTCTAGATTTAAGGTATGTATACAGAATTGGTGAACTGAATTATTAAATGCCTGTTAGTATGCTCATAAAGATATATCTTATAATTTTTTTTTTTTTTTTTTTTTTTTTTTTTTTTTTTTTTTTTTTTTTTTTTTTTTAGTTTTATTTTACACTCAACTTCACTTACTGTGTTGTATAATTGAAACGTTTTCAAGATCATTCGATCTCATCCTCAACTGTTTGGTGACTCAAGGGACATTATCCTCCTCTACTTCGGTACTCCGATCCCTCTGCCATCTGGTGTTAGGGGCACTAAGTTTTAATACTTCATTTAATGCTGGGATTTCAAAATTTATAACTTTATCCCGGTTTTTGGTTATGAATATTTTTTCCCAAATATCCAATTCTAACAGTTTTATATTATGGCCAATGTTGTGGTTTTCTGTCCAAAAATGGTGTGACACTGCAGATTTTTCTGTTTGTTTCAACTTTATGTTCCTCTGGTGTTCTTTTTGCCTGGTTAACAAGTTTCTCTTAAATTAACTTTAAAGAGAGTCGATTAAAGACACTAGACAACACTTACTTTTAAATTTTTCCGGAACATGTTCCTGAGGAAAATTTAAATTTCTGAGGAAAAATTTAAAAGTAAGTGTTGTCTAGTGTCTTTAATCGACTCTCTTTAAAGTTAATTTATCATAACAACACTGTTTTCAACACTTCCAAGAAAGGAATTGCAAGTTTCTCTTAGTTTTTCTTATGTAGCTTTTATCACAGGTTTCACAGTTTATCTGATAAATTCCCGATTTCAAAGTGTTGGGGATTGAATTTTTTAGTGGTTTATTTAGCAGGTTCTTCAGGCTGAATTTGTTTTGGGGTGCTAATTTTAAGTTTAGTCTTTTGAAGATTCGTGAATTTTCTATATTTGTATTTGTATTTATTCATCCTTTTGATCATAGTACATGATATAGGACACGTCAAGTACTTATAACTAAAAATTATATAATATTGCCAGATTGTGTTTTTAAGCGGTGTGAGAGTGGTATTTTTTGATATTATCTTCAGTTTTTCCTTTCTTTTCATCATGTTCCTTATGATGGCTTGGTTGAATTCATTTAATACTGCTATCTCTTTTATGTGTTGTTGTTCTTTCAAAAACTCCTCCTTGCTCAGTGGGATGTTGTATAGCCGGTGAATTAGACTTCTAAAGGCAGCTAGTTGATGTGAAACTGGGTTGTATTCATTTTTCTTTATGTAATTATCTATGTGTGTGGGCTTCCTGTATATTCCAAAATCTACACCATGACAATTTCTAGTTATCTTGAGGTCCAAAAAGGGTAGGGTTTTGTCTCTTTCTACTTCCATTGTAAACTGGATATGATTATCTTGCAGGTTTAGTAATTTTAGAGAATCTTCAAGATACACCGTTTGTGGCGACTTACTATCGTAAGTACTTGAGTCCCAGGCTTCATCATTTAACTCTTTTATTATTTTAGTTAATTGATGGAAATTAGTCATTTCTTTACACTAGCCATATATAAGCTTTGAAAGACCTTAGCCTAGTGCGAGCGACCCTAGTGGTTTACCGGGGAAATATACGAGTCAAATTGAAAATTTAATGTCAGGACGGCACGTTGGCCATGGTAGCTCACTGGGTTAGAGCGACTGGACGGAAACCAGGAGATCCATGGTTCAAATCCGGCCATGGCATTGAATTTTTCATGTTGACTCAAATCTATCAATGACCTTAGCCTATATACGGTTAGTGTAAAGAAATGATTAATTTCCATAAATTAACTAAAAGCTTATATCTTAGTTGAACTAGGTATTCAACATATGAATTGACATAAAAGTTCATCTGTTTGACCATCTTTAATATACCTTCTCCTCACAAATAGTGGTGCTGATTGTCACAGAGAAACAGCTCATTTATGTTGGTGTATTCTCAAAGCATTACATAACAGAAACACTTCTATAAATTTTAAATAACAGTTTTAGCATATTATGCAAGAGTCTCCAAAAAGTTGTATAAATTTTACAAAAGGTAACTGGCTTTGTCTGAGGAACTTAGTGAAGATATTGTTTTACTGTACCAATTTAAGTGAAAGGTTCAAATTAGATAAGCCTCCTAAGTTGTCTATTATATCCTTCAAAAAAATAATGCAGTTAAATTATATAGAATAAAAAGAAGTATTTCAGAAAGTGGAGTGCCATTGTTACTAAAATTAGGCAAATGAGTCAACCTTGTATATACAAGAGTCAACTACAGAACTGACGGTAGGGAAGAAGTTCCCAGAAACTTTGCAGTTAAATGTTTAATAATAATTATCACATAGCTCTATATTCTTTTATGTATACAAAAACTGTGTCATTTTAGTTGGTGTTATGCTTAAGCTGATGAAGGCTATTAAACAGATTCTTGGTTTTTGTTTACCAGTAATAAATATTGATTTTTCAGGATGAACCCCTATGGTTGCATATCAACAGAGCATCGAGTTGGGTTAATAGAAGTAGTGCTTAATGCAGAGACTATTGCTAACATCCAGAAAGAAAAAGGAATGTTTTCTGCCACTTCAGCTTTCCGCAAAGGGTCACTTCTAGGTAATTTTATAGGTTATTTTTATAACTTGGATTTACTTTATTTATTCACATATAACTCATACTTTCTTCATACTAAAAATATTTCACAGAAAATTCATGTGCACATAATGTGAAGTAATTTTTATACTAGATAAGTTTGCTTTTGACTGCTATTATAATCTAATGTGTAGAAAACTTTTTTGTTGTTGTTGTTTGGTCCCATCACTGAGCAGCGCTCTAGGACATTGAATTCGTCATACAGAAAATAGCCTTACCAAATCAACAAAAATCATTTTATAATAATAATTTAAATCGCGCACAACGTGCAAAGAAGATTTTTCTTAGTCTGTACAAAATTTCACCAATGACTCAGTTCTCATCTTACAGTGCAACACATATCTCTCACACTGGTCGTTGCATCTTATACACACACAATCTGGGCCGGGTTCAATGGAATCTCTGGGTACTACATAGCTTGTGGTGAAAGTCTTGTCACTGTATGACGTAGTTCGTATCCTCCCTGTGTCCCTTCACGGCTTGACGTGGCATCAGTAGCATAGAATTTGTCCCATATTTTGCATTTTTTCCTTGTGTAGTTCACGCAGCAGGTCCTGATAGGCTGGAATCGTTGGCAGTAAGAGCTTCAGTCGCAGGTCTTCTATGAAGAAAGTTTCTCTGGCTAGCTCATATACGAGTCGAGAGGGCATGTATTTGGAGAGACAAAACACCCTTTTCAAGTATGTGGCCTTTAACTTCTCTATTTTTTTCAAGGCTTTTCTTCTTTAAATATACCCATATGTTTTCTAGCCCATATGTTACAATGGGGTCAATTTTTAGTTCAAATTGTTGTAAGGCTTTTTCCAAGGATAGTTTGCTTATTGACTTTATGTCGCTTATGGCTCTTATAGCAGCATGTACTCTGTCGTTTATATGACGTATGAATACGTTTGCATGTGTCTGGAGAGTAATCTCTAGGTACGTGAAGTTGGTGACTGATTTTAGCTGTGTTACCCCCATGTAGAAGAAGCTGCATTTGCCCCCTCTTCTGAAGGTCATGGAGACAGTTTTCTCTGCATTAAATGTTAGTTCATTCTCCCTTGCCCAGTCCACTAATTGGATGAAAGCATTTTGTAGGTCACCCTCTGAGGTTAAGGTCAGTGCCATGTCGTCTGCATACATCAGCAGGTTTACATTGTCGGGTTTTATTGCCTGGAAGATGTCTGCCGTGGTTAAGATGAACAGTAGGGGGCTTAATGGGTCCCCTTGCAGTACCCCAACAGTCTGTTGTATCATGTTCGACTTGTCTATACCATTGTTTATCTCCACCCAATTTTTGGTGAGAAGGTGTCCGGTGACTGGTAGCAGGTAATGCCCTAGGCCAAGAGCATTTTCCAGTTTCTCCATTAGAATGATTCTATTTATTGTGTCAAATGCCTTTGTATAATCGACAAAGATTGCATGCAGCTTTCCTCAAAAATCATTTTAACTACCACCACCATACATCAAAACCTGCTCTTCCTTTTTAATCGCTACCAAACATCTATAACATTTGGCTAAAAGAGGAAAACATTTTAACGACTACTTACTACGCACAATGTTATACAATTACTCATAACTAATATATGTGAACACAGTGCCTAATCAACATACAAGATTAAAAAGGGAAGGTTTAAAAGAAGCATACACAAACATGTCATATAATCCAAGAAAATATGGCAACTATTTGTTTATGGAGATAACAATAGACTAAATCAATACAATGATAAAGACTATAGTCGGTTTATTGACACTTCATCACTTACCTTTTTGTATTATCAAGGGGCTAGTTTCGGAAGCCATTGCTTCCATCCTCAACTTCTCTCCAACTAGTGTCTGTTGTCGTCTGTTCTCTTCTCTCTCATGGTGAAACTATGAACTTCTTTGTCAAATTATCTACTGGCAGGATTTCAAAGTTAATTATTTGGTCCTTATTTTTCCATATGAATATGTTCTCCCATGTCCGTTTATTTTGGTTTATCACTCCTTTTCGTAATTTTGATTTGGATCAGTGTAATGGTTTTCGTTCCACGCTTAATAATACAATGATACATTACATTCCCTTTATAGCACAGGACACTTTAACGATCATCCATAAATCCTGTACTGAGTAACAGGCTTTGCTGCATAGATAGTTTCTAAGAGCAGACTTATACTTATCCATTTTCCCTGAAGATAGTAAGTTTAAGTATTTTGAAAGGGCATTGAATATTCCGACACATAATATATTCCTTTCTGGAAACAAGTAAATCTGTCACTGGGTTTGTGGAAGTCCATTCTTTGTCTAGTATTCATGCTATGTATATTCACATTTTGTGTAAAGTAGTCTTTATTTTTGATGTGGAAACACATAAGCATAAAGATTATGCGTGATTGGAGGAATTTAGTAACAGTGATGTCAAAATTAATCTGAAAAAACTATTTGTAGTCATACTAGTTGAAGTATATTCAGGGGCCGGAAACGGATACCCAATAAACAAAACAGGACATTTAAATTGTTAAATGCTGTAAAAATGCATCATAAATACAATTCCGTATCTTCCGTATTTATTAAGTTATTTAAACAAAACAAAAACTGGTTTAAAACTCATTAAAGGCAGTATAAATCTACAGTTACAATAAAGTAGAGACTACATTAATAAATTGTTGAAATTTCACTACTTTGTTTCACTGTAGCAAAAGCCATTCTTTGTGCCGAATGCGCCTAATATTTTAATCATTTTGTTTTGTGTGTATACCAGCCAATGTATGTATGTATGTATAGCTACGCAAGCGACTTCTCCGATTCAAGTTTAGTTTATTTATGCTATACCAAGTGATAATCATACGAGAATATATTGCGTTACACAGTCACACACTGGAAAGAAAACTCTCTGTCAGCATCTTTTATTACAGTGTTTCTCAACCAAGGTTTCCAGTAGCCTTATGTAGCTGTTTTCGCTCTGTATTTTAGTTATTTATAATCTCTTTGTGTTCAGTGTGATTTCTTATAGCTATCAAGAGCAGGACGTCTATACACGTCCATATCGGTTTGGGGCATTTTAACTTGGACGTCATATGACGTCCATATCGGTGAAAGGGTTAAGCATAAAGATATTTCACAAGGAGTGTTAAAATGTTAGCCTTTGAAAAAGACCCTTGCATGGAGCTGTAACATTGATGCCATGTATTGCTCTGATGGCTCTCTTCTGTAGCTTAAATACTTGCTTACTCTCCAATGAGTTACCCTCTCATCGTGCCATCATTGTCAATCTTCTTTTTCTCTCCCTTATGCCCTTTTGAGCATTGGGTTTCCCCAGCCGGTCATGATCCATTTTCTATATTTTGTCATATCCTGAGTTGTTTAGGTTCCTTCAAAGTCTTTCCTTTCTTATTCACTATTTTCTCTAAATAATTGCTCCATTCTATTCTTGGTTACCCTCTTCCTCTTTTTCTTCTTTCCCTTCTGGCCTCCCATACCTGTTCTGGTTTTCTGCTCTCATCCATCCTATTTATGTGTCAAAAACATCTTAAAATATTTGTCTCTATCGTTTTTATTACTGGCTCTGATTAAGGATATTTCTTATGTGATAATTTCTTATCTGTCCCTTCTTGTTTTCCCTATACATAAGTACTTCATTTCCATGCTTGTAATCGTTGTTAATCACTTGAAGTAGTCTTTCAATATTTTCATTGTGTACATTATCATTAGTCCAGAATGTCATCTTGACTCCTATTGAGTTTATTTGCAGTGCAAGTGGATAGGATGCCAGAGAATATGAAAAAAGCAAAAGAAGAAAGGAAAAAATTTGATTTTCTATTTACAGTTGTAACGGAATTTCTATTCTGAACACATACGATGATTGAAGACGACAAACAATAAGCCCTGCATTGTGAAAATCATGTTGAAACAGAAGCTTTTGGTGCTGGGGGGGATGGTGCGATGTTGAAGATGCTATGAGCCCCACATTGTGGCAACATATTATGGAGCAGGATTCCTCCGTTGTTGTGGGTTTCGATGCCCCAAAGTTGCAGCAACATATATAGCAAGATTTGTGCTGGTAACTCGTTTCCCATCGTTGGTCTTACTTCATCGATCTTACCTTCATCCAAAATATTATGACTTGATGAAGAAGATGTTCCCTGTAGTTATCAGGAAAATCGTTAATTATGCCTCAGCTAGCTTTTAATATTCTTCTGTTATATTCTTACTTATGAGCAATGAAAACTCTAAGTTACAAGGGTGGTAATGAGTGAAGAAATCATTAAGAATTTTAATTTGAATTTCTATAAGAAATCAATTTTTGTTCATTTCTTTTAACACCAAATCCGTACAATTCTTTACACAAAACTTTATACTGTGATCGGAATCAATCTAATACTTCAAATTGAACTAACACTTAAATATTTTCGAGCAATTTAAAAAGCATCCGATCTCTTCGGCGTTCCAGAAAGAAAGACAAATTTTCTTTCGGTTACTACACCAAGATTATTTAAGCCTTCGTTACTATTGCTACCCATATATTACTTTTATATGATTGGCTGATTTACTACTACATCACTGCATTACGTAATACAATTATTACTATGGCCAATCACAAAATTGCATATATTTTGACATAATTTAGTTTGTTTTCCTTGTGTAAATTTATAAATTTTTCAAACCCTTTTTAAATATAAATCAAAACAACTGTGGCACAGTAAAACAGGAACTCTAGAATAACTTTTGGAAGGATGGAAGGATGGAAATATACGAGTCAACTGGAGAATTTAATGTCAGGAAGGCACGTTGGCCATGGTAGCTCAAAGGTTAAGAGCGACTGGACGGAAACCAGGAGATCCGTGGTTCAAATCCCGGCCATGGCATTGAATTTTTCATGTTGACTCTATCCATCAAATACCTTAGCCGATGTACGGTTAGTGTGGAGAAATGATTAATTTCCATCAATTAACTAAAATAACTTTTGGAAATTAATTATTCTTTTACACTGGCCGTGTGTAGGCTAAATTGTGGAAACGTAGAGTCAGACTGAAAAATTCAATGCCATAGCCGGGATTTGAACCACGGATCTTCTGGTTTCCGTCCAGCCGCACTACCATTGTGCTACTATGGCCAACGTGCCGATACGACATTAAATTCCCCAACTGACTCATATTTTCCCGGTAAACCACTTAGGAGTTCTCATAAACACATGAGACAACTACCTTAATGGCGACTTACTACATGTAAGTACTTTAAGGCCCGGGCTTTATAGTTAACCACTATTAGGTTAATTAATGGAAATTAATTGTTCTTTCACACTGGCCGTGTGTAGGCTAAATTGTGGAAACGTAGAGTCAGACTGAAAAATATGAGTCAGTTGGGGAATTTATTGTCATATCGGCACGTTGGCCATAGTAGCACAATGGTAGTGCGGCTGGACGGAAACCAGAAGATCCGTGGTTCAAATCCCGGCTATGGCATTGAACTTTTCAGTCTGACTCTACGTTTCCACTCTAGAATAACTTTGTTTGTTCAGTAAGTTTTCAATTCAAAATATTTAAAAGTACACTTCAGCATGTTTCAAATTGAAATTTATACCTTGCAGAGTACATTTTCAAACAGACTAAGCTTATATGACTTAAACAGTGACACTTGTTATTGCGAACATTATTATGTCAACAAAAGGACATTCACAATCTACATTTACACATGGCACATACAAAATGATTTTAATGCACATTTTGCAAACCTGGGAGTGTCCTTATGAAAACTGGTACTAAATGGACTTCAGTTTTTTGAGAAGGCTTCATGAGATATTTGAACTGTGTGTACCCTATCACGGGTTCACTTTCTGGTAAACTCTTTGAAAGACTACAATGTTCTTACTTTGTCAGCCATTTCCATAAATTCATCTAGAGAATCATTGCAGATTTGAATACTCTCTCTGCCTTGTAGAATACATTGCCTGGATCACTAGAACAGAAAGATATGATTATTCAATGTCACTTCCTTTCTAATGTTACTTCAGTTTTACTGTCACTTCACTTCTCTTTGTGTATAGCAGTGAAATGAATCCTGTGTGAAAGGCCTCTTCTTCCTTAAGCTTCATTCAGTGGAGTGTTAACTCAGGACCCTTTAATTATTTGCAGCTGCTGTATGACACAACTCAGAGTACACTACTTCAAAGTTGCATCAACAACATGACCCTACCAATTGTGAGCATATTCATTCATATGAAAGTGCTATAAAGGAGCCCCTATAACCAGAGTAGAGCACCACACATAGGCTTTCCGTACCTTTGTGCTTTTACAGGAGTTAGGAATGAGGGGAGAGACCCAAATGGCAACCAGATTTTGATGATGACAGGCACAAGCATGGACTGGGTCCCTAAAGTTTTCAGTACAAATAAACGTCATGCTGTCCAAGTCCACCTTCAGCAAACTACCTTGGTGGAGTCCACAAGAGGGCAGTCTGGGTAGTCCCAATGAATGCTAGGGAAGAAACCTTTACAGAACACATGGTCATTATCCAGGTGGCACTTGCCTATATTTCAGGGTCCTTTAATCCTGAAACAGATGGTAATGAAGGAAATGAGGGACAGGAATGTCTTGGTAAAAGAGAAACTATACAAGCATTCACCTACGAACCCAGGAAACCACAAAAATCTCAAGGATCAGAGTAGGTGGTCACCAGGAATTGAACCTGGAACCTCATAAATTACACATGTTACTGTGGTCCCACATCACTCTGTCACTCATATAATTCAGATAGTTGCAGAATGTTTGCAGAAGGTGAGAAGAAAGCATTCAGAATTATCTGATTGTATTTCGAAGGTCCCCTTCAGCTGCTGTGGTGCGAGCGCTCCATACTACTAGCACTCGTGGTATTTCTGATGTTACTAGAAGTACGTCAGGCCGAACATTCGAGGCGACAGCTGATGTTAGGAAGATCCAAACAAAATGCATTCTAGATAAATACTAGCAATAAGTGGAGCATTGAGTACTAGTTCGACTCAAAATTATATTAATTCGAGCCTCTCTCCGAATAATAGTTGTTCGGATTGGGTTGGACTCAGCAAGGCAATGGTTCCCGACACCCATGGGCATTGGGTACGTCTGGCTGGCTTGGCCGCCCAGATGGGGTTGAGGGACACCTAAAATGTCCCAGGTACTAGCCTGTAGAGCTAGTAGCATGGTGTAGGAACACCAGTGGCTCTACCGAGGTTTTTGTCAGTCTTCAAATGGGTTGGCACATTTAAGTGACATATCCACTTCCACTCGAAAGGGGGGCCTTTTTAGACTCCAAATGTTGTACCAAGAAAAGACCCATGAGACGCTTCAGCACTCTCTGGTTTATATAAGGGTTGCCGCTTTCTAATGTGTACCTCAAAGGTGTTCTTGGTTTATGTTAGGGAGAGCACACTGGCCTTCTCTCCAAATAATCTTTGGTGAATACATTGTCATCCATTACTGAATGGAACTGGATTTGTCATAATAACATCTTTGTTGCTGCATATGATGCAGCATTAATGATTATAGAAATAATCTTCATTAGAGAGCATTATTATAGCATCTGCATTCCCTTCTAATTTCATTTTGATGAAATTCTGCAGCAGCATGCTGAAGGTCCTGCTGAATATGTTACAGCTTCCCATCAAATAAATAAACTGTAGTTATTTGGTACAATTGCCCTTCCTACAGTTGGATGAGGTCTACAATTTCCTCTTCTCATATAAACATAACTTGCATATGATCAGCAATAAGCTCTTCCTTTGTTATGGAATATAGAAACTTTACACTTTCATTGCTCATACTGAAAGTTCACTTTTATGAAAACTGCATCAATTAGGTGCATGCTAATTTATATTTTGTATCCAAGAAATTTCTGAAGTTCTCTCTTCAAAAGTGCAGCTTTGACTTTGAAAATTGCAGTGGTACTTCTGGGAAATGTTTCACAAGCACATCTTCTTTTCTTCTCTCTTATGTCCTTTCAAGCGTTGGGTTTTTTCAGCTGGTAAGGATCTATTTTTCTTAAGCATATTTACCCAAAATTAAGTTTATGGATACAGCATTGTACAATTGACACATGCAGCTTGGGATAGTAAAGCAACTAACCATGTGCTTTACTGAATCAGACACCAAAGAAACAGTAGTCATACAAACATTGCATTTATTTCCTGTGGCCAATACTCTCTTGGACATCTTAAACTGTGAACTGTTTAAAGAGTACCACTTCAATTGCATCTGCAGGTTCAATCTCTAAGAATGACAAATACATACTTCTCTGCCTATTTTTAGTTTTGTCACTGTAAACAACAGGTATTGATCCAATATTCCAATGTGTAAGGACTATGATACAATGAAGCACAAAATTAATATAATTTTGAGTCGAACTAATATTCAATGCTCCACTTATTGCTAGTATTTACCTAGAACAAGTTTCGTTAGGATCTTCCTAACATCATCAGCTGTTGTGGACTAATGGAGGTTGGTTTGGTGAACTCATTGGAGGCGATTGGTGCATCTGTGTCGGTATCTTGATGAACTTGAAGTTTGGGTTTTCTTCAAAGGTAGTGTCGAAATTATAGTTTTCTTTCATATTTCTTTATGAAGATTGTTTCCCACGTGGTTAATGCAGCTGTACCTTGGACACTTTTTAATAAGTGGATTTCTCGTTCTATATCATGATTCTCCTTCCAAAAATGGTATGCTACTGCCGATTTATCTATTTGTGTATTCCTGATGTTCCTAAAATGCTCTTTAAGCCTAATGTTCCAAGTTTCTTTTAGTTTTTCCAATGTAAAAGTTGCCACAGCCTTTGCAGTTTAATGATAACTTTTACATCAGAAAAACTGAAAGGAAATTAAACATTAGGCTCAAAGAGCATTTTAGGAAAATCAGGAACACACAAATAGATAAATAGGCGGTAGCGTACCATTTTTGGAAGGAGAATCATGATATAGATTGAGAAATCCACTTATTAAAAAGTGTCCAAGGTCCAGCTGCATTAACCACGTGTGAAAAAATCTTCATAAAGAAATATGAAAGAAAATTGTTTAATTTCAACACTATCTTTGAAGAACACCCAAATTTCAAGTTCATCAAGATACCGACAGAGACATACCTATCACCTCCGAGGAGTTCACCAAACCAATGTCCATTAGTCGGCAACAGCTGACGATGTTAGGAAGATCCTAACGAAACGCGTTCTAGGTAAATACTAGCAATAAGTGGAGCATTGAGTATTAGTTCGACTCAAAATTATATTAATTGATCCAGTAGTTTATTGCTCAGCTCTACTTCATGCTCTGTTGTAGTTTTGTAATAAATTTCTCCTGAAACGTCTTTGTAGAGTGTCTCCAGATCTTACAACACAGGCAACAAACATTATATGGTCTCATAATATTTAGTATGCAGTTTTCAGTATTTGCTAGATAGTTCAGTAGTTAGAGTCATAATTTCTAATAGAAATTAGTTTCCATTGTCAGACGTTCATTTATGGTATGCATTATTTCAGCTTTGGAAATCAATATTTTAACAGCTTCCTAAGTTGTGTAGCAGAGTTTTCTAAAATAATTATAACATTTTTATGTTTGTCATATATTATATATTTAACTTCTCGGGTTATGTCAGGGCCTTTGGCTCAAGAAACAACTCATTATATAACTTATTGTACTGTCGATTGCTTAATATTAACTTTATTATTTTTAATATTAAATACATTACTCTGTGAAAGTACTCCTGCATTCCATTGGAGAATTTTGAGGGTGTTCTGTAATTGATGTCCTGCAGATGTCCCCACCTGGAGATCCGAATGGGTGACTATTTTACCTCCAGAAAATTTATCTGAAGGACTTGTCATGTTTTAAGTAACCGTTTTTTAAGTGGACACCAATTTTTGGCTTGTAATTGTGGTTACATCATTCACTCACTTTAACCCCCAGTATGTCTGAGGGCCACACCTGTCTTTGGTTAATGGGTCCAGCGGACCTGGCCGGGAGGAGTTTTAAAGTCCATCGGCTTTTCTCACAAGCACCAATTGTGGAACATTTGTACACCGTGACAGGCCAGCGTAAGAGGTGAAATAACATTTCCTCTATTTCTGATGTAGTTATACCACTAATGCTCAGTCCCAAGAGCCTCATTGATAAAAGCAGGTTGCACCACGAGCAGGTTGAGGTTGGGATTTGAATAGGAGAGGTTATGGAATGCACATCACTATCCCTTGCATCCAAAAGTATGCAACCCAAAAGTATAAAGTATGCTGTCATACTTTCTGATTCTAAAGCAGCATTATGTGCAATAAGTTCATATAAAATGAGATCAATCCAAATTAAAGAATGTCACAAAATGATCCAACAACTTCAAAAACTACAGAAAAGAATTATATTACAATGGATACCTGCACATTGTGGAATTGATGGAAATGAATCAGCTGATTTTCTTGCCAAAAAAGGTGCAAATTAAATTCAGAACAAAAGTAAAAACTTACCCTTTACATCCATAAAAAGATTAATCAAAAGCAAATATAAAAACAAACAAAACCAATCAATATCTAACAAAGCCAAAGATAAAAAATGGAGCATTTTAATTAAAAATCCAGAAATTATTCCAGAAATCCCACGTAAAGCTGCAGTAGCAAATTTTAGATTACTTACGGAACATGATTATTTGTCCAAACACTTACACAGAATAGGAATTTATACAAGTCCAAATTGTCCCCTGTGCAACAAAGAAGAGGAAATGACTGAAGAACATCTTTTAACCTGTGAAGTCCTACCTGCCGGACCCACTACACAGAAATATTGGAGAGCAACAGAGCCAATGGCTTCATTGCCAAAGCCTAGCATTTGACAACAAAGAAGAGGAAATGACTGAAGAACATCTTTTAACCTGTGAAGTCCTACCTGCCGGACCCACTACACAGAAATATTGGAGAGCAAGATAGCTAATGGCTTCATTGCCAAAGCCTAGTATTTGACAACAAAGAAGAGGAAATGACTGAAAAACATCTAACTTGTGAAGCCCTACCTGCTGGATCCACTAACAGAAATATTGGAGAGCAAGAGAGCTAATAGCTTCATTGCCAAAGCCTAGCATTTGAAAACAACAACATATTAAATACATTCATATTCATCTATTTAAGGGGAGTCATGTGTGAAAAATGTCACCAAAATCCAGAGTTTTCATAAGAACTGTTTGAAGTTTTGTCATTAAGTGGTCTAAAAGCAATTTAGTTAAACTTTCAAAATTTTATTCTTCTATCTTTAAAAGTATCTTTTTTTAAATATATTTATAGTGTGATATTTATGAGGCTGGTCTGAAGAGTTTCTGACCTCAACATGAAGATGGCAGCACTCGTAAATAAAAGCTAGTGAATTTCATTGTTTATCTGTTGACAGTTACTCGCAAAAGTTTCAACCATTTTGGACGCTCAGTTGTTATGTAACAGTCGTTTGAGTGAGTTGATATGACTGTTGATAGATAGTCAACATGAAAAATTCAATGCCATGGCCGGGATTTTAACCACGGTTCTCCTGGTTTCTGTCCAGTCGCACTTACCCATTGAGCTACCTTAGCCAACATGCTGTCCTGACATTAAATTCTCCATTTGACTTGTATATTTCCCCGGTAGACCACTAGCGGCTCTCGTATTCGAAATACACCATTTGTGGCGACTTACAATTGTAAGTACTTAAGTCCCAGGCTTCAACATTTAACTTTTATTATTTTAGTTAAGTGATGGAAATTAATCATTTCTTCACACTAGCCGTATATAGGCCAAGGTTGTTGATAGAGTCAACATGAAAAATTCAATGCCATGGCTGGGATTTGAACCACGGATCTCCTGGTTTCCGTCCAGTCGCTCTAACCCATTGAGCTACCATGGCCAACATGCCGTCCTGACATTAAATTCTCCATTTGACTCCAGTACTTACGATTGTAAGTCGCCACAAACGGTGTATTTCGAAAGTGAGAGCCCCTAGTGGTCTACTGGGGAAATATACGAGTCAGATGGGATAGTCATGGAGTTATTTTAATTGATTATCTTCAGAAAGGAAAAACCTTAGTAGGATCATACAACGCATTATTACTTGATAAGAGGAAGGCAGAACTTGTGGAAAAATGCCCATATTTGCAGAAAAAGAAAATCCTGTTTCAGCAAGACAACACACCATCTCACACCTCAGCTGTTGCAATGGCAAAAATCCACGAATTACGGTTTGAACTGCTTGACCATCTGCCTTACCACATCTAGTCCCAAGCTTTTTTTGGTCCCTCATCTGAAAATTGCGCTCGGAGGACAGAGATTTTCGTCAAATGAAGAAGTATTTTGCAGAGAAAAATCCAGAGTACTATTTGGATGGGTTACAGAGATGGGAGCATCGCTGGGAGACGTTTGTAGAGTTACAAGGAGACTATGTTGAAAAATGTTATATATATATATATATATATATATATATATGAAAAAAAGTCTTGTATCTTTATTAGGTCAGAAACTTTTCAGACCCCCTCGTATTTGTATGCTAGAAAAAATGATCCAAATTATTCAATTTTTGTTTTAATTAAGTTAAATTTTAGATTTATATTTAAACAACAGTTATAAAATTTGGTATACTCATTTGTATATGTCAAGTAGTTTTGTATAAAAAAGTAACTTGTGTGAATTTATTAAATTCTTCTTAAATTTTTGGCCGTTTTAAGATTTAAAATTCAATAATAAATTATTCAATCTACAGCTGAAATAATACTGATATTAACTATGCAAAAATGTTGAACAGCTAAAAATGGAAAAAAAAAAAGTTTTAGATAGAAATTACATTACTTTGTATGCTTTAAAATTCTTCTGTATTATATGTATGTCCATTACCTATATTATTATTAATATTGGTGTTTTTGTAATTTATGTCCTCCAACTTTAAATCATATCGGACGATGAATGAAATGGGTGTAATGATGCTCAAATGAGTCCGGGGTCCATGGAGCTTAGAGTTATCCGACATTCGTCTTTCAGGATAAGGGAAAACCCCAGAAAAAACCTTATCCGGGTAACTTATCCTGACCAAGATTCGAATTCTGGACCTCTTGAACGTGAGGCAGACATGCTACCATCTACGCTACCAAGGCGGGCATTGTTGTTGTTGTTATCATCATCCAAGTTATGAATATACTAAATGACATGCACATTTGTATCACCAACTCATTGTTAGCATAAGGCCGTAAGTGCTCAATTCTTTTGTATTCTATTCTGGTTCCCATTCTTGATATTCTATGGAGTACAAATTTTAATTATCAAATAGATGTTATGATTGCTGTTTCGCCTTTTTGATTGATTGTACGTTACATACCTAAAGATATCATAATAGAACTTGAAAGGAAAAAGGAAGACGAGCTCAAACAAAACAAATATAATCTTCATATTGAGTTTGATTTATGATTTATCATCTCACATTTGCATAATGTAAAATTATGTGTGATAAGTTGTTATTGTTATTATTATTGTTATTATTATTATTATTATTATTATTATTATTATTATTATTATTATTATTATTATTATTATTATTATTATTATTATTATTATTATTATTATTATTATTATTATTATTTTATATATAATAATGTTTAATGTATTCAGTAAAATGAGTGCTTATTTTCAACAGCATGGTTAAAAGACCATAACCCAACTGAAACACAGCTTAACAAAGCAATTGAAGAATTTACGTTGTCCTGCGCGGGATATTGTGTGGCTACATATGTATTGGGAGTAGCAGATCGTCACTCGGATAATATCATGGTTAAGAAGAATGGTCAGGTATGTGAAATATGAGAGCTATATTAGACATAACCATCAAATTGATACCATATTTAATTTGTGAGCACTTATAGCTTGATTAACCACCACCATCAGGTGTATATTCTCTGTTACTGTTAACATAATTAGTAACAATAATCTTAACCAAATTCATGAGGATACCAGCGTAATCACCAGTTAATCTCCTTAATAATGAAATCAACAGAGTTTTATCTATTCAAGCAAGAAACTTCAACATAAAATATCTCTAGGTTTTGTCAGATATGTGGTGCTTGTCATTAAAAATAAATATGTAAAATCAGCAGTTCAAAAGATTTATTTAGTGCTTATGCCCTACATTAACAATTTCTTTTATTTCTCTGGCAGCTGTTTCACATAGACTTTGGGCACATATTGGGACACTTCAAAGAGAAGTTTGGCTTTCGTCGTGAACGTGTTCCTTTTGTACTCACACATGATTTTGTGCATGTGATCAACAAAGGGCAAACAAAAAAGGAAGCCCTTGAGTTTCAGATATTTCAGAATCATTGTGAACAAGCATTCCTCATCCTGCGTCGTCATGGAAGCCTTATAATATCTCTTTTTGCAATGATGATTTCTACGGGTTTACCAGAACTTAGTTCTGAAAAGGACTTGAATTATCTTCGTGACACATTGGTGAGTAGTCTTTATTTTCTGGTTAATTTTGTAAATGCGTAACAAGACATAAATGATCACATTTTAAGAGATCAGAATAGAGAATTTTTTCCTCTCCTACCCAAAGTATTCATAAAGTTTAACTTTTTACAATTAAATTCATATTGTTGAACTTTGTGACAGTGAGATAATAAATTAGTAAAAGCTTACATAGAAAATGAAGCTAGCTACAGTGAAGCAATGAATATTGTACAAATATAACAATTTGTAACAAAATCTTCACTTATCTTAAGAAAATGATGTTAATTCGTTTTTCTAATTGAAATTGATTTCACAATATAGAATAAAAAGAAGTATTTCAAAAAATGGAGTGCCATTGTTACTAAAATTAGGCAAATGAGTAAAACTTACCAGAACTTACCAGAACATTATATGGCAGCCAGAAGCAGACACTGGATGCATCATCAGTCAACCACAGAACTGACGATAGGGAAGAAGTCCCCAGAAACTAGTCTTCATCAAAAAACTTGGAAGTGGAGAAAAGTATATACAAGATTGACTCATTTGCCTAATTTTAGTATCGATTTCACAAACTTTTGTGTGAATCATCAGTCAAAGAAAACCACAGGAGAAAACAAGTTTGTCATTAAGGATGTTATTATGTTATGTTTTTTCAGTATTACCAATAATATATGTGGTTTTGTTTGACTGATGATGCGCACAAGAGTTTGTGAAATCAATTTCAATTAGAAAGAAGAATTAATATCATTTTCTTAAGGTAAGTGAAGTTTTTGTTACAAATTGTTATATTTGTATAGTAAAAGCTTATTTAAAGTTGTAAAACGAACTTCAGTATCTTAATGTTGATTGAAAAAACTATTTGTAGTCGTTTTTAACACTTAGTTACTTACATTTTTATATTATTGAGGCATTAGTTTCAGAAGCTGTTGTGTCCATTTTCAACCTTGATCCATCAGCGAAAATGGATGCAACGGCTTCCGAAATCAGTCCCTCAATAATATAAAAATGTAAGTGATGAAGTGGTAAAAACCAACTACAAATAGTTTTTTCAATTAATTTTGATGTCACTGTTACTAAATTCCTCCAATCATGAGTATCTTAAGATTGCTTTGATATTAAGGTCAAATTGTGATATCAGTATTTGTGATATACAAAGCATTTAATTGGGTTAATTCTTAAGGAACCCTGAATCACTGAACACAGTTAAGAAGACTACTGGCATGTTCAGACAAATTAGCACACTGTAAGCCTCTCTTTATTAAATTAAGAATAATGACCATTGTAAACTTATACATTTATACTGTCATATTACATCTAAAGAATAATTTAGCTGACTACCAAGTTAGGCAAGATATTCACAATTATAATACAATGAATAACAACCGAATTGATACACCATATCATAGATTGTCGAAATCGCACAACAATTTTGAAGTGTTAGGCATCAGACTATTCAACACATTACCAGCTGAGTTAATTCATTTACCATACACAGCTTTTAAATGCAGACTCAGAGACAAATTGCTAGCCAATCCCTATTATTCTGTAGATGAATACTTTGAAAATATATCTTAAAAGCTGTAGGAAATGTTTGCCATAATTCAATTACAATCTGTAATGATTCATGAATTGTACTGATACACATATACAAGTGCTTTTAAACTCTTTTACTGAATGACTAATGCTTAGCTGTAATATTAGTTGTAAGTAAGAGTAATAGGAGGCTTTTCATATATATATATATATATATATATATATATATATATATATTTAGATACTATGTATGTGTCTTTTATTACCATAATTAGTTTAAGTTTGTGAATACTGTATCTCATTGTAAATACCATGTTTATTATTAAATTTTAGATGAGTCGTATTTCTTACACATCTGCTTCACTTTCGTACCTATTTTGAGGACATGTTTCGCAAATCTTTGTTTGCATCTACGGCTCTTGAGTTGCACAAGTTTTCTCAAAATAGGTACGAAAGTGAAGCAGATGTGTAAGAAATACGACTCATCTAAAATTTAATAATTTTTCGCTTCACTGTGGTGTTCCAATACAGTTAAATCTCGATACCATGTTTATTATTTTATTCCTTATCATTGTATATATTATTGTAAATATTTTTTGACATTGCCTATTACTATACTTAGCTTAACGACAATAAAATCTTATCTTATCTTATATGGCATCAAAGAACCGGCAGCTGGTAAGAATCTATGGCCTGTAAGTGGAGAGTGACATTAGTTGCACTTGGGTCGAGTATCACTAGTTAGAAAATAGGAATGGGTAAGAGTAGTGCAGGAGTATTGGGATAAGAATTTGTTCTGTTATCTGTAGGTTTGCATGATGTATATAGGAAAAATTGAAGTTAATACTCCATTTGAAATTTTGTTTATTCATTGTTTTGATGATTTCAGTTTTCTCCAGTTGTAACTTTTATATACAGGGTGTTTCGGAATTTGACTGAACAACTTTATGGAGTTATAGAGCGCTGTTGGGGAAACAATTTGAGATAGGACACTTATGATCCAAGAGCACATAATTTTGTGCAATAATTTGACACAGTATGCTACATATACATAGGATCTAACAAAAGTAGTGGCAACTATTTATTTCTTATAGTGTACAACTAATACACATGTGAAATTAATTGTTCTTTCACACTGGCCGTGTGTAGGCTTAAGTATGGAAAGATAGAGTCAGACTGAAAAATTCAATGCCATAGCCAGGATTTGAACCACGGATCTTCTGGTCTCCGTCATGTCATGTCGGCACGTTGGCCATAGTGGCCATGGTTAGAGTGGCTGAGATGGAGACCAGAAGATCCATGGTTCAAATCCCGGCTATGGCATTGAATTTTTCAGTCTATCTTTCCATACACATGTGAAATGTCTACAGTCCTTCAGTGTAGTACCCAGAATGGTCTACAACTTGTTGCCAGCAATGTGGAAGTCATAGTGTCCCTGCAGCAGCTCTGCTTCTGTTGATGTTTCTGGTGGACTTTCGTAATGCCTGCAGAATCTTAGAAAAGTGTGGAATCAAATGTCACGAAATGTTTCCTTCATCTTTGGGATCAAATTTTAACTGTAGGGATTTAAATCATCAATCAGCGTCTAGCAGTGTGGAAACAGCATGCAATGTCACCTTTACTAACACTCAGACGACCTGACCGAGGCATGTGTTCCACGCAGTTATG